>CM052312.1:5746488-6336229 GCA_028455605.1 Lasioglossum malachurum
ATAAATATGTTGATTTTCAATAAATTCTATTCCTGTACCTATTGTCTTCCATAACATTTTGCAATTTCACCTTCCTTCAGAACAAAATGTTTGTATTGTTCAAGCTGGTTCATCCGGGCCGTGAACACTGTCATATATTCTCTGGTTATATTTAGGTAAAGAGTGCGGAACCACCGACACCGACGAAATACTATCTCGTTGGCGATAGTGTTATAAGGCAATTACAGAATGGGTAATGTCAGCATTCTACTATATCATTCTTCTTCTACTTGACGAGTATCTCGTCGGTGGTGGAACTTTTAGCGTCGTCGGTGGTTTTGCTAGTACGGTCGGTCAATACGATGCGGGCGGATCACTATTATTTAGCCGCTTCGTTGGCGTGTGTAAGCATAATTTTTGACGGTAAGTGTAGTGGTGATCAAAGGGACGAAATCTTAAACCACGTCATCTGGCAGTGCGAAAAGTACGACGTTCAAAGGCACGAAAAAGAGCATTCTAAAGTAACAAAAAAATGATATCAACAAAAAGTGGTTCACATTTGGGCACTTTACCTTAAGTTATCTATTTGAATCATATCTCATCTTGTAATATTGTTTAGGTTGTGAAGGTTCTGAAGAGCTTCAATAAAAAAAATAATAAACCAACTAGTTAGCATGTGAAACGGCTTGCATTAACGCCGATGAAATAATCAACGTCCCGGCCTAACGAAGTTAAAGGACGAATGCCGGCCGCGGCCGGAACCTCGGAATCATTCTCTGATTACCTCGACGGAAGATGCGCTGCTTCGCAAACTGAAGCGGCCCCGAACAATTAGGCTAATTGATAAGCGGCGAGAACCGGGGAGCTTCGCTAGACGTTTCTAAAAATGTTTGTCCAGAGGGAACATTCGTCGCGCAACAAACGGAAGTCGAGCGATTAGAATGATTGGTCTTATCTTCGGAGTGTAATTTACCGAGTTTTAAATAAACCATCGCGGAAAGTTGAATTAAGGAAATCGGGCGAGTGCTCGGCACTGTCGAAGATCAATCTCGCTATCGACAGACATTCTCGATCTTGAAAATTATGAGAGAAAAGCTTACGTTTTAAAATTGGATTGAAAAAAATTCCCGATTAAAAGTTGTCTCTTTAAACACGTGTAAATGATGCTGTGAAAAATGCACTGTTTTATTTTGGTAGTCTAGACTGTATTTAAGTTTCGCGATTGTCTTTTGCAATTCGCAGCCAGGATTTTTGTATCAGGATGCAAATGCAGACGAATGAAATTCGTGAGATTTTGCAGAAGGGGGGAGCAGGAAATGGGATTACGTCTCGAGCGAAGAAGTAATTCCTGGCGACATGGAGCTTATGTTTTCAAGCTGCTCGGTTTCCGACCGTCTTCCGCAGCCTGCTAAGGGATTTTCCGTCTCGGAAGATCCTTACGCAATGCGTTCGTATTCTCTTACTGCATATGGACGCCGTACAAGATCGTTTCCATCGGTGTTTACGATCCCGTGTCTTATAATATTGAGCGAACCTGCTGCCACATGGGGGACAAAGTATCGCACATTCTTCTGATAAAACATTTATATTTACTTCCTGCCCATACACTTATGTTGCAGAACCTCGAAATCGATAGTGTTCGATAACATCGCGATGTGCGTGGGGAAACTTTCGAGAGGATAGACAGTTGCCAACTATTGCTTCAATTTTATTAAATTAAAATTCTTAAACACTTAAATGCATTATATATATATATATATTTATTTATAATAAAAATTATAAATGTGTATTTCCTTCAGGAATATCCAGGAATTATTCTTTCAAGTACTAGAATAGGTTTCTCTTTTCATTTGACCGGATATTGACCATTAAATTGCATTTGAAATTATTTCTGCTGGATATTGATCATTAAATTGCATTTAAAAATATTTTTGTTGGATGTTGGCCAATAATTACATTTAAATATATTTCTGCTGGATATTGACCATTAAATTGCATTTAAAAATATTTTCGCTGGAAACCGAACCTAGATCGGGTCTTCCTAGGAGAACGGAGGAAAAAGATGCGCGGAGGCTAAATAAGATGTTTAAGCGAGGAATTGTAAGGCGATTCGTCAATTCTATCTCTCAATAGATGGAGACGTAACAGCAGATGTGCCGGATACTTATTCGACAGATGTGTCGATATTTTCCCATGGAAGGAGCGCTGTGTAGAGACACACCGGGTAATATCGGCAGGAAACGTACCGCGTCGCAAGAAAGATTTCCAGTTGGGTTTAGGGTAGGAAACGTCGGCCATCTCGTACGCATAAAATGATAATCGACGCGGGTCGGGGGTCTGCAGAAAGAGGATACAAATTCAAATATTGGTACAAACTTGATATTCGTCCTTCGGATCTGCATGATATCGATACAGGCGTAACAGTAAATACGCGTTCACACTGTCAAGATTATTTTTCGCTTACTATTGACGAAGGTATCATGTGTATCTACAGAAAAACATGAACGTTCTTAATAGACAGCGGATTTTATGCGTTTATGACAGAAATGAATATTAGAAGAATTATATATATAGAAAATAAATTTCTATTTCTCTACGGTGTAAATCGGGTAAAAAATTTCTATTTTGCATAAACATGTACTGCTATACTTTCTTGTTTCCAAAAATCAAATTGCCAATGAAGGAAACGAAGAGGTGAATGCGATAAGGCATGCAATAATCGAGCAATTACACCAGACAACCAAAAAGGAATCCCCTGTATAAAGTCACTGTACGCAGAATACTAAATAATAAAACTTTCTTCGTCGATAGAGTCCAATGTTTTATAAGGTTCAACATTGGTCAGCGTCAGGAAAAAATTTCAATTTCTTGGACCGGCCGGTAATTTATGCCGCATTCATTCTGGTTCCTGTTTCATTCGTTACGAGCTGCATGCACGAAACTCTTAGGAACCGGCATGAACACGGTAGCTAGTTTCCATTCGGCGCACGTAGCAGGTTCTGAAAGGGCCTGGGCACAGAAAAATCGCGAATCCTCGATTGATTAAGCTGCCGGTCGGGTCGTTCCCGTCGAAGCGCGTAACAGTCCAATTTACATATCGTTCCGCGGAACCGCCGTCGAAACCGGGAAGCTGAAAATATATCGGCCCGGACAAAGTGGGAAATGGTCGGAATACAGAGGAGCCTTTCGGGAAAAAGTGGGCCAGTTTTCCCTTTCAGACGCCGGCGAACCGTAGTCGAAGGCTGATCGGCCGGCTTTGTGTCGATTATCGAAGATATCCCGCGTCCCTCCGTCCTCCGCCCGCCGCTCTTCGAACACGCCAGGATCGTCGGTAAAAAGGAGAGCAGAAAAAACGAAAAGGAAAGAAGGAACCGGGACACGGTCTGGGAAAAAAAAGAACGGGATAAAAAGCAGCCCGGACCGATCCGTTTCGGCTCGGTTCGATGCCTCCGACTCCCATCGGCTTTCATCTCGATTTACTACGAAAGAAATCGCGCGCTCCTCTCTCTCCTACAGTTCCTTTTTTCCCTCCTCGTTTGATATTTCTTGCCGCGGTTCCGCGCGCCAGAACGAGGAAACAAATTCGCGAGGTGGGATTGTAACTTTTTTCAGGATTATTTCGAATTTCACGCTCGCCGACGCGCACTCCGCTCGATTCTCGCAAAAACAATAAATTCGCACGGCGACTACAAAAAGTATTTAAACACTGGCTTTCCGATTTCACAAGAATTAATCTCTACGCAGTTTTAGGCTTGAATCATGCATTTTCTTCTGCAATGTTTCCGCGTGGAGGGAAATTGAAGTTTTTTCTCGAGAACGTATCGATTAAAACGTTTCTAAAAACACTGGAACCGATTTTTGGATTGTATTTACATATTGAAAATTTAACGCTTATCCTTTACAACGATCATCTGAATTCTATTTTATTTTATTGAGTAAAAGTATGACAGGCAAAATATATATTGACACAACAACAATTTTGCGCGACCGTGCGACGCACGCGATAACGCTGTTCACGTGCAAACAATGTTCTTCTGCGATTTAATTTCCTAATCGAGAGGGGGAGAGTCGAGGTTCAATTAAATCGTCGGCGGGGAAAATCGATAGCGGAGAATGAGGAGAGAATTTCACGGGAGGGATGGTCTGCAACCCCTGCTCGAAGAATTCGTTAGGGATCCTTCGGTTTGCCATTGTATGCACTATTTCCGCGCCGTGGTCTTTTGAACCGGCGTGTACAGTTTTGCTGGACCCTTGTCTGCCGCGGTTTAAATGGCGACTATAGTTCAATTTTGGTCTTTTTATTTTTCACCCTTCGAACCGGAACAAAATACTGTTTAGTCCTTCTAAGACACAACTAACAAGTGAGCCAGAGAATGTCTTCGTTATTTTTATTAAAACGTTTACAAAAATACTATATATTTTTGGTACAAAAATGATCCCTTATACACTTCAATGCGAAAGAAACAGTTTCTTAAAAAAGTGAAGTGTCGAACAAAATAAAATGTCACGAAATAAAAAAGCTGGTTTTCAACTAACAAATTTACTGAAACGTTTTCGAACACTGTTTTAAAACATTACATTACAACAAATGATGTAGTTACGCAAAGCACAAATGATTTGGATAGTTTTAAACATGATTTACAGTTTCTTCCAAAGGAGGCGGTACTATCGTGTACCTATACTACTGATTGTGTAAAGGAGCTTCGTATCAGGTAGTGTTTTATTAACTCGTTTCAAATAGAAAACTCGCATAGTGCAATCGTTGATATTCAACTCGATGCGCGTTAGCCGAAAACGATATTAAAGGACAAAATTCTGGCGAACATTTCGAGGTTTATGAAAGTTTAATGACGCGCGTCAGATTTGTTGGTTTGCGGGCGTGCCACAAGTATCTAACCAGAAAATCAACGGGAAGTCTGTGTGTACATGACCAGAACCGTTGATTGCGGAATAAACGTATTTCAATTTCTCCTACGAAAGCACATCTCAAAACTATGCTGCATAGCCTGTCCGGGAAATTAACTGCGTCCAAAAGTACGGAGCAACTAAGAAAATTATGGCTGACGCTATCGGACAGAGCTCGCCCTTAAACGGAGTCTGGTAATTTGTTCATTACCGTTTGTTTTAGTTGTCGAGATTCGTATGGAAATCTACACATATTTATTTAACTGCACTGTTGACAACGTGAATTAGTCATCTCGCATGTTTCATTAGCAGAGTGCAGATTTTTAACACTAAACCTACTACCATCACCGGTCAAAATGATCGATAATAAAAATAATTTCATAAGAAATGATTGATATTATAATAGGAGCTGCACAAAGTCTAAATAAAATCAATCTTGTCATTTTTTAAGGGAACATGTACCAGTTACTTTCAAGACTCGGTAAGTTTAGCGTTAAAATGAACATTTTATCCGGAACCCATGAAGCATTAAAAACAATGTAGTGTACTGTACCGAACTATATTACGCACAGAGTATTCTAGTATAGCAGAGCATTTTTAACGGGCTCCGAAGCAGACTCAGTATTAAGTTTGCATGTTAAAAGGAAGTTAATGCGGTCTTCTCTCGACAACATGCTACTCTTAACATTTCATTCCTCTTACTTTAACGCGTTAAACCTTCATTCAAGTTTTATTATTAAACTAACCACTTCCTATTTGTACGTGACAGGAATATTTCCAAGAATTTCAGGCGTACTTAGCATGTCAAAGTATATTCCATCAATGTTCCACTCCGTGGCAAGGAAGCATATATTATGGTTCTTCCCCTTTTCGTTTCACCATTTCATTTAGCAATTTTATATTATTCGTAAGATCGCGATATAAATCAACACTTATTCAAATTTGGATACAGACGATTTTTTGTTATTATAAAAAATTAAAATTACAATTATTATGGAATAAATGTAATATCCTTACATTTTCTAATTTTTAATTACTACTCTTATATTTTCAAACTTTTTAAATTTGAGTGGGGCAATTGTTTTCCAATTTGGTTTCTAGAGCTTTCCACAATCATTCCACAATTTCTCAATCTCTTTTTTCCAACATTCAAATATCGTATAATCATCTAATCAAAATAAAGCAAACAAAATCAAGCTGGAAGCTTGTTTAATTTTTTAATTGCCATTTTGTTGAAGATAAAATTCCAAGTTCGAGGTTTTGATGACTGTACCAAAACAATCTTTAGTCAGAGATTCATCCATTTGATTAAAAACATTTCCAAAGGTACTTCATCTAGATACTTTCCTCATTGCACTCGACTTTACAACAAAAAGAAATTAATCGCCAAGTGCTGGATAACCAGACGACGTGTTTGAGATGCTGGACCGAAACGGGCCCGAGTTCAAACGAATTAACGCGGGAAGTTTTCACGAGGCAGGTACGTAAAACTCGTAACAAGTAGCCCAATTTATCAGTGAAACTTGATGTTTTCCCCCTCCCCGGACAGGATATATTCTTCGGGGAACAAAAGCGTCTCCGGATAGGACTGAGTTCAGTTTTCTCTAGCAGCCGGGCGCTAGGAAGTCTCCGGGGCTTCTCGTGAGGCAAGACGGTGACAGAAAAAGCCTCGTACTAGCGAGAGAGAAAGAGAGAGAATACCGGGAGTGTCCCGGGATGTCTTATCGTTGCGTGAATTATCAGTTACGACTGGACAGAGGCCAGAAATGGCGGGGAAAGGTTAAGCTGTCGCTTGCCGGACGAGGCTAATGAAAGCTTAGCCCTGTAATGCAATCTGACGGAAAGCAAGCTAACCGACTGACGTGATAGGTCAGTTCAGGCTAGACCGAGTTTACTGGGAAGGCAAGTGGATTAGCCGTGGCACCGTGGATGGCGGCCATATAACAGACGATCTTCGACTTCCCTTTTGGTTTTGTTGCTCGGCACCGTCGCTCAGTGTCGACCCATCGCACGGTATATTCGCCACTGTCGATGCCCGCTTTTATCGTTCCCTCCTTGCCCGAACGTAACCCACAATGACTGTTATTGCCATATACGATTTGTCTCGACGTCTCCGTCCACCAATTCCGAAATGGAAGATCGTACGAGAACACCGAGGTAGGAGGAAATAAATAATTAACCCTTTGCGCTCGAAGCTATTTTTTAACTCTAAAATTAAACATTTGTTCCTCCCAGAATATTTCCATTCGCTATGATTTTTTAAATTTCATTTTTGAGCAACATATTTCGAATAATGGTACAGTCGGCACAATGGTACGATGCACCGCTAGAGTGGCAAGGGTTAAACTCGCTTGTCTACGAGATACGTTTGTTCTGTCTCACATGTGTTCCTTTACCCCACCTAAGAGCTCCGAAGGTGAGAATCGCAGAGTTCTTCGTCTTCGTCCGCCGAACACCAATTTCGAAATGGAAGATCGTATGAGAACACCGAGGGAGGAGAAAATAAATAATTAAATTTGCTTTTCTACGATACGTTTGTTCTGATAAATTTGTTGCGATAAATTCGTTACCATATATACAAATACGTTCTGATGAATTTTTTCTACTAAATTCGTTCTGATGAATTTGTTCTGATAAATTTGTTCCTCTACCTCACCCAATACGTTCGGAAGTGAGAATCGCGGAGCATTCGCAGGGGCGGCAGGTTCGTGAGAGAATGCAGGCGAGGTTGTCGCGACGCAGAACGACGCGGCGCCAACTTGTTTTTCGTCGGCTGAACACGCATTATAATTTCTGTCGCGGGGGATACTTACCGCCTATTCTCGTGACGACACGCCGGCATGCGTACTCTCTCTCTGTACCGACGCGATACGAACTCTCGACACGCGGTTACTTAATTCTAGCCGACACGGCAGCTCGTTTTTCCGAGAATCGTTTACACGTCGCGATCAATGCGCCACGGCGCGGCGTGCGCCACAGAAAGAGAGAGAGAGAGAGAGCCCGGAATTCCGTGTTCGAAAGTCGTGTTTCTTCGTACGACAGCAGAGCCCCGCACAGTTTCTACTTATGTGTATCAAGTGCATGAAGTGCTTCCTTTTTTCCCCAGCGAGGAATCGCATGCGATCCGTAGCGCCGCCACGCCGGCAGATTTATCGATCCCATAGATTTCTCGGCTCGATTCTTGCATCGACGGCGAATTCAATCTACCGACTCGCTCGCATACTACGCTCGAATGGAATCCGTACGTTGAAATTGTTCGAGAACACCACCCAAGCCGTATCCCAGGCGTCTGTCGTTATAATTATTCACCCAGTCGACGGGAAAAATGTGTTTCACACGGTCGTCAGGAAAGACGAGTTAATTCGTCGTTTGTTGCTTCGTTTTCCTCATAATTCGATCAGCGACTCTTGCAGTTTTTCATTCAAGCAAGCTTCGGTTTTTAATACATCCTTATTAGATCGCTAATCGCTATCTCATTTTTGTCAGAAATGCATAAAATCCGCAGTCCAATTATTGCTTAATCTTGTTTTAATTCGCAAGTATAATTTTATTAAATATTTAATTTTAATTCTCTATCAAGCATGTATTTATTCAAATTTTTATTTTAATTCTCAAGTATGTTTCTATTCAATTTTTAATTTTAACATTTTTTATGCGGTGCAAACTTCATTTCAAACAACGTCGTAAAAAGTCATATAACTCGCAAGAGATCATAGAACAAAATGTGATAAAACATATTCCAAATGGTAAAAAATTGGCTTTAATTTTCTCTTGAGATAACGAAATGACTTTCCGAACACATATAGTAATCCCAAACCGTTAATTATACTCTATCTGAAGCATCTCCTCAATGTCCAATAATACACAGAAACGTTAGCGAAAAATGTGATTTAACCGGGGCTGCGAGATTTTCGAGGGGGTGAAGTCAAAAATAATTCTCGTCACGGAGCGTAGTCCATTTATTCATCGGCGCTGCGTTCCCGGTTGATTTACCAGCTCCGATCCTCCCTATACAACCTTCGCACTGTAAAATATTCCTTCCACTCGGTCCCAGCAGCCAATCGAAAGCTCCAGTATAATATCCAATGAGGAACGAACGATCATTAAATCACGTTCCCGGTCTTGTGACGTTGGCGAAAAAAGGCGAAAGAGAAAGGATAAAGAGGTGGAGCGGAAGGGGGTTGGAGGGGGTGGTAGGATAGGTAAAGCGGGTGGTTCATCCTTGGGCAAAGTGATTTCTCAAATTCTCCTGAAGGAGGATGATCGCGGGCGCCACGTAAGCGAGCCAGCGGCAACACGGCCAGATATTTACGAGGGCGAAATGGCTGGTTTGCAAGTAAAATCGTCTCCGGAGGCCGCCGGGGCTCTCTCTCTCTCTCTCGCGGCCGCGTTGCGCCGCTGACAACGTTTGGCTTGATGTCGGCCGAGGGTGGATAGGTTATAATTGGTTTTATCTGACTACGGCGGCGAAGGTGGCCGTAATGGAAACGATAGGCTAGCACGCGAGCCTAAGCCATGCCGCACTACTTCAGCCGAAAGGTACGAACCCCCGGCGGCCCTGCCGTTCGATGCGGCGAGGAACGACGAGGAACGGAGCGGCGATCGTGGCGAGCCGCAGCAGCAGTAACA
Organism: Lasioglossum malachurum; assembly: GCA_028455605.1. Lineage (NCBI taxonomy): Eukaryota > Metazoa > Arthropoda > Insecta > Hymenoptera > Halictidae > Lasioglossum > Lasioglossum malachurum. The sequence goes on from CM052312.1 coordinate 5,756,002, forward strand.
GCAACCTTTGGCAGCCAGTTGGTCTGCACGATATTACTATTTGCACAAAATTACCACCCGTAGATTGCCGTACTTATGAACACCCTTCTGCCCACCCCCTCGGCGCAACCCTTCCACCGGTTCGGTCTCGATCGGCCCACGTCGCCGTCGTTCTTGCGAATAATCGCGTGCGTGATTCCGCGAACACGGCCTCCACCCTCCGCGTCCTCCCCCATTTTCTCCACCCCTTCCTCCCCAACTTCTTTCCTCGTGTTTCCTCAGCCCTGGGAGCTTCTTCGTGTCTCTTGACATACTGATCGCAACCGAGCTGCCCTGATCCTTACTCGCCGCATTCGCAGATTGATCTTTTCGCGAATATCCTGTGCATGATCATTATACTGCGGATTTCATGCAGTTATGGCTTTTGAAAATGTTTGAAAAGTGCTAGAATATGAAATTCCACAGAATTCAGTACGATTTTTGTTTATTTCAGAACTGCGAAGGCTACTATCACTGAAAGTAACATTTTACACGATTCCACTTGCCTATAAAAATTAAGATTGCATAAACATCTGCAGTTTAATAATCATCGACAGGTCGCGTTGGTCATACGTGCGTGACGCAATTCTTCTCCTCAAGAATTAATTTTGTTCATGACACAATTGCTTGAAGCAAACTTCATTGCGATTTACACGATCTAAAGAGTACAAGAGGTAATTCAACTTCGAAATTAATCAGTTTATTCCGCCAGTGTTCCATTGATTACTTTCTTATTTTCAAATTTATAAGGCCACGAATGCTCTACGCAACACATGCGTGTCCGTTTATTATTCTCCACCAACTCCACCGTTTCTGTTTAACACGAAAATATTCAGTTGAAATAATATTACCATTTTGTTAATGAGAAATTGGAGTATACTCTCGTTGAACAGTACATTTTTACGGAAACTTCCCTATAATAAACTCTCGCGTAAATGAACTTTTACTGTATATGGAAATGAGAGTCGTTCCGGGTAAATAGAAATTTTGATACTGTTCGGTGAGTGTCGGTATCGCATGAGCTAGTTCACTACGTGTTTGCTTGATGGATATCTATAAAAAATGTCACGGTCTTTTCTTGACGTTTAGGAGAATATTATGTATAGAATTTTTTGATATTCTTTTTCTTGTGTATAAAATTGGTTACATACTAAAAAAATTCGTTGAAAGGGGCGTATATATTATGAATAACAATCGTTTGAAGAATCAAGTGACACTAACATTCTTGGTAAAGCAATAGCATCGAAAATTTCTCTAGCTTCTTTGCATCGACTTGAATTAAAATTTGTTTTTTATTTATTTATTATTAAAATGAACATCAACGAAAGATGAAATCATAATTCGTCAGAAAATATGCGTCAATTTACATTTTTCGTCCGGCAATTTGATTACTCGTTCAATTATCAAACGTTCAAAAATAACGAGCACCTGCAGAATGTTATAAAATGGCGCGTCACGTACACGCGAATCAGTAATATAATGACGGTTTAATCGCTTCAGTTTCGTTACGTTTCACGAATGTATGCCCAGATATTCTCTGAAACATCCGAACTAATCTACATATTATCAAACTCCGCGCCACACCAAGGTACAAATTGAATGATCCACGGCCTGTGGAACTTGCGATGGGACATATCTCTGGGTTTCTCCGCTGCCTAAAATTCACTTAGCACGCCGAACCGTCGAAAGACAATTTCAACCCGCAAAGGACTCGCTTAGCATACTCTAGCGGGACGCACATGCGAATGATTCACGCGACATGAAGATTGCGCCCCTAGAAAAAGTTACTCGAACAAATCTTCTGCGTAACAAAGTCTGCTGGTTGGAGGGAAAGTTCTGTCTTATTTTAATGAAAATATATATTTAATATTAGCCAATGATGTCACATTGCTGTTCCTGTTCACAGTCTGTAAGTCACAATTTCTCGAATCACAACGATTCCGCGAAGTCTGTAGAATCAGTTTGCATCTTTGAGTCGGCTGAATTTGCATGCGAGCTGCGTTCGAACCAGAGCTGACCTATCGGATCGAAATTAGGGTTGGAGGAGATAATGCTCGACTGGCTAGGAAACGTGATGGATGATGCCTTTGTCCATCGGCCTGTCCGAGAAGTAGGTCTCCCCGAGTTCGTTCTGCATTCCCGATCCCATCCATCATGGAAGAAGAAAGTACCGGAGACGTCTTCGTCTCGTATGAATATTCAGAGGACTGCGAAACAAAAGACTGTTCGAGAGGAGAACGACGCGGCGCCGTAGACCCTTAATCCTTTGCGACCTCCTCGGCTATCGACGCTATCAACATTCAACTTCCATTTTATTTCGATTGCAGACCCTACTTAAACATCGAGCACCTTGCGAAAGTGGACGAACCCACCCGCTGCGAGAAACTAGGTTATCCGACTGAAACAAAGCGCTTGGGATAGCATTATCGCTGTTCCCGTCTGAAAATATTCGCTTTCAAGGTCGTTTGGCGTTTTACGAACTTGTCTTCTACTCTACCTTCCCCCTCCTACTCGGCCCGGTCACGTGACTAATCCGGTACTGGCGCGGAGAGGGGTAATTTTCTCCTCAATCTGATTCTATTCAACTGATAAAGTTGTTTTCATTCATTTTAGTTAAACGCTAGTACGTTTGTAATTAGTAGACTGCGGATTTTATGAATTTATAACAAAAATTGGTATCTACAATTTAAAGCAGTAGACGTATTTAAAAAATTTAAGAACATCAACGTATTAATTCCAGTTTAATAAAATAATTAAAAGAAGAAAGAAATTTTTATTTAGCTTCTGTGTCTTGGAATCGATGCAGACATTTTTTATTTAGCATGAACATCCGCAGTATTAGTTTTTACTAACAGTAGTAAAAATATTATACAGGGTGAACCACTAATATTTTAAGTAATTTGAAAAAGTAAAACCATTATAAAAATTTAAACATACTCTTATATTATTTTTAATCCATTGAATATTCTCCCAGCTTCTCACAATCAACGCAAAACATTTTTATTTTCCATAAAGATCCGCAGAAATATCTTTTCACCGACTCCGTGAAAAAGGTCAGGGCCTTTGGGAGTTGCTGTTGAAAAATCAATTATTTCGGCCAGCTCCACAAGGTGTAGTACGCAGGTTTTTAATGAAACATCAAGCTCTTGAATATTAACGCGCGTGGCTTTGAGGCGAGTTCACGTTGAACCTTGTTTTTGGGGCGAACACGAGGCCAACTAAAATTTGAGTAATCGGTCGCAACCGCGACCGCGTGCCGAGTTAGATAATTTCGGGCTAATAAACGTTTATAATACGGGTGCCGTTCGCCTGTTCAAACGATATGCCGCATTAAGCCGGGGTAATGACAAGAGAAATATGGTTATTTTCGGTCCACCGTCGAGCGTGCCCTCCATAGTTTACTACGTTTTCTATCTGAAATATGCCATCTTTATTACGTTATCGTGGGCTGCGTGCCGGACGCCAGTTTACGCCCAACAGATTCCGCCGTTGATACCGGTCGTAACAGTAATAATTAGCAGTTTCTTTTTCAATTTTAATAAGCCGCTAATCAGCCATGTGTAAAGGATGATTGCGCGCACGGTACATCATCCGCTGGGAATTTTCGCCGGGCGTCCATTACCGTCATTATTAATAACACTTACTTTGATCATGTATGCACTTCGAGGGCCATCGGAAAATACACGGTGTCCGATCTTCTGCAGCTTTCAATTACGGTATCGATCAATGTAGAACGGCGCTACCGATTAATCAAGATCCCCGGATGTTTGCTAATTAATCGTGGGAATTAAACCTCTAAAAGTCTCGCCGTCTAGTTGCGATTATGCGAGCCGGTTTTAACAAATGGAATACTCCCTCGTGTCCCATGAATGAAAATCGACCAATTTTTTAATAAAACTCGGAAAGTCATTTGGTTTTCTTAAGAGAAAATTTTTACCTTTTCGAATAAGTTTTATGACATTTTTCTTATGTTTCTTCATTCTTGTAGAATTTCAGTTTTTTATTAGCAAAAAAATTAAGTTATATGACTTCTTATGTCCTTATTTGAAATGAAATTTGCACTGCACCAAAAATGTTGAAAAATTCTTAAAAAATCATAATAAACATACTTGAAAGGTTAGAAAGCATTACAAGGCAGGAAATGATGTCCGACGCTGTCTAGTAATAACAATAATAATTCTGTTATTATAAATAACAGTAATAAAAGCTTCACTACATGAAAAACAAAATTACTTTCCGAACGACCGAATAGCAACGCAAAATACTTTGAATAAAAATATTCTGCATGTTTCTATTGAATCAAGGGACGTTTATTTTCCAAAAGAGCGGCAGAAATTTATTCAAATACCTAATATATTCGTTCAATGGTGTTCCGTTCGAAGAGCTCTCGCGGATTTCGTTAAACTGGAGATTTATGAATTTGTAATTCCCCGTCTGGATTTTTCGCGCGTACATGGGTTAGGTGCACCATGGCTTATGGCGTGGGACCGAGGACACCATCCGCGTCGTCGCTTCCGGTCCTTATCTCGCCAAGGAAATCGATCCGCGCGAGCCACGCGTCGTAAATCCACGCGTGCACCCTCTCGCGGACGGAATCGGCATCGGTGTGCGCGCATTTTTACACTCCGCCGGCGTATTAATATTCAAGGCAGGTCTAACGGTTATTTTGTGCCTCGTTTTTATATTCTGTAGAATCCGACGGGGAATATTCAATATATTATTGTTGGGTGTCGCGCTGCCGCCGCCGGTGCCTGCCTGTCTCAATATTTTATTGAAATATATATCGCAATATCGCCGAGCAATGCGTGCAGACAGGGGCGGAATTCGGATGTGTTGTGCGGGAATCGTTTCGGTTCACGTGACAACGTTCAGATTTCTTCATGGACGCAGCACGGGAACGTTCTACAATTTTCTTTTCGCTCGTTGGCGTGTGTAAAGTGCATAAAGGAGATCGCAGTATCAAGAGCTGCACCGGTTCGCGTAAATTTCAATTGGCATCTTCACAGAAATTTCGTAGAAATTGTTCAAGAAATGTAGAAAGCGTTCGCGAGAATCCTAGCATTGGTGAATAGTAGGGGTTGGCCGGTACTCGAAAATTTCGGGGGTGATTTTATACGCATTCTTTCAGATTTTCAAGTGTTTTCGTATTTTACGTAAATGAAATAAAATTTTAAAAATCTTATCTGAAAACTATTTTTTTCTAAATGCGGGTTGAATATTTTGATCACACCTGAATTTTTGTCATCGACAATAACAGCAATATTGTAATTACTATTCAATGAAATAATGATTAAAAAGCGAAAAATTTTATCAGACTCGGGATCCCAAACAGCGATGATTACCAAACCAGGTTGGCGTAAAAAAATAAACAATTTTCCGTGCAATAAATTATTTCTAACAAATCGGAACGCGGTGTTTGGCCGCGATTACGATAAACTCAGCGTACTTATTTTTACCGTGGAAAAACAAGTAGATCGCGGTGGTGATTACGTGTCACGTGTGCATAAAATTCGCGGGAAAATTTATGACGGGGTCTTGCGAGCTGTGCCCCATCGCGGCGCAACCCATTTCCCATGAATTTCCCCGGTCCTGCACGCACACGACACCCTTTCCCGTCGCGTACGCAGCACGGGAAACGCCGAAATGGCAGTATGCTAAAAAACGCTGACACTGACAACTAAAATCCGAGCGCACGATGGTGTCTCACTGCCTCCGCCTCACTACCCCCCTATATCGTCCCTCTTCCTCACCGTATCTCGTTTCTCTTTCTCGCGCCGAGTCGCAACTACGTGTCCCGCGTTCTACCAGGCCAGCCGCAACCCCTCTTCTTCAACCACCATCCCTTCTGCGTGACACCTAACCCTCTATTTCGAAAGGTTCCTGTTGCTCGCATTTTCCTCCGACTTTTCTTCTAACGACCTTCAGACACTGGCTGGCTTGCTACGCTTCACGGTGGGGTTCGTTAAAGACGCTCTAGGAAAATCTCTTATGGTCTGAACGTTTTCTCAACACAGAATCGATTTTAAAAATAATGGAAATTCAAGTAAATAATATTGATACCCATCGAGAGGATCAAACAAGAAAACGGTACTCACCACGTAACGGGAACCGTGTCGCGTCACAAATACACTCGTGTACACTTGTATAAATACTTTCTGCGTCTCAATAACAAATGGCGCGGTCGTCACGGTCACTCACGGACACTCTCGTGTGTTCACTTTCACTCACATTATACTAATGACACCGCGGCCGAAATCTGGGTCCGCGAGGGTCGCATGGACTCGCGAAGTTTCCATTGGTGGAGAGGGGCGAGAGACCCGAACAGAGTCCCCGACGATCGGCGATTGTCCCCGAATTGTGAGTGGAGCGGAAGGGAGGGGAGGCGATCGGTCCACCGCCTCGTCGATTAAATATGGCGGCGGCACGACATAGAACGCGAGATCGTACCTTGCACCATAAATTCCCGGCGAGACGTCACGTTTAGCTTCTGTCTGGCTTCTGTTTATAATAAAGAAGCTTAAAAAACCGCGATCACCAATTTTTAGAAAATACACACGTTTTTTAAGGAAATTATGAAGCCAATTATATTAGGTTAGAAGGAAAGTTCTGTCGTATATATTATAAATTGATTCGAATATGTTTTCTCTTTAAAATACGATAGGACCTATACACTACCTAATTCAGTGTATTGTACTGTAGAATGCATTCTTATTGGAATTTTCGAACGTTTCGGCGCTCGATTTAAAGGAGGATCGCACTTTACGATAGAAGCATTTGGGTTTACAAGAAACACGAGCAAATGGAAATACAGAATTAATATAAATTAAAGTATGTGAAACTATTGCTATATACTTTCTTTAACGTCATGAATAATGAGTACAAGACATTATCAGTCTCATTCATTGTTCATCTCAATCATAAATTTTTACGGACTCCCGCAGACAATTCCAAAGCCACGATAGTTTAGCCGAACACGGGAGACCCCAGAGCGTGACGTTTGGTACTCCGAAAAAAAAACAGTGTGCTCTCGCAGGGTTAATATATAAAGTTGTTTGTGCAAAACGTACGTCATACATGCACAGCCGGATACGAATTGCCAAACAGAAGGATCCGTCGCATCTAAATACAGATTCCGGTACGACGTACAGATTAACAGCAAACACCGCCGTCGTCGTCGTCGTCGTTTGCAGAACATTAATCCTGAATCGAAAACTGAACAAAACCATGTCCTACCACCCCTCCATCCCTCCCGACTCTAGGGTAAAGCTGTCCGTGGCGAAATTTATTTTATGCATTTTTATGACTTCCGAAAAAAATATGGATATTTGTACACGAACAATCCCTGGGGAACGAAAGCTGGTGGACGACGCGTCAGGAACAGTATGGGCGCATTCGTCGCTCATTCGAGCCAAAATCTTTCTTTTTGAGCACGTCCTTTCCCGAAATAAAAATTTCACGCTGTGGTGTAATCATTATTTCAGCGTCTAATTTCGATCTGTGTCCTCTCGCAGCGGTACAGTCGAGTTTCCCAGAAACCGTGGATAAAATTTATGTATCTGTTGGACTTGTAAAAGCTGGTTTCCAATTTTTTCTACACCTTTCGATAAACAAAGATGACAATTCATAAATAAATCCTAGAATGTCAGAGAAGACATTTCATATGTGAGAATATAGTTTGACGATCGATTTCGAACAGAATTGTAGAAAGAGTTGCGGTTAGAACGTTCGGGAAATTACGCAAATGAACTGAAAACTGTTTCGACCACCGCGGTATCGGCGTTTTCATGATACCGGAAACGTTGGATTGGGAAAACTGAGCAAATTGGAGCGGAAAAGATATATCCGGTTCCGCGGACTCGTGATAGACAGTGGTAGCTTAACGAGTCTATCCAACGAGTCTAATGAATGTTTGACACGTCCGATTCGGACGGCATCGACCGCCGACGCGACGGTCCACGTTGTTGCATCCATTATGCATGTGCAGATAAGTATGTGCATGTCTGAGTCGTCTTACAATATTTACAAACGGACTGGGGATGTTTTTACTTAACCTGTTGGCGAAATAAGAACGGAATAGCAGACGATTGTCCCGATAAATATTTTTGTCGAGTACAGAAAAATATGTTCGAATTTCTCTCTGGCACCTTCTCGGGGTTAAGTTTAAGGATTAAACTTTTTATTTTATCATAATTTGTATCCTCTCGAGACATTTAATCTGAACGACTTCAAAGAGTTAAGGACCAAATCATTTTAGTTTAGAAAAATGTATCTAAGAAAATTGATAAAGGCGCATCGCGGCATGGCTCGTCGCTCTCGCAGCAGAAAGAAGGGATCACATCGCGCGTAACGAGGGGAAGAGAGGCTGGGCCAAGGTAGCAAACGGGATTAATGACCGAACATGACGATCATCCGTCTAACAGCGGATGCCGCTTGCATAAGATCGGGTTACCCGTCGCGCTCGCGGGTAATTTATATAGGCGGGCGCCATGTTTGCGCGGCACGATTAATACTTCCGCGTCCGAAATTGTTACCAGACGTAACGACGCATCGCGCGCTGTTGATGTGCAAGCACGGCGGTAATACGTTCCCAGCAATGTAAATAATTCGCCGCTCATTAGTGTAAATGTGCTTCGCGCTAAACGCTTCTACAAATTTGGTGCTTTATGTTTGCGAACAATTGTGTCGCGACGGCAATCGATATTGTCTGCCGGAAAGCACGGCACCGTTTAAGGCCGTATAAATTAGCGCTGAACATATATAAACCTCGACGGTCGCCGACGCGTCGCGCGTACCGTCCCCGTACGTGCGCTCCCGACACGTGTAAAGATAACAGCCACGTAGTTGAACAGTGTTCAGCGCGGCCGATGACTGCCGTGCTCCACCGCCCGACTCATTATCGATCATTAGCCGATTCGATTTTTCACTATCACACCCTCTTTGGTCCTCTCGAACGGGAAATCGCACTCGCTTGCGTTCCGTTACCAGGAACGATCTCACACCGATCGAGAATTCAATTTCGCAACGTTGTAAATTAGAAAAAAATTGATGTTACTTCGATATTCCATAACTTTAATGGCGTATAAAAATTTTGAAAGAATGCTGGAGTATCAAATTCCACAGAATTTACAAAGGGGTTACACTCTCTCTACCCCACTGAAAATCAGCTTTCGTTTGTTCCCACTTTCTTAAAATTCGTCTAGAAAAATTGAAAATTGCATAAACATTTACAGTCTAGTTATAACAAACCTTACTTTGGAAGACTTGTCGTTTAAATCAGTTCCATAATTCATCATACGTATATCGATCACATTAGATACATAAATTGGGATAAAACGTTAATAAGTCAAACTTAAAAGATGCATTTAAATACCAAATTGGCGCACGTTCCTTTTCATACTCGAATTTGATAAATGCACTTTTCTTCTACAATATGCATATACACTAATCGTGTTTCGCGTAATCGTGGCTCGCCGGACGTAGCTCGTAAAGCAGTCTAATTAACTTAAAGATTGTTAATAACGTTCCCCGAGCGTGTGTTCAGTGCCCCGATCCCGCGATCCAACGATACGACGCGATGTATAACGAAACTGTTTGCAATTTTCCTGTAGCGACATTGCATTCCGCGATCACGATTGCATTAAATATTAATTTTTCGAATCAACGATATACAAATCAGGGGTCCTCTGATTCCAAGCAGCCTAGCGATAAATCCACGCTGCAGGGTTCCGACCGATTGTTCTTTACGCGTCGCGTGACAGTTCGGAATAAAATACGTGTATAAATATGCTCGCGTGCGTTTAAAAATTCGTGAAAGGGAAAATATTCAGACGATCGACCGGTTCGCTGAAATTCTGGGGAAACTTTCTCGCCGATGCTTTACCGGCTGAGAATGGTGGCGGTGTGAACGCCACAAAGGGGTGAATGCTGACACTGATTTTCAATTGCAATGCAGTCCGCACATTCTTTGGCTACGAATACCAATTGTGCCGCGTGTTTTGCAATGCAGTTTCGCTTTCAGCCGCGTTCCGTCGGACCGAAACAACAGATTTCTTGTTCCGTTGTTCCTGCAAGCGAATAAACAAAATTTACAATTCTTAAATCTGAGAATAACGTCGGGGCTGCGAAATTTCTATTAATCCTCTAGAAGATGTCGGGGTCCTTAAAAAGCTAAAAAAATTCGAACCGGTAGCTTCAACTCGTTTCGGTGTTGACTCGTAAACTATTAAAGTCACCACTTCCGGGGATTTACACATTTGTGTCACGAGCGGCGAGTTTCATACATGTTTCAACGTTTCCGTTCCCCGTTTCAGCGAATAGTCTACAAAGTTAAGCGTCCGTCGAAACCAATATCAACACTACGATTTATTTATTCTTGGTCGAACGCGTATCCACACGCGTGTTCCAATTTTGATACATTCACTACGAATTTAATGCGCGCATAGCTATGAAAACATGTAGACGGGCTTCTACGCGATGCAAAACGTGAGTAAGATTCAGAACGTGATCCGCTGACGTTCTATTGGTTCTGAATCACTTCGAACTTATTCCGCGACCGTAAGCCTCTCGAACGATCGAAAAGCGTCGGTGTATTTCCATTTTTCGCTGCGTGAGAACTTCGGCAGCGAGTCGCGAATCTCGGCGACTCCATCGAGGCGAGATATTAAAGCAGGAAGCAGCTACGGATTTGCGACGCGTTTTTCTACCCCTCTCGTCGGAGACGGATGGAAAACGGAGGTGAAGAATATAAAGTTACCAGACGGAAGAAAGGCACGCCAAGAGTGAACCTTGAATAATGAACACCGTCCCCATAAAGGACGATACGATTCCGTGTTTGATCGAATATTAATTTTGTCTCGGGAGAATACTGCTGCTCGAGCGCGACGATACGTGACAACACTGAACGGGAGAACGACAGAAAATTGGCATTTTTCGAGAACGAAAAATTCCTTCGGGATAGTGGCTTGTCGGAAAAGTAACACACGCATCGGTAAATGCGCTGATTAATTAATAAACGGCGAATCTTTATGCATTTACGAGGAAATAGGTTGGATGAAGTATAAAGAAGTTATTGAGGGGATGAAATACATTTTTATTTCATTCCTGCTTCCCACAATCAATGCAGTACATTTTTGTATTTTGCATAGAAATCCGCAGTTTATTAACTAAACAATGAATTAAAAAGGAGAATGACAGTGAAAATATTCGGCTTTCATATTTTAAATCTTCAAAGTTTCCATAAAATGTCAAAAATGATACGGAATTATTCTGGGTAGGAAGAAATGTTTAATTCTCGTTAATAGCAGCGACTGCAAAGGGTTAAAATCTTCAGAATATTGACAAAGGCGGTTCAGCAGCTGAACAAAAGAAATGTTAAACAGTTCGGTGGTTGTGTTCTAAGTGGTGGCGCTCGGTGGAAGCAAACGGAGCAAAGAAAAGCGTGAATGGAGAGGCAGAGAACAATTCTCCGTGTCCCGGTAGAGAGACACTAAGGCGAACAAAAAACGGCGTCGCTCTAAAGGGAATATAGCGCAGTCTAGAAACGAATATACGGGAAAAGTAGGGAGAATAGCCAAAAATGCACGGTGTAGAGAAAGGTAGAGGAAAAGAGTGGGAAAAAGTGAGAGAGTAGGGTGAAAAGGAGGGTTTAGGTGTGGGTAGAACGGCGGAGAGGTACATCGAAACCGTGCCAGGTTTCCGAGGATGGTGGTCCTGGAGGTTGGTCGCAATCGAAGGACGAACACGGCTGGAAGCGGGACAGAAAGTCGTGTCGGCGTCGTACGTGGGGCAATAAGAAGCCGTTATACGAGAAGACATTTACGAAACGGCGTTCTCGTCCCGTACAAACGAGTTCGAACAAGGAGGGCCCGGCACAACTACAAGCGGACGTATCCCCGACACGCTGCGATCCTCCCGTGAGATCTCTTCGAGCAATTGCATTGCCTCGTCCAACTGAAAAAGCGATCACCAAGAAAACACGCGGCTGCATCGCTTTCCTCGCCGATGTAAACGTGCGGCCGCGTTTGTACCCACTGCGAGAATCATTCATGCCGTTTCGAACTCGTTCAAGCACGTATAAAAATTAGAGCAGCTCAAATCACCCCGGTACCAATTTCGTAGACTTTCAACTTTTCCGAATGTGCGAGGAATCCAGAACCTAACCCAGACCCTGATCATTTTTGGTGCTCTGAGTGAAAGCTCAGCCCCAATTAAGGTTTCCGATATCACCACAAAAGGTTTGAAGTGCTGGATTAACATAAAATTGTTACTGTGGTGGCCAGAAACAGACTGTAAAATTTTGGGTAAAGAAAATTCAAGAAAAATCGCTCCGAAGCTTAATACTGTTTTCTAAGAGACCGATTCTTTTTAGATGAAACATTGAGATATCTTTTTAGTAGAGCAGCAGAATGTTCGAACGAGGTACGTGTACACAGAAGCCGATTGCAAAATGTGTCAGTGGGATTGGAGTAAACGCGCGGCGACGTTTGTCCTTGGCGAAACGCCGGAAAAATTCGTCGTCGACCTCTCGCATCTGCTCGGTCTGTTTACGAGTAAACAACGTTAAACGATGTTCCCCGCGGTGATTCGACGTGACGCACTCGTCGGGACGTCTGCTGTGTTTGGGGATGGGATGTTGGGGTGGCAGGCAGGCTCTCGATGCTGCCGATTAGACCTGTTTTCTCGGCGAACTGTTGCCCGCTGATTCATTCCCCCGTTTTTTTCGGTTTATTGCGGCTCTAGTAGATTTTTGCATGCTGTTCCCAGCTGATAAAGGAGAGCTTGCAGAACGTTTGAGATCGGATCAATCGAATGGATGAAACATTTGTTCACCCTCTTGAACGGTAGGTATTTTTAGAGTCGTTGGTTCCTCGATTGCACTTTTTGAGATTTGTTAGTTCATTTTAATTATCCTTTTGTGTACTGTGTGGGAAATTGGAACGTTTATAATGTGGGAATAAAAGTATTAATATTTAACCATCAGAATAAATGTACAATAATCGAAATACATGTTCTCTTTCATACAGAACATTATTGATAATAAAATATTTTGTCGACTACAGCTACATAATTTGCTTAAAGTAAAACATCCTTCGAGGGTAAGCAATAAAGGCACAGCAATAATCAGGCTAATCGAGGAATAGGGCTCGTTTAACAGTTCTTCGAGAAACTATAGCCGCTTTTCGATACAATCGCGCTCGTACTCGATATAATAAAGAACGAAGTCCTGTGGAACGGTCAAGTCTTCCGAAGCGAAAGATACATATCGCAGTTACGGCTTCGTATTTCATAAATTCTCCGGTTTTATGAAAGGTGTATAACTCTTCCCCTCTTTCTCCGTTTCTTTTACGTTTGATTCGGTCATATCGCGCCCCCGGTCACTTTCGTGCGTTTTGCGCTCGGCTCACGGTGACCGCGTGTAGAAGGCGAAAAAAAAGACCAGGGGTGGAAAAAGGGAAAAAAACAGTGGCGCCGAACCGCCGTAAAATGGAGCGTAAAATATTTAACGAGAATGGTGGCCCTGCCCTTCGCGGATATCACGCGGCAGCACGCGTGCATTTTTATTACCGCGACTGCGACGAGGCGGAATCGCGCGCTGTTCACCCCTCGACAGCACACGCCGCCCTAGTCAAAACCAAGGAATTTTATCTAAGTACGGTGCAAAGCTTCGTAAAAAGGTTGCTTTGCTAATTAAGTTTCATCTAGACGGGAACGCGTCCCGTTGTGCCGCAAGAACGAAATAATGAGCGTAAGCCATGCTCCGCGGTCGGGAACCGCGGGCGCAGTGTTTCAGTCGAGACCGTATCCCATCTCACAAGATATTATTCATATTTTTGTTCATAGTGTTCCTAATCCATGACAAAAACGAATAGGAGTAATGTAAGACAGTAAAAAAATATCATTGTTGTTTTCAAAGATGTATTAAATGTCCTGAGGACGAAGTTGAATTTAATTTTCTTTTGGAGATTCCAAGGTCACCATAATTTTTTTTAATGGAACCGTCCTTTTCCAAACACCTGCAATGATGGTCCCTTCCATTACGAACTGCGGATTTTTATGGTGGGAAGCAGGAATGAAATATTAACTTATTTCATCCCTTAATAACTTTCTTATATTTCATCCAACCCCACACACTTCAGTGTTATTGAAAGTATTGGAACATCCTCTAGCCGATCGCGCAGCGATTTATTAACTAACAGTGTGTTTTCAAACGATTTATTTCCCCACAGAGCAGCGTTTCTCCATAACTTCTCGAAGTCGCAGGTTCAAAGGAAGGACGTTTCCGTCTCGTGGGGGTGGAAAATATTTATTTAATTCCGTGCGTCGTTTCTATTACGGCCCCCTGACGTGCCTACCCAAATTCGGTGGGTCATTCGTGCCCTGGACAACGGGGTTGGTTTGTCGTTCGTTTCGCTATCATTCCGCGCATAACCGTGTCCTTCGCACGCAACGGCAGTTCAGTTTTATGGGGAAACGACGGAGTATACCTTCGGGGCGAGGGTTCACGCAAAGGTTGGCGTTACCGCATCCCAGGGGAGGCTATCTTCCCCTTCCTTCTCCTTGCAGCTCGAACGCGAGCCGCCTGAAATATCCAGGAACCGGGCAGTGCGGCATCGTTTTTTCATTTGATGAATGAATAATGACGCACGGCAACGGTCATCCATCGACCGGAGACAGATACAGCCGCGGGGCATCGAAATCCATCCACGTTCCATTTCCAAATGGCTACATTACTCCGGGCAAGCCTCGGTTGCTAGAGAACATCGTTATTATTCCACGCTCTTCTGTTTATGTTTTTTTTCCTCCCCCCTTCGTTTCTACATCGCGTTATGAATGGATGAGCTCCGAGCCACGACAGTTTTCCGTCCTTAACACGCGTCCCGGAATCAAGGATATCGGAATATCCTGCACGGAATCCTCTTTTTCTCTTTTCTTCTTCATTATGCTTCGACATTGAATCGAAGGTCACTGGCGACGCTGCACGATTGCATGAATATTTCTGTTTCGCTGCTGTCGCAACGACTAAAAGTGACTATTTTATATTACTCTATAAGAACAACGAAGTGCCAGTCTTTCTATAACATATACCCAAGGAAATAAAAAAGTAATTCCAAAAAATTAGAACTCGAACACGAACATTTGCGTTCGTTTCCATCACGTTGCTAATTGCAAGCTGCAGCCAGCGAATAAATAGCCGAATCCATCCCCCCATAATCCGTTCCGCAAATTCAGCGGGTGCGAGGAAATCAGGTGCTCCCGGACCGAAACAAAGTCGGCGCGCGACGGGGGTGCTGGTCCCAGCTGGGAAGGTAAGGCAGCGCGGCCGGGATGAAAATTCATGAGCTAAATAACAGAATCCGCCGGGTTTCTTCGGATGCAGCGGGAACGTATCTCGGAGAGTGCACGGTAAATATCCGCGGGACCCTTTTAGTTCGGCAAACGCGTGTTAACAGAGCGCCGCGTCGGGACAGATAATCGAGAGGGGCTTCGGTCGTGGCCGGAGGACCGCTTTCTCTGGCTGAAAGTCGCTTTACTTCATAATCGCCCGGTTACACGGGGAATTACCGCCGTCGTCGTCGTCGTGGGGGCTTGCTGCGTTGAGTACTGCGAACGTGTCTTTAATCCAAGGAGACTCGGCCCGGCCGACCCGGCCCAGCGGAACGCGACTAAGCTAGCAGGGGACCACAGAGAGGGGTCAGGGTTGAACGAAGAGGATTGAAGGGGGTACAAGGAGTTGAGGGGTGCTGGTAAGGGACGAAAGAGAGGGGATAACGAAAAAGACAGCGCGAGCACAGACGGCACGAGACTGGGTTTGCGGCGACGTGGCATAACAGCAGCAGCAGGCAGCCCTTCCTTCCTTCCTTCCTTCGACGTGCTGTCTCCGCATTAAATATGCATGCCCGACTAGTCTGTGTCCTGCGGGAAATGGAGATTTTATTACTCCGGTACAACCTAATGTCTCGTGCAAGTTTGAATTACCGTTGCAGGACGAGGCTGAGCGCGCGCTTAAGCGCCCCGTAAGCGTTATTACGAACGATGGGAGGTGCTTGTTCGCAGAATGTTGCTGTTCCATATCTGCCACCGTGAAATACTGCTTGGCCCCCGGATCACAACACGGCCTTGGAGCCCTGGCGTTCGGAAGACGTTGATCTAGCCAACGACCTCGGACCAGGACTACGTTCAATCAAAACCTCGCTCATAAATTTAGGAGGTTCGGCTTCCTCGCAAGATTGTTGTGGGTTCAAATGACCTACAGATATGGTTTCAAGGGCATCGCAACGAGATATACGAGGAAATTGTTCAGCAGTATCCGAACCTTGAGTTAACTTTCACATTGACATCGGATTTCTCATCTATCTACAATGAGTTTGAAGGTGACCATCTAAAATGTGGAAGGTCAGCTTTGATCCTTGTCGGTGGTCCTTTCGCCACCTGAAGAGAGTCCTAATCCCCAATCCTGGTGGACCAATAATAAATGTGACGTTGACCGTCTGTATAAAATATAACACGATCGATAAGCCAAGCCGGTTCATTATTGAAACAAATTTAAACGAGATACGAATCCCGGAGCGGCGCGGCTCGCCGAGCTTATCGGCGGGTTCGGAAGTGGATGAATTTCGAATATTTTGATGCGGTCGTTCGTGAAGGACGCATTACCGTTGATGGCCGAAATGAAATTGCCGATAGACGACGACAGCCCCGATATATACCCGTGGTCATTCGATGGAGCCTGTAAATGTGGTCGGCCGCACGTGTCACTGGGCTGGCGCGTGTACACATTGACAATGGGGCTCGGCTGCAGTGCAAACAGCCGGCCGTGTTATTAAGAGTTAAAGTGTAGAAAACTGCCGACAATGACATCACGGACGATAGCGATGACGCGTTCATTATCCGCGATCCGGCCGGATTGACCGGCTCTATCAGCCGGGCACAGTGATAAATGTGGTGAATAGATAGAGTTAATTCGGTGTTATCGAAATGCAATTTACGCGCGAGCCCGCACGCGGAAACCACGGGAGCACGCGATATCGTTTAATGTCAGCACCCGGCCCGCAAACCGGTCCCTGTATCTCTTTCAGATCATCCGTATCGATGATTCTTTGGTCAACCGGCCGGAAGAGCCTTCCGATTAATTAATCTATCAAGTCTTCCCGACGAAACGCTCTCTGCCATTAACCCGACCGAACACGTGCGTCAACGAGATAACCGGCATTACCCGCGGACAATATTAAGAATCGACGCGCCGCCGATCTCTACCGGAAATATTTTGTTCGATAATATAAATTCATAATGCGGAGTGTCGACGTTCATCGGAAATATAGCGTTTGAACGGACCCAACAGATATTGCACAAACAATATTAACGCTGATCTTGTCCAGGTGAGATCGCCGATTTTGTAGTTGGCAGTTATTGAAGTTATTCGGACATTTTTATACGAAATTATTGAATAAATTCCATCGTTCCAGCACAAATAATAGTATGGTTAAACGAGAGTGTATTATTCAACTCAGCACGTTGAGTGCCACATCAATGCTCGTCAAATTCGCACAGAACAGAAAACACTCAATTACTTAACCCTTGACCGTTGGAGACGGGTCAATTCGCAACCCGAAGCTGATGTCCTCCAGCAGCGTACAGAGTAATTACTTTCTCAACAAAGTACACCTTAATCCAGATGAACAAAGCAACACATCCTCCCATTTTTACGTTTATTAATTCAGTCCCCGACGCAACGACAAAGGAAAGGAGCGTCGAGAGATCCACCGAACGAGAACGCAACAAAAAAAAAAAATTGCGTGTTCTTTCCGGCGACCCAGAAAAAATGTCGCAAAGACTTCCGGTCTCGCGGAGGCAATCGATATTCCCCTGGTTGAATCCCATAAAAAATGGCAGAGATCGCGGCTCGCGAGATCACCGCGTAAATAAGCGAACAAGAAGCTGGGCCATCTCTATACCTATCGTAAAAGCTCACGTTCCAGCGGCCCCCGGCCGCGTAAATTCCGCGTCGGCTCTGTCGGTCGGCGGCGACAAGCGTGTACGCGGCTCCGCATAATTCTAAAATTCCGCGATAAACCAGGCAAAAGGATTACGGCGCCGTCTAGTTCGCGAACTAGGCTAAAGGCGTAACGTACCACCGCATCGGGGGGGACTGGGAGGGTTCCAGGCACCCTGTGCTCGCGGGGGGTGGTATCAGTGATTTCGCGGACGCGTAAACCCACACGGCCCTGCCGCGCGGAAACTTGCCGCGTTACATATGCGACGAGAGTTCGCCCGCGGCTGCACATTTCACTTATGGCGGGACGTAAAACACGGAGTAACCCTTCTCTTTTTACGGTCGTCGACAGCGCGGCTCGGCTGCGATTTTTTCGCAGACACCCCGTGTCATCGAGCACGCGTTCACGCCGTCGCGGAACACCGGAACGCTCGTTCTTCGTTATTTTTAGAGCCGCGAAGGTCTGCCAGGTTCGGCGATGAGGGAGCAACCTGGCTCGGCGGCAGGATCGAAGAATTTCGGATCCTGAGTGACGTCATTCAGCTATAGTGCTGTCTACTCCAGGTAATGACGTCGCTATTCGTGCCGAGGGTGGGGATACGCCACTTGGTATTTCCACTGTTGGTTAGTGGGACAATTCTCGGAACGTGACGTCATACATTCATACGCCAATGATCTTGCACCATTTATGCATTAACACTCGGACGCCAATGCCTAAATCCCTACATTTGTGGTAAGAGAAAGGAATAGAAAGAAGTTTCGTAAGAAAGTTGTTGCTTGAACGTTGTATAATATTTCCCAGAATTTAGGCTCTGAACTTTGCTGCACCAATTGAATCAGGCCAGCCGCATTATTATTCATATTAATTGGTACTAGTAAAAGGAATCAATCACTGTAAAAACATTTTACTTGGGCTCCTTATTAAGCTCCAATTAATCTAATTTCCCAGAATAACTACAAACTACATTAAACAAAGGTTCTAAAAATATTGGCGATCGGTTTTACGAGCAGTATCGGATTGCTCACCGACAATTACCCACCGGTCGCCGGCAAAAACCGCGGAGAACGACTCCGTTAACGCTAATCTTCGCTGAGAGATGTTCGCTAATCCGCGTAGCACCGTGTATAAAACAGTGTCGACCGCGCGAGGGAAGAAAGAAACTGCAATTAGGTGCGCGGAGATATAAAACGCGGTCTCGCTCGCACGTTATCACGTTCGATCTCGAGCGGACGTGTTCTCGCGGTCGAATAAACGAGTCCCAGAATCTCGTTCCGTCGAATAAAAGCCATTACATACTGTCGAGCAGGTCGTTGGCGACCGGGTTGTTAGCGACCACCAGGTTCAAGGAAATGTATGAGATTTTGCGCGACGTGGTTCTAGCGATAATCTAAATTCCACTGGGTTATACTATACTGTAGCTTCGTGACGTCACTGGGGGTCCGACTATAGCATTTCCCCCACTAGTTTGGTAAGAATAGAAGAATTATACAGCCTTAAAAGTAACTGGTACATGTTCCCTTATAAAAATAACTGGATTGATTTTATTTAGAAGATATCTATAAAGATGTCTCAATACTCACAATTATTTCTTACGAAATCATTTTTATCATTTCGATAATTGTAAAATAAAAACTTTTTCCGTGCAATAGAAATGTATTTTCTTTCGGTAATATGTCTAATAGGTTGAAAATAATATAACAACATTAAAAAAAAATTTTTTTCCACGTGTTCTTACTGTTTCAAAGTGCACCTACTTATTTCTGTCAGAAATAATTGAACTCTTGAAATTAGAAGTTCCACTGCGCACTAATTGCAACAGCGCTGAAGATGGCCGACTACTGGAACAATTATCTTAATCTTTTTTTTAACGCGAGAGCCCGCGTCTTCGCCAGCCATATTGTTTTCGACTTGTCGCGCAAACCCGTGGACAACGGCAGTGGCGCGCGAGGGGTCGTCCGTTCTTCCGCGAATAATATGCTTCGTTTGCAGCGGCCGAAATTTCGGCGGGCAGATTTTGTAGTTTGCAGGGAATGGCGGCGACGGTGGTAGTGGGGACTGGCATTAACATGTACGCTGATGTTTCGTGTTTCGAGGCTTGTCCGAGTTCGAGCGAAACGAATGAGCACGCGGCATGTTCGGTCTTCCGTCTGTCCGTGTTTGAGGAGCCGAGCCGAGCTGACTACGGTGATGAGTTTGAAATACTATTTTCCAACTATGCGGCAGTTGGCTGACTGAATTGCTTTGCCGCGCGCGTTTCGGGCTCCGGATCGTCCTCGTCGAGGATGGGCGAGTGCCGTGCCGGTTTCCACCGCGTCTTCGAATCAATCTTCCGAGTACGACGTAAACCTTCTTTCCCACCGCACCGGCGAACCCTCATTTGCCTTCTTCTCGCCGATCCTCGTCCAGGAAGGAATCGATGCAGTTTTACGAGCCCTTATCGATTCTAGGTCGTACCGGCTCGGCCGCGTGATTCGATCGTAAACCAACTTTTATATACCAACGAGCAGACTCGCGCCGACTGCCAATGCCTCCGGAGAATCGAGGACAAACGGTACGCCCGGATCCACGATCCTCTCCATTTTTCTGACCCTATTTTCCCCTTTTTATCTCTGTTTACACTGCTCCTCCAAACTCCCTACCAATCTCCCTTCTCTTTTTATATCTCCTTCGTTCACTTTAGCTTCCGATTAAACAGTGCGTTTGTTAATGGAAACGTTCCGTTGCTGCAAAAATAATTCGTTGTTCGTGGGTTCCTAACAATCTTTACGTACAGTCGTGGAATCGCTACGAAACATCCGATTATATGCATTTTTGATAACAATGAATTCATAAATACTCTCTGTGTTAGGTTATTTTTAACAGAGAAAAACTAAAAAATGATTTTCACGCCTAACAATGCTGACAAAAGTTTGCTTCTAGTGAACAGCAACGGGCTCGAAGGAAAAGTAGGTGAGCTTTCAATCTCCGCGGTATTTCTCCCGACTAACAGCTTGCATTTTTGATCTTTGCTTTCTCCCGGTAGCGCAGCTTTCCATCTGACCTTTCTCTTTCAATTTTGACCTCCTTTATCTGTCTCTGAAGAAGAGATACGGATTCCCAGGTCGCGGGCGACTGTGTGCTCAAGCATATTGTCGGGCATAAAGTATATTTATGTAAGTGCGCGCGGTCTCCAGAGAATGTAACACAACGGAGGAGAACGGTGCAGATACGATCGAAAAAATATTATTTCGTGTTTAAACACGAAGAGTCGCGACCTCGACCGAGAAAAATACACTCCCATGTTATTTCTACTTTGTGGTTAATTGTATTCCATATTGAATGATGTTTCCATTTGAAATATCGATGAGAACGGAATTAGAAAATATGTATGGATTTTTTAAATGAATTTTAAGTATTTAATGAAGACAACTAGATTTTTATAATCCCGTGGAATTTAGAGCAAAAACTTGTTCATTTAAACGAGATTAATGTTATTTGGAATTCGATTGTTTGAGACACTCGTATTATTAATTATGAATGGGCAGCTCCGCCATGCGGACATAATCTGAAAGGATGGAATAAACTGTTCGTTCAATAATTAGTTCGCTGCGAATGTGAATTTATTGTTCCGGACACTAGTTCGTGAAAAAGGATCGCGATTTCATTTCGGCTACCGAAATTCCATTAAATTAAAATTCTCAATTATTTGATGTCTACGCAAATGGGCAATTATAACACAATCACGGCGTAAGTGACGCAGAATCTTTCGTGCAAAATAAAAGTGTTCATTAATTTCAATATAATAAAACGATAAATGCACGAAGTCCGCTGTATTAGTCAATATTTCCCTGTTTATATTTTATGTGAGTACAATTTCGAATGGTTTGAAACCGTCTGAGAAAACAGTGTCCATTCATCACCGCCTGTAGAATATAATGGCCAATTACGGTGGTCCCATAAAGAACGCAGCAAATTATTTGTCTTGGCGAGCAATGGGCTGATATTTATAAGGCATTAAATATGACAAATGCGTTCGCTTGTGGGAAGAATTCATTTGCGGAAAGAAAACGTTGCGGTATCTACGATAGCAGAGCCGTGACCCAGTGGAGGCTGCCCGTTGGACATTAATGCTTATATTGCGTCAGGACAGTTTGGCCTCGGGAATGGATCGTAAATTCCGCATAATGGCTCGGTTCTCGGTGCTCAGTCAAGGCAAACTGATATTTACAGTACATCCCGGCGTAGAAAACATCCGTTTCCCTCTCGCAATTGCAACAGAAAAGAACCACCGTTTCCCGGCAGCGATAACCGTACCGGAGAATACGATTCTCCCAGTCATCGCGCGAATTGTATATTTAAAAAAGCAGCAACGGCGTTCCAGCGTATCGAACCGGTTTGATCGACTCCGGTCGACAGTCTCGTAAGCATTTCGCGGATTGGATGGCCAATTTTAATGAAGAAGTAACGCGGTTTCATGGGAAATTCGGAAAATATGGTTGAAACGGCCATTCGACGCTCGCCGAGCCGTGTTATTACCGATCTTCTTAGAGGCTAAAGGTTATGGTTTGACCAAGGTAAGGTTAACGCGGAGCTGGATCGTTTGCTCCACGAGAGCGCCACAATAGCGTTTAAGGTAATTTACCGGAACGAACTTTAAGACACAAAGTGTAGAATGCCTGCACGAGATGCGGTAAAGTATGGAGAAGATTGCTCTCGCTCTCTCGTTCGCCCCTTTACTACCCCTCATCCCCCCACCCTCTCGCCTTTGTTTAGAACAAATTAACGCCCTTCGTCTGCCGAGAGACTCTTCCCTTGATTTACTCGCCCTGAAGCGGTCGCGAATGTTTGCTAGTTCGTAATTAATCGTTCCCTTAAATTCTTCCGCAAATTCTTTGGTTTATTCGCGCGATGAGATATCGATACGAATCTTCCGCGAATCGGGCGGACGGGAGCCACTCTCTGAATATTTCGCGGGACCACGTTTCATACGTTTAACAATTGAATTTTAGAGTTTAAAATTGTGCAGAAAATAGAGGATTTTCTACCCGAAATTCTTTCAATGTTGTCACTGTTTTAAATACCACTTACTGATTCTTCTATACCGCATTTAAATAATATAAATCGTCCAAAATGTTAATCTTACCGATCTCCTTTCGTCTTCGCTTAAATCTTTCAACGAAAGGTCAGGGTCGAAGAACGAAGAAAAAAGTCGAAAGAAATGGGGAAGCCGCACGAGCGTCCAGCAGTGTGACGGAATTTATCGCGAAAGCGGATATTTTCAGCAGTTGCGAAGTAAAAACGAGAAGCGAAGCCTCGTGGTTCTCGCGTTAATAGCGGAGCTTGTCGTTACCGAACGCCTAGGAAGGAAACCCGCGGAAGAACTTGGAGAAACAGGAGAAGCTAGGTCACAGGAAAACGATAAAAGTAAAGACAGGGATCCGGCTGCTCTTATAACGCTGTCGCAATAGTAACTAGAGGGACAACAGAGAAAACAAAGTGGAGGAACTAGAGAAATCGAGTTTTCGTGAGCGAGCCAGTCATTCGAGCGAACCGAGCCTGAGACGAGCGGACCACTCCCTCCACCGTTAACGTTTAATTATTTGGCAGATACTCCTTCTGACCTATACCTAGCAACCCCTGTCAGCGAACTTTTTAATTACTCTGCCCCCCTAAACGACCCCCATTTTCCTTCGCGTCTCTGACGCTTCGTTCCGATGTCGGGCTATTCGAGAGGGATGGTTTATGCAGCGCCTAAGACGAGTCTGCGAAAAATTATTTCGTACTATTAAAATCATCCCCCGCAATTTTCTGCAGGTTCCTTTTGGTAGTTTTAATTGGTTTAGGTTTATAGCTAAGTTCCTAGAGAAATCCTGGATTCAAATATGTGTGGTTAGATTATGATATTTTGCTTAGCACATCGTCGGTATCGAATTTTATGGATATTAGGTCATTAATTTTGCTCATATTGTGCGTAAAGGATCGTGTAATTATTTCTTAAAATACTAGAATACTTTTGTCTCAACATAAGCGTAGCCATTTATTGTTTACCTTCGAAGGTATCGATTCAATAGCTACGTCAACTGACAGTTTAGCGGATAAAGAGTTTCTGGAATCACGTACGTCATTTTCCGAAAAAATTGGACTCGCACTGATTGGCTTCCGAGCTATTCATGCATCCCTCGAGTTATAGGAACGGTGTAAGAGGTTTCCGATGCCGGGGTCATTAGAAAATGCCTAGGGCTCACGAGCACCACGACAGGTTCCCGTCCTATGCCCCGTATTTGCTTGGAATTTTAAAATTGATCGTTCCTCTCGTTCCTGTACCGCCTCTCTCTCTCTCTCTCTATCTTGCCGTCTTTTTTTCCAATTTCGATGGTATGTTAATGCCCCGCAGATGGAACGACGATCGGATCCCGAATGTCTGTGCGTTGCGCGGACATTTCCGGCGTTCCGCAGAAGTGAATTTGTTTTAATGTCTTTCATTACGCCGGCCCCCGGATTAAATGTTTGCGTTTAACGGCGTCATTTGAAGGTAATTACGGTTTCCGCCGGCGAGATACAATTCCGTCCGAATAAAGGGCCGCCCGGACTGGCTCGGTAACCCTTTGTAAGCCGCGGCCTCGTCCACCGTGCAACGCGCACTTCAGTGTTCATCTTATTATCCGAGACCAGCGAGCCCCGGATAGCCACAAAAGTTTCTATTTTATCGGGCGACGGCCACCACCGCCGGCCCGTTAAGAGGAAATTGCTTCCCGCCGAGGAAAAAAGCCTCGATCATGCCCGCCGTAACTGGGATGCCTTTCGCCAAATTATAAATCTCGCTGCCGCGAAATTCACCCGGGCATTCAATATCTCTCCTCCCCCATCTTCGTTAGAACACCGCGCAAATTAACCCCCATCGAACCAGAAGATTTTCTAGTCGATTTTTCGGTGGGTCGAACACGTTCCTATCCCTTCCGTAAAGCAAGCTCGCGAGCGGCTAGATTAATAATGTTCCTATTTCTGCTGCATGAAGCAAGTTTACGAGCAGCTAAACGAACCCCGAGCGGATGAGAAAATTTTGTGTTCGATTTTTCGGTGAGTCCAGTGTTCATATTTCCTGAAACTTTCTGAAGATTTTCTGTTGTATTTCGACACTAGAACTACCGAGTACTTAACAAGATTGAATTTAGAAAATTAAATTGTAAAAATTGTCTCGTGGAAACATATTTGTTGTTCCAACAATTGTACAATCCTGTCCCATTAGATTTTTGGCCAGAGCACTATTATAGTTAAAGATAAGGTTTCAGAGTGTGTTTCATAAAACTGGTACTTTATAAAACCACATGAAACAAAAATACACGAAGAATTCTACCGCTCGCGAACCGTGTAAAAAGTTGTATACTTGTTTGTTCTTTCGAAAGTCAATTTCAAGGGTCATTCGAGCTCCCGCAGAAAGATTGCCGACGAACGGTGCATAGCTAAACGAGCGAATTAAAATTAAAAGCGAATTACCAATCGGCCCGAGAGAGCACATTAGAATTCTTTCTCCCGGGCTAATTGTAATTCCAGTGTGCGGTCAGGGTGTTTGACACGGGGCCCCGCTCCCTTTTTCGTTCGGTATTCACGCGATATCGCGGGGAATAGCCGAAAACTTTCAACCTATGGTAAACATTGGCAGGAATGGCAGGCGGCTTGCTCCCTTCCCTGAAAATACCATTACGTTCCGGGCGGACCGGTCTTCATCCCCATCGCCTTCGTTTCTCCGTCTCACCCCTGGACCAGGGGCTCTCTGATCTCTATCCGACAAGAAGGCACAGGTTATATTACAAGCCATAGTGGTAACCCTAGCCGGGATGCACTTAGACCCGAACCGGCGTCCCCCTCGCTCCTTAAATGCCCCGGGATCCCTTTAGGAAAGTATTCCTGATGGCATTACTTCCCGCCGGACTTCGAAAAACCACCCCCGTACACAACACGTGGCGAATAAGGAAATTTCAATGGGAGCCTCGAGAGGGTCTGCGTTAGGTGTGTTACGATAAGTAGCGCTTTTCATTTCTTTTACGAAACCCAGCACATTTCAATCTGGTCATCCCAGAACTACCATGGTCTCGAAGATGCTGGAGATTTTACGGTTACTTCTAAGTGTACTTCGATTCTTTGCGTTGTTATGAACGATTTTAGTTCCTGCAAATGAACTTTCTACGATTTATACAGTTGCAAAGCGTTCACCTTGGGATACCATTTATATGTCATCAAAAATAAGGGAGACATTTAGGTGGACCACCCTGTACTGTAAATATTGCAAAGATATCTATCAGGGTGGAATTTCCCTCTAACATACACTGTCATCGAAGATGCTACTTTCACACATTTCAGAAGATATCTGGACATTCAATTTTTCTAGAGGTTGGCCACCAGACTGGTAAATTGAAAATACTGTGAATATTGTAGGGATATCTGTTTTAAATTCCTCTTTAATATACATTGGCATGGAAGATGACTCTGTCACATGTTTGAGTATTCTCTGTATTCCTGATTCAGGCATAGGATTTTTGCGACTGGATGCCGGGTGAAAAATCGAATGTTCTCGGCTACGTGAAACCGTACCGCGTGCGATTCATTCGATTATCAGAAGGAGGAAGAAGTTGCGTGGCTCTGATACGCGGTGTCCTGAGTGCTCCAGTCAGGAACAATATTTCCCTGGTGCGCTAAAGGGATTGCGCCGCGGGAAAGTGGGGGCGTAGGGCTGCGCGCAGATGCGACGTGGAGACGGGTAGGTTGATCGCGAAACCGAGACGCTGGATCCAGATGGATAGCGAAACGCGAAGCATGAACGTCGTAGAGTGCTTTTCAGTCTTGAGGTTCCCCAACACATTAATCTGAATAAATTTTCGTTAACACCGCCCTAGTGGTGCCTTATTTTTTGACCTCTCACATAATTCAAACATCGCATAGCTGAGCACAGTGCTCAGCGTTTTACACTTCCTTCATAATTACATGTCAATGTGATTACCCAGTGCACATTAAACCTACGCATCGCATAAAATGAAACAGAATTTACACGTGTAATGTTTCATACATCCATAGCACCGACAAGTTACATGAAATAGCTGCGGAACATTTCGACAGTATTTCCACAAAATAATTTCACTCCATCGTTTTAATTACCGCACGACCCACTGCGAAATTCGATTCAATGTTTAACCCTTTCAATCCTGATGATACTTCGCAATGTGATTTCGTTTATACAGGTCCTCCAGAGGTCAATTGAAGGTTAAAGTAAAATGCATAATCGAATTGATTTGCTGTACAATAGTCCCCGTCGTGTGATTCCAAGTATCCACGATGGAACCTGGAGTTAAAGAGTTAAACGGGCTTTAAGAACGGTTCGAGATCAAACAATCGCAAGTTCGATACTTCTCCTCGGTCGACTGTCCTCGAACACGGGAGTCCGGGGGCCAGAGGGATCGCGGTGAAAACGATTCGCCAAAAATAGAGGAAGCGGCAGGGGGGAGTAGGCGAATTCGCCACTTGAGACACCGCGAAGAAACGTCGCAAAACCTCGGGGGCGCTGGCGGCTCGACCCCGAGTCATACCTTCACGAGTTCTCGAGTGCGCGAGGGGAATATCCTGGGGGAGAAGTGGTTCCCGGCGGCGCAGAAAGACAGGGACACGGGAAGAAGATCGGCCGGGATAACCAGACAAAGCCCTCAGCTCGAGCCAGAAAGAGAAAGAGACAAGGGGTAGGGAGGGCGAGAGAGACAGAGAGAGAGAGGCATTGGTAAATTGGATTACGGTGTTCTCTCTGTTCCTGATTTCTTCTCTGTTCGAATCGGCCCTCTGCCGTTCGCTCGCTCCCTCCTTCCACCGTGAAATTAATATCCGAAGATGAAAGAAGCTGCGGCTCTCCGGTCCAGGCCGGCCTCGTGCTCGTTGATTCTCGGATCACCCTTTCTACCCCCGCAGCCCCTCGTCCCCCACGCGACGTTCCTTCTTTTCTCTTTTCTTTGCCCCCTGCCCTTTCCTTCTCGCCGTCCCTCGTGCCGCCATTTACATAATATCAAATAAATCGTTGGACTCCGTCTCGACCCTCTGACATTGGACCCGACGCCGAAGGGCGGCGCAAAAATCGAACACGAAAACCGGCAGCGCCAGCGAAAAACCGTCGCGACGAGTCTCAAATTGATTCCAACTAGACGCCGTTTCGAATAAGATATTCTCTTGACGTTTTTACGTTCGAGGTCATCCGGAGAGATTCGTCGAACTCTTGAAATCAACTATAAATAACGCTGTAGCATTCTCTCCATTATTTTTCCTGAACTCCTGACCTGGCCGAGTGATTCTACGTACGCGGGTCGTCTGAGAAGTTTTGAGCCTCAACATGAAGATGACGTTACTCGTCAAAACTATTCTGGTATTACAATGTAATATGCTTTAATATGCCTGTAAAAATTCCAGCCATTTTGGACGCTCAGTTGTCGTTTGTGTCAGGTGATGTCAGTGTTTTTGTGAAGATAGTGCACCTGCTCGCACTTCGGCAGTCGCCATGGCCAAAATCCACGGTGACCGAATCGGGTGACCACCGATCGTATTCACTAGATCTGGCCCCCAGCGACTTTTTCCTGTTTCCTGGGTTTAAAGTTTCGCTCTGAGGACAGAGATTTTCATCGAATGAGGCGGTAACAAGACGCCAACTATTTGGAAGGGTTAAAAAGGTTAGAACATCGCTGGGGAAAGTGTATGAACTTAAAAGGAGACTGTGTTGAAAAATAAAACTACATTTGACCCCGAAAAAATACTTGTTTCTGTCCGACCCATTGTCAGTGGCAAAGGGGCCCCTGCAGTCCCAGTATTTGGCAGGTCCGTATCGAACACTTGCGAGAAGCCGCTATTCGCTTATTTCAATTTATCTGGCACAGTACGCGGCCGGAGGGGGCATCTTACGGGTCTGATAAGTAATTACGAGCCCGCCGGAAAATACGACTTCGCCAACTCCGCGATTTATTCGCGGCGAGCGGAAAAAAAGTTTCGGAACGGCGGCGGTGCGCGTATTTGCAGGCCTCGCCGCGTTATCGTTAGTTCGCAAATTGTGTAATTTGCCTGGCGTGCTCGCGGCGTTCGCCCCGCGGTTATTTATTGCGGTTATCGATTCCGCCCGTTGTTTCCGCGCTTTTTTCCCTCGGCTTTCTCTCTCTCGATCGCTCTGCCACTCTCCTTTTTCCTCTTTTTTTTTTTTATTTTTCATTCGATGCGTTCCGGCGGCACAAACAGCGCGATGCGACCGAGAAAGAAGCGCTCCGCGGCGCGAACTACGCGGAAACTTTTCGTGTATTCTTTTCCGGAAGTTTGCGGCCGCTGTTCCAGGGAGAAGGTTTAGTCCGAGCTGTTCTCGGTGTTCCGATAATATACGGAACGCTTCCGACTCTCTCCTGTTTCTGGAACTGTAGCTAACGTCCACGTTTTACCGGTTCGATGGGAATTAAAAGAAATATTCGGCATGTTTATTGGAACTGCGAAAAAAACTGTTTGTCGGGATGAAAGTAGGAATATCGGTTATTCGGATGTAGGTTGATTGGAAAACAGAAACTGTTGATCTGGTGAAAGAACCGAAATCTGTTTGTCCAGCCGAAAGTATTAATAGATACCGCGTGTTTTACTTTGTTTGCCCATTGCTCGCTGCTATTGAACATTTAGTGGCGTTTTCGTAGTTTGGAGATTTGTTGAAAAAAATAGTGTTCGGGATATAAAAACGGTACAATCATTCGTATGAACGCGTATTCGGTGTATTGTTTAATGTGTAGAGTGATTCATTCGTCTAGTCCATTTTGACGTTTTCATTGCTTTTGCAGATGTAAAAAAGAGGAAGAACTAGTTTGATTTATTGTGTGACTCATGCTTTTTCTCTTTCAGTGATTTTTCAATAGTAATGAGCTACTTCTATCATCGTATGCAACGGTTCATGAAAATTGTGTTTTAGAATCTGTCTACCAAAACACATTTTTCTAGATTAAGTACAAGTAAAAGTACACAGTAAATGAACTGCGTGATCCATAAGAAATAAATCTATTAACCTCGTCTTGTCTTCCTTACCCCAGCCCTTACTATCGGCCACCTCATCGTCAGACGAAGTTCCCTCAATGTCGAACTTTAACTACCATGAACACCATAACCCATAAGCAACATTCTATACCGGTCGCTTCATTATACCAAGTTCTGACTCTCGAAGACGTAGTCATTATAGTCTGGTTTGAGCGTACACTCTTTGTTCCAACTTAGTCCGAAGCTATTACAATTTTTCCTTCGTAGCGTCGCAATTTTATCTTTACTAAAAAATAGATTGAATCTTCATATTCACGACGATATACGTTACGAAATTCTTCAAGCTTCTCCAAAGTTTTCGTTCCAAGAGTTTTCATTCAGAATTGTACAGAGGAGACCTCAGTATTTAAACTAGTCGGTTCGTAGTAGAAGATGTACATTTTGTCTATTGATAGCAATCGTAGCTGCAGCGTTAAAAAATTAGTTTCGGGGGTCGAAAACGAAAGCAAGGGTGGGATCTGGTATTTATCCGTGGATCACAATGTCAATCGGAATCGCCTTCCGTGTAAACTTCTTCCACAATTGAAAACCTGAAGAGTTTGCTTTCAGAAGGTCACCGGAAGAGTTGGAAAGCAAAAACAAAGCACGGGGAACCGGGTTTCCGAACGGTTTGGCGCGGACATGTGTTTATCCGTGGATCACAATGTCCATCGGAAGCGCGCACCTTTCGAATAAACTTCTATTTGCCGAGCATCGTCCCGGAGAATTGGGGATTATTGGATTCTCGTTAGAGCGGTCGGCTAGCGTCACGCCGAAATCCGTGGTCGGCTTTAGTCGCTCCAATGACGGTGCCGCGCGCGATCACCATGGAAGATTATCGATGGGAGATGATTGAACGGCAGTCAGGGCCGGACCAGGCAGAGGTGGCTCCGTAAGGCACATCCTCCCTAACTTTATCTCATAAACGATCCCAAAGTCGCTTTTATCGATCCTCTGTCGGCACGATAATGGCTAGAATAATTACCAGAATAATTAGGACGTGGCGATGGCAGGCATTGAAGGGCACCGAAGCGGACAGAATCGACCAGGACAAAGTCGTTCAGACTACTTCAGACGTGAGCACCTTCCGATCCCTAGCATTCATCGACTTGCTGAAACCTAGCCGCGCCTCGCTTTTCTCTTTGAACGCTCGATCGTGCTCATGAACTATGAAAACCTGCCCTTTTCACCTTGACGCGAGACCTTCACTGTCCCACGAATCTCGTCGATTCGCAGTTTTTCCATATTCGTCTGTTTCTTATCAATTGAAACATTATGTATGAAATGTCTAATTTAACACTCAGCCTACCGAGGACTAAAAACTTTTTAAAAACCACGCTTATATTAAAATGCACTGAAAAGGAGAAAATTATTTTTTCCCTGGTTCACCATAAAATACCGAATCCAGTTAAATGATTAATAATATTTTCCCCCGAAATTTTAAGCAATTAGTTCAAAATTTCTTCTGTTATAAAATAAGTGTCGGAGAGCATAGATAGAAAAATTTAATGTAAATTCAAATAAAATCATGACATTAGTGAGAGAGACTAAAAATAAAAGATAAATAAATTGAAACAGATACTTGAAAAACACATACTAAAAATTGCTGTACCGTTATTCAAAATATTGCTCACATGATTAAATATGTCGGTATCTAATCTATTACTAAACATTTAGGTATATTGTATGAGATGTTGTACCAAATTTAAATTTTCGAGTTAAAATAGCTCCGAGTACAAAGTACATAACAAACCAATAAATGTGTCACAAAATTCTGATTTAGAATTACTAGTAGAGCATGATTTCCAGGGTATCGGTCGCGAGAGGATGTTTTATAAAATACATATATGGTGAAGGTAAAT
Source organism: Lasioglossum malachurum (assembly GCA_028455605.1). NCBI lineage: Eukaryota > Metazoa > Arthropoda > Insecta > Hymenoptera > Halictidae > Lasioglossum > Lasioglossum malachurum. Next base: position 5,787,911 of record CM052312.1, read on the forward strand.
CCTGAAACGTTGGATGCTGCATTAATACGTTTGACATTTGTATGCAGGATAACCGGCGCGCACGCTGTTGCATACTGTCAGAGTTTCTAGCGTAATTAATTAACAAATTCATACGGCACGGATATTTCCACGATCTCTAAATATAACGCGGCGCGGCTCTGCGTTCGCAAAAAAAAAAACCAAGCACAACGGCCCGTGACCAATAATATCAGCCGGCAGATCCATCAACGGACATCTATGTCGTTAATAATAAAAGTGCATTCCGATGGGTCGCGAACTCGTTCCATCTATGTGCCACTGCGACGTCACGGTGGACAAAGTTTATACGCATATATTGAAAAATCGTCGACCGGTGTGCGCGGCGTTCATAACTGACTTTTTCCAATTAGCGGAACCGCCGCTCGATAGAAACAAACATGCCCTTCGATTCATCGAAGTTCATGTTTGCGATTTATATATATATATAAAAAAAAAAAAGATAACACGTCACTGGTGAAATATCAAAAGTGAAAAATAATCAGCAAGAGCAATCGTTGAATAAATATGTATCCGGTGACCGGAGATGGATTTTCATTCCGCTTTTCTTATTGTTTAAAAATTCACCGATTTTCCGTCAATGTTTAATCGTCTCCTCTCGAACAAAACGGAAAAGGAAAATTGCGAAAAATTAATACTTCCACTTTCTATTGTAATTCGATCAGTATCCGAGGATTTATTCAGTCGATTGAAGTGTCGCTCTCGTTTAACACGATTTGTTCGGCAGCTCGTTAATTCTTTTTGAATTATTGACGGAAACATTACGCTCCAGGAATCTCAATTCCAAATATCTAATGGTGTTAAATTACTCGATTTATCGATCCCCTTCGAGAAAATTAGAAGCTAATTGGCCTGAATTTGAAGCGTATTTTAGTACATTTAACCTTAGTCACAGGACACTTATTCAAATTTGAAGGAGTCACTTCCTATGATTTTAGGAAGAAATATAAAATGGGGGTGCCACGTTACCACCCCTCCTCTACAGACCGATTGAATTGCATCACACCCCGAGTGACAGCTCGCCAAATTGAGTTTCGAGTCCTCGAATCAAGTTCAGGTCTCAAAAAAAATTCCCGATTCGAAATTTTGGGTACTACCCCCAGTTTATCTAAGCTGCAGATACTGTGGCGCATCGACGAGGTGGTGCAGGTCTCTCCGAGTTATTTTCATCCCCGGGTACGATTGATTAAGAGCGAGTAGGTTTCCTTCGTGGTTATTGTTATCCACTTGCACACGTTCGCCGCGTCGGCGTCGCGTCGGCTCTGCGGCGGCAGAGAGCGTCGTCGCCTTTGCGAACTTGCGAAACGAATTAATCACTTCTCGCGCCTCGGTTCGCGCTTCGAATTTCGGTCGGGCGGCAGATACGACAGGGGACGTTTTGAAAGGGGTACGGGTTGCAATAGGAGGGAGGAGTCGGCCGGGGTCCTTCCTCCTACGGTCCATAAATGGCGCACTGATCCGAGAATGCATTAACAACTTCGGCATTATCAATTCTCGTATAATACTGCGGGAGAGAAGTTGGCCCGCAACTTTGCCAGCCGCTTTACCTCGCAAACACGGCCACGTTCTCTGTCGAATACGACTTCCCTCGGAGGAAGAGGCCAGGCCGCGCAGGGTGCATCATGAACTTCGAATACACAAACGAACGCTCGAGCAATCGAACGATTCCTCGTTCGACGGGGAAAGAAACTCACTACGAGAAACAATCTATGCCTCGCTGCTCCCTGATCCTTAGCGCCCATTTACGCGAAATCGACCCTTCGCAACCCTCCACCTGGACTCGACGCTCGTCTTTTAATATCTTTACGAGCAGACCACGTGGATCTTCGTGCGTTTACGGAACGTGCACCAGGAAACCCTAAGAGATTTCTGAAAAAGATACAGCTGGCTTTTCTCAAATAATTTTTCCATTTTTCATAAATCCTTGCTTGTGTATTCTCTATAAAATAGGACACACTTCGTCGCAAGAATTAGAACATTATTAAACACTGTGCGAATTAAAATATTTTCCTGACATTTGTAGAAAAATATACAGGTGGCTATTCTTAGATAATTTTTCCATTTTTCATAATACTTTTTCATAACAATAATTCTTGTCCTTATAAATTAGGACATTTCCCTCGCATTGAAGCATTATTAAACGATGTGTAAATTAAAATATTTTGCAGGCATTTTTAGAGAAGTATACCAGTGGCTTTTTTCTTATAAATTAGGGCATTTTATCGGAAGGATTAGAACATTATTAATTAAACATTGTGTGCACTTACATTTTCACCTGAACTGCTGCCGCAGACGGGCGCGAAAAGTGAACACAGACGCAGCTAGGCGAGCACACAGGTTAATACATTATTATATAGACTAATACACACATGTAGGGAGCAGGAGGCGCATCCAAGGGGGTGTTTCAGCCTATTTCGGGTGGCGCATTCGCGCGCGACTAGCTACGTGACACATAATTCAACCAACTCCATAACCAAGTTCGAAGTTATACCACCCGGGCAACCATTCTGCCCTTCCCCGCAGCTACCACACCCTCGTGCTACGTTTACATCGCCTACACTATAAGTTGCTGGCTCGGTGCTTACCTGGATGCTACGCCAATGCCAGCGAGGCACTACTCCGTTACACGCGATGGGATGGCGAGTCATGGTTTTGAAGTGTGCCGCTACAATTTGCTATTATTCCTGATAATCAGCTGGAAAACATATTTACCCGGAATTTTCGTAGCCACTTCAGATCACCTTATAACTTCAGTTCCTAATTATACATTTATTTGAAACATATTTGCAGTTTCCATTATCGCAAAATTTCGTATCACATCATGAAGCTTGTTAAATAATCAATCGTTTCGTATCTTCTCATATTTGGAAAATTTATCAGACACTTGAATGCGATCAGAATTCTTGTAATATTTAGTTCGTAATTATATATTATATTCATTTAACATGTGCATCGAATATAGACAGTTTCTAATATTAAACAGCGTAACGTCAGCCTTCAACTTGAAGCTGCGTTCAGTGTGGTCCAGATAAAACCCAAGGAAATAATTATTAATGTAAAATCAATGTATCGGTTTCTCATTAGGGTTTCCAATCAATTTCATTACTCCCAATAAACTCGTCTCGCCATTGTCACACTCTATTAGTCTTAGTAAAATCGTTTTACTCTTACCATTCTCTATCAATCTCAATAAAATCGTCTCGACTTCAACAAATTTGATTCGTTCCGCTTTGGACATCTTTTTGTTCATATTGATAAACAAAATATCCCTGTTCGTTACAGAGAAAAACTTCTAGATTCACATGTACTTTTAGAATCTTCTAAAAAGATCTATAACTCTATCGATCTCTTTCCGCGAGGGATCGGGTCGCAGTCCTGTTACGCGTCGAATCGATTCGCGAAAGAATCGATACGAACGAACAAACGGCACACGGCTTGGACCGCAGCAAATTTACCACGGCGAAACCGTTCTCTTCGGCGACCGATAAGTGGTACAAGCGTAATCGATTGCCGGCAATATTAAAGACTTGGAAGTTTTCGATAAATTTGATCGCGTAAAAGGTTTGCGGCTACAAATCTGCGATAACGGGAGCCGGTGAATTCCACGGGACACGAAAACGGGGAACGCGTGCGTGAAGGGAAACGGAATTCGACGGTGGACGTTTCCGAAGGCGTTCCTTTAAGTGGATCAGCCGTTGAAACTACAATATTGCTTGATTTACAGGTCGTAACGCAGAGTTAGCTTTTTGTAATCGCGGCTCGCCGACGTCTCTATATAATTCGAAATATAAAGCATGAGGATAGATGGTGGCTGGTCTCGCGAACAATGTGAGGCAGTGTTATTACGAAATACATAGGGCACGTGAAATTTTTCCAAGTGAAACTTTCATTCATATATTTTTCAAATTTTATTATCAATGTCTTCATGTTTGTCAATTTTACTACGAAAATTCCTAACCACTTCTAGTCGTTCTAATGTTGTATTCTCACTGTGCTCAAAACGTTCCAAAAATTCGAAAGTAAAACAAAATAACTTTTTTATAATTGTACCAAAAGACCTGATTTTTTATAATCAATTAGAAACATTGGTTTACGAAATGATATGATAAAAAAGATTTGCAAAAATTATAATTTACAAGGTCACATACGAAAATATTAAACATTGCGTCAATTAAAACACTATGCAGGCATTTGTAGAAAAAATGTACGTAAAAATGGCGTGACTCAACCTGCATAATTGTGCAGCATGATGACGAAACACGCGAGCGTAGCTGAAGCGGGACACTGATTGACAGACGTGTAACTCTTGTGCGTTCGCAGGACGCTGCAGTATCGTGCCTTTGGAAGACAAAGAGGTCGTCCTGCAGGGCCCCTGATTTATGCATCGATATATTCGAATAAACGCAAACATTCCAGCAATAACTTCGGGCGGTAGAATTGATATCCGCCATCAATCTGAAGTTACTCCGCGACAGATATATATGTATGCACGAGTAGATGAAGAGCGTGGGAGTAACCGAAGTGGGGTTCATCCAACATCGGAGTCTTCGTCTCTCGTGAATGTGCGACGGTGAAATCTATGAAAGCAGCAGTCCGTGAAATCATCGGAATCGTCCGACGTTAGCGCGAATGCTGTTATGCTTTATCTCTTTCCGTTTCGTCCGACAGGGGGTTCGAACGAATCTCAGACAGCGTTCTTACCCCGAGGATCGTCGGGAAGATGTTTGCTCAGTCTAAGGGTCGATACCTTGCCTCCTAAGTTCTCGAGACATGAATGGGACTCGGACTGCGTCGAAACTGTTCTTTCTGAGGAACGAGTGTGTCGGGCAGCTTTTTCTGTACGTGGAACATGTCTAAAGTAAGTAGTTTTTTTGCAGTAAATACACGATTTAATATTCCCTCTGTGTATGGGGAGTAACTGTATCTCAGGCTGACAAAAACGAAAATAAAGGGTTGCTGAATGAACAATTAAAAATTTTTAAGTATTGCATACTTGTCTTTTAAAAATCCATAAAATTCCACAAATACTTACGCGGGCAAAGTTTCTCTTTAAAATGCACCCCAGACTGACAAAGACGGAAATGAAAAGTTGCCGAATGGAAAATGTCCAAAAATTGTTGGGGGATGGTATCTCCGACATGCTTCAAATTTTTTAAGTATTGTATAGTTATCTTTTCACAAATATTTATGCAGACAAATGTTTTCTTTCAATTATCCCCCTGTATACAGTTAAGCAGCCAACGCAATCAGTTGACAAGATTGACGGAGAACTTGTACATCTTTGACGGAGCTATAAATATTCAATTTTTGTATAAATTCAATAGAAAACCCTTTCTCGAAACTGCTTCTTCCCGTAGCCCTTGTTTTGATGATCCCGCGATCTGGAGGTTCCCCGAATCCGCACCGCAACTCGCAATCAGATCCCTCCACATGTACAACGTCACCGTAGTTTAGTTTGACAGGTAGTGGAGCAGGCTGACGTAACGCTCACCACCAAATGTAACCGGCGGCGGACGAACTGCGGCGACTTCGCGAGCACACGCAGAATTTGAATAATCCCTATTCAAAATTACGTCACGTACGACGAAATTGCGATGATTATGGAACTTGAGAATTCCCGGAGAATTCATCGGCGTGCTCGCATTCCGCTGGACGTGGACGCGAACTGCAACGCGCGCGTGTCACGGCCGTTTCCCGCGGAAAACTTCCGCGGCCGTTCCGCGCCCTATATACCGCAACGATCACCCGCATAGCACCTCCGTTGTCGCTCCGATTTTTTCCGCTGCTTAATTTTCAGTTATTTCGAACGCGCGCTCATTATCCGCGAGAACCTCCCTATTGTCGCGATATTCAACCACCGTCGCGCAATCTGCTCTCTTATTCCGGAACGCTCGGCATTTGATAATTATAGCACTGCACGATGGATTATAATAGGAATTACGACGAAACTGGGTTGCAATTTTTGGGACGAAGCTTTTACGAGCGAGCGTGCCATTGCTTTCGCACAATGAATAAATAGAGTGGGCTTTTATACCGGAATGTTTTCGAGCTGGACAACCCGTCTTTATGCAAAATTAAAATTTTCTACCCGAATCGCATCGCAGTGGAATAGAAATCCATTTTCTTCGTTACTATGTTTCATGCGTTCATAGTAAATACAGTGGATTTTATAAATACTGTTACTCTATTTTCAAGCTATTAAACATATTAACAAAGAAGGTAAATGTCTACTTCGCTTCGGTTTGTTGCAACTCAGGTAAATTAACACAGGTTTAATTTTAATTTTGTCTAGTAATAAAAAGATAGGATTTTTAAATTCTTCTATTTTTGCTACAAATTTTATGCTTTCATGGCGAAAGCAACTAAAAGCATTTAAGGATACCGATATATTGATTTCGACCCATTTGGCTCCTGTCTTTTGGAATTCAAACGCGACTTTGCACAAACGGTTGTTAAGTTTGAACTACATATGTATATACGAAGTGGTGACCCGCGATCGGTATCTCAATCCATTCCAACGTTGTTGTTAATATCAACATCGCCAGCGTTCCTTCTGACCCGGTTAAATTCGACACACGAATTGCGATATCTTCGAGGACGTTACAAATAGAAGCGAGAAAACAAATTCATGGCGGGGCGTGTTTACGAGTAAAAATAATTGACCCAGAAGTCTGTCGTGTTTATGAAATGTCACGAGGCTAAACGAAGATCGAATAAAACGAAACGGAGATCTCCGGACAAATCAGCGAAAGCTGCTGACACGACTGTTTCGCAATTATATTCGGCCTGAGACGTTTCATCCCTATCAGTATCTCTGCATCGAGCAGTTTTGGCAAGGCGATGTGAACCTCTCGCAAACGAACCAATCGTAAAAACTTCTCCAATAGGATTCTTTAACCAAAGTAACCGGAGGGGGGACGCTGAAGGGGATGGTTGGTACAGTAAAGTCGTTCGGCGTGGAGAAGAAGGCGGGCGCGGAATCGTCTGTAAGCTTCGCCGGTATGGCTCGTAAAACTGAAGCCCGCTTCTAGACTTCGCGCGGTCAGAGAATTTCATTGGCACCACCGACACCCCTCTCTTCCTGCACACCGTCTCTCTCTCTTCTCCCGTGAATCAGTCCCAGGGATTCACGAGAACTTTAAGTGATTTCCTATTTCAGCCTTTTTATTCTCCGCGTTATATTATGATGTCCCCGGCGAAATAACTTTATCGTTCGGCTGCAGGACTACCCCGAATATTCCCGAGGATTTGATATTTTATAACACGCGCGCGGCCGTCCTGTTTCACCGGGTACACATGTTAAGACGCGATAAAACGGCGAATCGTAAAATCGAGGGATCTCATTTCAGTGCGAACATTTTATACAATTGAAGCGCCTGCGAGACGGTGCCCGGCCCGTTCTATTAACTGCAAATATTCGGGCCAAGCACCGTGGCCGATATAAATCCCATTCAAACCTATCTACCGCTCCTATCTCTCGCATGAACTGATTACAAAAAAGTCCCCGTATAAATCGCGCTTCGATGTACTGCAGTTCGACGCGCGCTGCCGTTCAACGTTTTACCTCTTTCACGTCGAGCTTCGGACGCTATTTCCTTTCGAGCTAGTCGCGAGGCTGCGCTGATCCTCTTCATCATTACGAGACCTCGCATTTGATGCATTTCAATGGATTAAAAGAATTTAAGAACATCAATAGATTGCCTTCAATGTATTCAAGTCATTAAGAAAAGGTTAATGAAGATCCACAGTCTAATCGCAGCGGAATTGTACGGTAGAACCTCGCTGGTTGCACGAAGCCGGACCGAAATGCGCGGAAAAATCGAGGTTGCGACACGAAAGAGGTAACCAATCAGGCGAGATAAAAACATAAACGCTCGCCGCATTTGATTTACGAACGCCATTATCCCGGTGAATTTTATATTCAGTGAAAGAGTTCGAACGGAGAAGAACTCTAATAACTGGCGAACCACCGCCACGAAAAATCCCGTAAAATCAAAGTAATTCGGCGAATGAAACCAAAGCTGCTGAAGTTTATCACGATGGCTGTTCCCCCAAGTTCCTAAGAATTCCACGAAAATTTGACGTACCGAAAAACGTGGCGACAAAAAAATGAACAAAGTCGCCGTGTTGGTGGAAGAACGATTTTTTCCTTGGGTTTGGAAGAATAAAACACGGTACCAGCAATTTCGTCGCACACCGTGCACGATTGCGGAGGTTCTCGAAGTCCAGCAATCGTTTTCTCTGATTTCAAGGATCGAAAGCCAATCCCCTCGACGAGCTGCTGCGGATGGCGCGGGAAAATATTCGAGGCCCGTAACAGAGATGGATTTTCTTGCGGCTAGCCGACGGAATTGTGTAGCTCCCTCGCGGGAACGCACTTTGAGCACGCCGTTTTCAAGTACAACGGTTCTAATTAAGTGTCAGACACACCAGGCGGAAGCGACGCGTACCCCGGCGCATTAAGGCGGTTAAGGGGTTAAGGCTGCGGCAAGTGTCGAAAAAAAAAAGAGAGAGAGAAAGGGAAAGAGGAGCGAGGAAGAGAGGAAGAGAGCAAGAGAAGAAGGTGCGGCGTCTGCGGAGGAATTAAAAGCCCAGAGGGCAAACTCTTATCCACCCGACGAAACGCGATAATGGTTCAGCCGTGCTGTAAATCTTTCGAATTAATCCTTCGCTCCTTTACACCGTGTTCACTTCTCTCTCCCATTGTTCCTTCATCGGCTTTTTACTTCTACGCCTTACCCTCGATATCGCCGTTCCTTTTCAACCTAATCGCGTGTATTACCGGTTATCTTCCGTCTCGCGCTCACCTCTTATCGATCACCGCGCTATTGTACACGCGAGCCGATCCGATGTTACCAATTCTCGTGCGAGCTTGATCATTTCTCTAGCAGGCTCGCCACGGCTCTGTTTAAATCCTTATCGTTGATCTACTAGCTTCATCATTTTATCTGCAGGCGCGAAATTAGACTGCCGACGTTTATGCAATTTTTATAGACAAATTTCAAGAAAGTGGCGTGAAATAAAATCCTACTTTTAATGGGAACGGCATTTGTATAGATCCAAAACAAATAAAGATCTTACTATTTCTATCCCATTTTTATATTCCAGCATTTTTTGAAAATTTTTATACACTATTGATGCATAAAGATCTGAAGTCTACTTATAACTGTAGCTAATTACTTATTTCCAATTTCCTGTAGGACTGATGTGACACCAGTTTATTTCATAATGTTACTGTACAGTTAGGAGCAAAACTGTATATTAAGCTGTGTGAATTAAATACTTCAATTCCTGTGAATACTTTTATTAAAATTTCTAATTCTAGCGTACCTGTCTTTGTTCAATTCTTCAAGTGGCTGAACAATTACGAACACATACGAAGAGCTGGCCAGAAACAAGTGAAATTGCGACAATAAAGAATTGACTACGATCGACGTAAACATTTAGATAGCATGATACGACGAAGACAAAGAATTAGATTAATGTTAAATCACAGACACTTACCTTGATTCGAACGATCGGTGTAGTGTTGGTTGGTGAAGAGGGAAAGACGGGTCCAGAAGTATTCTTTTTAATTTCCCATTCAATTATTTCGCTGTTCGCTGGCTGCACTCCAGATAGAACAGTGGAAGTTGACGTAACCCAGCAATTATCGCTAATGCGCTTTCTCGTTGCCGCTTAAAGCCCACGAAGAAGTTCCTCCCCGACCGATCCACGTTGACTCCTGGAACCGAGGGACTACTCAGGAGGATTGCCACCTCGAATGTCACGGATGCCGGCAGACACGTTTGCAGGTGTAAGTGCACCGAACCCGGAAACGGACGCGTCTCCAGGGTGAAACGAATGCACGTCCGAGGTCTGTTAAATGGTGCCGCTCAAATCGCCGCTTTCCCAACCACCGTTTCGTTCTGTTATTTACGCTTTGATTAACTAGTCGCACGACGCTTTGCCGTCGCCTCGTGTCGGCGAAAATCTTCCTTGAAATCTACCTCGCTCGTCGGATTTACCGGCATACGATGACACATCGTCGAGGACAATGGACGATCTCTTTCGTCTTGGTGAACAAAGAGGCAGAATCTTGGAAAGTGAAATCTCAAATACAAGAGACTGTCTGAAATTGCTGCGATTTAAAATTTTTATAATTGGCCCACCAACGTAACGGTATTGCGTAATCGTTAACCGCAATTAACCACTAAACTGGGAGATTAATTGTTAATGAAATTCGTCAATCGTTGATTGAATTTTTGCCCAATTCCCAGAGGTCGCAGAAAATTGTTTCTGTGCTTTCATTGTTCCTAAATATAATTACCGATTTATAGAGAACTGGGCATAACACCGGGAAATATTGGCTAAAGCGGTCACACATACTGTGTAGCTGCCCCCAGTACTGCTCTCGCGCGAGTCGGACCGCTGACGTAGCCTATGACGTCAAAACCTAAATATTGGGACTACGGAGCGTTCGAGGTGGGGATATCCGGACCTGACGATCCTCTTGCCCTTGTGGCGTCCCGGGGCTATTCTCATCGCCTCGCCACAATACTTGCTTCGGAACCAAGCACAATTGGTTGATGTAGAATTTCGAGTACTCGAGATAATCCTGAATTTTCACGAGAATATCCCGATGTTTTCGGGTTCTCGCAGATTTCGCAAGAGTAGTTCTAAATCCCAGAAAGAGAAGAACGCCGGCTACAAAGATATGAATTCGGTTCGCCGTGTGTCGTCAAAGCCTGAAAGACAAACGAGCTACCGGACGCATCCGGGATCGACGGCTGGGATAAGCCTTGTCACGTGTTATCGAGTTAGACAGCTGGCAGGAAAAAGTTTCGGGTGCTTGACTCGCTTCAATCACTTGGCCCGTTTAAATTCGGTCGCGCGGAAGCGGTCGCGTCGGTCGGATGTCGACGTGACAAACGGAAACGGTTGAGCGGTAGGTCCCGTAGACACGGGCACGTTAGGAATCCATTTTGCCGGGGATCAGAATAATCTAGGTCGAGGGATTTAAATAATAATGTAACCGGATCCCGTGCCGACGGTTTTCGCGCGTCGCAGCTTTCCGTCTCGCTACTCCCTGTCCTCTTTCTACCGTGCTCGCTGTCTCTGGCTCTTCTCGCCCGCCCCGAACTCCTGTCGTTCGCCCGGGACAAAGCAAATTTGCGAGATTGCGTTCCAACGAGCACGGGGAATGGCCGGGTAAGGGTAGACACGGGATTAGAGCGTAGATGTCTACACGGGAGAGAAAGAGGACGGCCGTTCGTTCGGGGAAGAAACGCGGCGACCGGGAACAAGGGCGCGCGCCGGTAAAGAGGCAAGTTCCATTCGCGGGCCACGCGACGGATGGGCCGAACTTTTAAATGACTTCGGCATTAAAACTTTGATGGCATTTGTCAGTTTCCCGGGGCTTCACGAATTGTTTCGCAACTCTTAAGCCATTTTAAAGCGCCATTATTGACTGGTCGTTGCCGAGCGGCTCCAAGCCCTCCCACAACCGACCACCACCTGCACCGCCAATCGAATGGAGAACGGAACGCTGCTCTAGGATTGAACGGCTTTCATCGAACCTATTAACACGTTAATACGTTCCTCTAATCGACTTCTGTTCACTCCGGTCATTCTAGCTTTCCCGCTAAGACGAAACAAAGTCAGCACAGGTAGACCGGCCTACGATTTTTCTCCGCAAAGTTGCAGCAGGTACAGAACTTTTTATTCACCTGCCTAGTACCTGGCTGTTCCACCCTTGTTCTGCGACGATTTTTGTGGAAGACACGGTTTAAGGCTACGAAAATAGAAACTTCCCCATGCAAAATCATTTCCATACAGATCATTTGATGCAGCATGTACTTTTTCGCCCTCGTTCTGCGACGAAAATATTTTTGAAGAAGACACGGTTTAAGGCTACGAAAATAGAGACTTCGCCATGCAATATCAGCCCAGGTAGAACGGTCTACGATTTTTCTCCGTAAAGTTGCAGCAGGTTCAGGACTTTTTCGTCCTCGTTCTGCGACGAAAATATTTTTGGGAAAGATTTAGAGCGATGGAAGTGGCTTCACCATGCAAGATAAATCCAGGTAGACAATAAAAATTTTGCTGAAAATCTGATCGCAACCTTTATACTTCTTAAAAAAGAACTGCATTTCCGATTCAAATGCAACGGTTACCATGAGCACAGACTACATTTGTAGCTTCCTGATTCGTATTTATCTGCGAGATTGCCATATTGTACACGTCAGTCTGAGAATTGTCATATTACAGAGCTGCCGCTATATAAAATCTGTCAGTCAAGCGACTCGACGCCAGCGACGTTCCAAGTGTCTTCGCCGTGACTGAAAAGGTTAATCGTTATCGACAAACGCTGGAAATAATGTCCGATTCAGAAACTCGTGCTCCTCGCGGACTGTTTAGATGTAACGCGGTGAACGACAAATGGATCATTCCGGAGGCAACACTTAAAACCGAGAACAAAACCGGAAGACGATTCGCCCGGCGCCCTGCGCGTCCCCTTCATTTACATTTAACCGCGGCGAACATTAATTCCGCTCCAATTAAACCACGATACGACGCGCTCTTAGACGGTACTTGCATTTTGTCGGGACGCGAGAACCGTATCCTCTTTTACCGGAGAAAAACTGCTACCACGCCTCGAACTCTCTAATTAAGTTCCATTTAAGCCCCGCGTGTATTTCGCGACCGGCCTTCCGGTAACTTATTCAGCCCCGAGGCGACCCAATTCCTTCTGATATCACTTTCACGGTGGATTGACTCGCTGATATTATTTCTCAAAAGCGAATCCCGCCGATACGTTTCGCGTGACTGCATGCTCTCGTGTAAATGTGCGCTCCTAGTAATATTTATTGGTCCAGCGAAATCGTTAAAGCTAAACCTACCGAGCCTTAAAAGTAAGTGGTACCCTTATAAAACATACACGTGAACATACTTTTCTGTTTCGAAAATTGTGCAGATTCAAGCGTTCGTACGTCTCTGTTAATCAACGATCGCAGGAGATTACAGTCGGAATAATATAACAAACACGTGAAAGCCACGTCGATAGACGAAGAGGAGGATTTTATCCGGCGGGGTGACCTTATTCCCGCGACTTTATTACAAAGCGAATAGCAACGGTGTATACCCGAGCAGATCTATTAATTAGCCAAGAGAAATAAAGCGAAGACCGGCTTGGCGTAAAACTTGGAACCGTTTCTTTGATTATACAAATCCGGGGAGCTTTCAAGAAAATCGAGAACGTCAACCACAGAGAGCGAGGGGTGGGGGCCGCTGCCGGTCAAAGGGAAGAGGAATAACGAATTCTTACGGTTGCGGGGGTGGGTGCGGGCACGACGTCAGCTGGAGAAAGAAACACATCGGGTCGCGATCGTTTTATAGGAGACCGGATCGGCGAGCTGCTTGGCAACCTGGCGGTCAAAGGAGGCCCGATATTATTTTAATTAATTTACGGGAAAATTAATTGCTCCGCCAATTAAAACTTTGGTAATTTGACTCGGGGCTCGTCCCCTCCGGCTAACGTTCGATTCCGTTTCGCCGATAAGACACCGGGCACGCCGGTATCCTTCGATCGATCGGCTGATTCGCCCTGCGAGTTCGTTCACCGTAGACAGGTAAACAGTTTATGAATAAAACAGAGCCGTTCGCGGTCCCACATTGATGCACGAGGAGACCACCGGTAACGACGCGGAGGACACTGACAGCTCCCCGATACCACGGACAATCCTAATCGCCGTTGCTCTCCGCGGCGGCGATTAATAATTCATCGGCCGATCCGAGACAAATTCATTTTTACCGGCGGGATACTGGAAACTAAAAATGGATCTGTCACCTGGAGCACGGAAACGACGATCGAGGTCCTTCGAAGATTCTCAACGGAAGATGTGTGTAATTAATAGACAGAGTGCAAATGAGTACGGTGAACACATTGGAAGATTTTTGAAAATGCTATTAAAATAAATTCCTTGAAATATTGTACTTCCTTGAAAGTGATGATTCCTGAGGTGATTTGATGAACGAATTGCGGACACATAATGACGCGACACTCGAATCGGTAATGTAGAAGCAACGAGAACCCTAGAATGCAGAAATAGTGTTCGCCCGCGAGCAACGTCGATAAATCAAGCGCTCCCTTACCGAAATCGGACGCATGGATGTACAGATATTATGTACAGACGTTTCTTTATGAATTGTCGAACGCGAAAATTACGAGCGGCCGGAAGCCCGCGTTTTCATTGATGGCGGACGTTATTTGCCAACGATGCATGGCTCGCTCCTCGGATATGAGGGTCGGTGCAGGGGAGAGAAAAAAAAAATAAATCCCCTCGACGAATGCGTTTTCCGCCGATGCGATGGCTGGATAACCCAGATACATATGTTGCCTTTGTGACTGTGAAAGAAAAAATATATCCACGGCGGAAAGCGAACAGAAACACGACAACGACGACGACGGGAAGAGAAAGAACGCGACGACGGTCTGAAATATGTAGTTGTCGGCGACCCGCCTTCGATTCGAGGCTTGATCGTCGTATTTTTTCGTCAATTAATCACTTTCGAGTGTATTTGCGCTCCGCTCGACGGCTGTTATATTTTTTCCCCGGTTTTTCTCTCTCGCTTCTCTTTTTTTGCGTGTGTGTTTTTCGGTTTTTATCGGTGGATTCATATCGCGATACGAATAACATCGGCGAAAAAGGACAATACTCGGGGATATCGCGGGGGATAAAAAGCATGGCGGACGAGCACGGCCACTGAAACGCGCGAAACGACGTGCAAATTGCGATGGAAGAGACAAAGGAGGCGGAAGAGGGATGCGCGGAATTACGCTCGCGGTCACAGTGCAGTATAAATTAACTGATAATCCTTTTGATAACGAACGTTGCCGACCCAGTTTCCAAGTTAATACAATCGGAAACCCTGTCGTTGGTGCTTAATTGCCAAGCGTATCTACGTATGAACCGCGAGGAAAATTCGAGACTGTTTGGATGCAGCTCAATTGATCGAATTGTCTTCGCCCGGTGAATGCAGTAATGAACGCGCCGGCGAACGGTCCTGCCGTGTTTTCCTCTACCGACAAAGAGAACAAAGAAATAAAGAAAACGCACCGGGTTTGTCGCGAATCGAAACGTTGTTCCAACCTCTCGACGTTCATCATTGAAGATTGCCTGCTGGAGGTCCTGTTTTTATTTTTTATCCCCTTCATCCGCTCCATTCAATATTCCGATTCATTATTTACGGAAATAAAACTTAATCTGCTGTTTGCCGATGAATGAAGCGTTGTCTCTCAAACGCCGTAATTCACGAACACTCGACGAAGCGAAGATTAATCCATTATTTCGTTCGTTTGAATCGTACGTCGCATAATCCGAGGAAATTAAATATGACCTTCAAACGTTTCACGAACTGGAAAATTATTTAATCTTTTAATGTGATCTGAAAAAATTCATCTGGTATTTCGTGATCAATGGACTGGCGTTCTCGACTGCCTGTGACGTGAAAAATCATTTATTATTGTACCCCGAAAAAATGGATCTGATCGTTACACGCGGAAAAATTGAATATCTTCTCGAAACGTTTATCGAATTACAAAATGAAACTCGATATCTCCGTGTTTTTAACGAAATATTGGTTTTAATGTATTATATGTTTCCATTAATAATGAAACAAGGGCAGCTTAATTGAATTGTTTAATTCGCCCGGTGGCCATTTCGAACGGGTATTTGCATTCTTTAGCTATTTTGAAGCGCAATAAAAATTTATACCGTTACACGTTCATTGTGTACGTGAATTATACGTAAACGTTCTCATAATATTTTTAGCAATCTCGATATTCGCGCCGGGGGACATCTGTATAATTCGCGATTTAAAAGCGCAATTCTGTTCGACCCCCGGTGTTACAATATATAATATTTCACTACACCGATATTCCACTTCACCTTTGGTAGGCGACAATCGAGCCTTATAAAACAAACGCTTTTTGCCGCGACGAAATCATACACGGCTTTATGAAAACGACAGGCAACAGCCGCATGGAAGTGAAGCGCCTCGCTCTCAAAGGAAACATCCCCTGTTCTACATTGAAACGCGCAATTTATCGCGTAAATGGCGACAAATAAATCGGCATTTTACAAACGCGATAAAACACGCCGCGCCGATATTTCATATGTAAAACATCGAAAATCATCTGTCGATTTCATACGATTCCAATCGCGTTCTCGAAAGAGCTTTTCGATGGGTGCCTGTCTAATTGATAATTATTAGAAGCTGTACAAATCCCAAAATACAATTATCATGTGCTTAAAATTTCCTTCCTCATAAATTGTTTTTAAAACCATCAGAGAAGACCGGAACACTGCATACTTTTATTCTATACAGGTTGTTCCAAAAATGTTCCTCAGATCGTTCCGAGTAATTTTTCTTTTACGAAAGTGTTCTCCACCCTGTACGTATGTACTTCTGTACCAGCAGATCGGTAAGTCCCATATAAAAATGGTCCAATCGGTTTATAATAAATAAATTACCCTCGGAACGATCGGCGGAGGAACAATAACCAGAGAGATGTAGGAGTCTAATTAATGATTTAATTATAAGGGAAAGTTTCGCGGACGGCCAGGCGTTCCTTGGGGAAACGAACCGTCCCGTGGATAATTGAGGATGTTAAGGTAAAGTCTTACGGCTAACCACGAGGCAACTAAGGGGTCCGACTAACCATGATCTATGAGCGTTCAACATATGAGTGACCTTTGTACGGGCACCGGCTCCTCTGGGAATCAAAAAGGGTCGGGGCACTAACATAATGAAGAAAAACTCTCGGTGGCCGAGGACCCCTTCTCCGTGACGCGAGAGAAATCGACTTTCGCCTTTTGCTGGATCGATTACCGGTAACGATGCTCTTAACAGCGTTAAGACAAGACCCTGAAAGTTACGATTAGTTCAATGTTCGTCTATCGAATTGTGGTTTCCATGGAACGGGATAGGAATCCGGATGGGGGCGCACAAGTCTCGTTCTTTTCCTTGGTCTTTGCTCTTTGGCGAGCTGTAATTTTCTTGGGAGATGAAAGAAAATGTTCAGTCTTCGAAAATTCATCTAGAAAAATAGCGAGATGGACTGCAGATTTTTATGAAATAAGGGAAGAATTTCTTAGACTGGTGGAAATTAAAAGTAAAATAAGAATACCGTTTATCAATACACACGTTTTGTACTGTAGAATTTCGTGGGATATTCGTCCGCGTCATTTCGTTTAATTGATCGATAAAATGGAGAACAATCGTCCAGGAAATTTTTCAGGTTTGCGGGACAGATTGAATTTCGCTGCCGAACCGAAGTGTCCCGAGGAACTTTGATTTGCCGGTGCCTTAATTAACGTCGCCGGGGCCCTGTAAATTTTTTAAAAGAACCCCTCGGTTGCCCGGTACGGAGAATGAAGGTTTCAATGATTCATCGTCACAATGCGGTATTGGGGCTCCGGTGTCCCGGAGATAATATCCCTTTAAACGAGCAAGAGGGTCGGGAAGAGACGGCGGTTGACTGACAGGGCAGTCTTGCCGGAAAATCTTATTCTTCCGCAATGAAATGAGAAAAGAAAAACGACTACGAGAGACGCCACCGCCGCGCAGCAGCTATGGGGTGAATACCGACTCCCACCCTCACCCGTACTGAGATATTTAAATCATCGTCGGCCTAGCGAAACGTCATCCCTCTCTCCGTTACCACGCAGTATCGGTGTGTTTCAACGAATGATAAATCGTCTTCCCTCGAGCGCGATTCCCGGTCCGATAAACATTCGCTTCCGTCCGTACCATCTTGATTTACAATTTTGACGGCAGCTTGATCGAACGTATTCTTTCCGATGCATACAGAATAAATCAGTTTATACAATTTTACGATACTTTTGCAAAATATGTCTGAACTAGACGTATTAACACATTCGGCGAAAAAAGAATGGATAACGTTGTAAATGGTTCAACTAGTCTTCGGATATGGTGTAACCTTCACGTAACCTTCATCGAGAAAATCATGTTTTGCATGGGGGACGGTATAGGTAAGATTTGTATTTGCAAATTAATGTACCGCACATCGTTGAATTTGTTTTCTTTTTAATCTTCTGCGGGTGAATAAAATAGGTAAGATATTTGTGATGCACTGTATAATCAAATGGATTCGAAGGAAGTAATATTTGTCAAATACATTTTCTAGAATAATTTTCCAGGACGCCTAGAAGTCTCCACAAGATTCGAGAAGCTCCCTACTGAAGTTAATAAGGAGCAGAGGGGGAATTCGTCTACATTTCCATGTAATACGCCCCATATTCTTCAGTAGACTTTTTGTATCTCTCGCCTAAACGACGGAAATAAGATTACTCGCAGCAGCCTTTTTCCCCACTTGTCTTTGATAATATAGCCTGAACAGGTTTTCTTCGAAACTGCAGAAAACTTGTGTCATCAAGGGGAAACGCTTGGGGAACCCGGACGAGGATACTTCAATCTAAGTGCAGTTGAAAATTGAACTATGATTTGCATCATACACAGACATATTGTTGGTTCGTGTTACCATAAAGTTCAAAAATCTAGAAAAATCTAAATGCTGTTTTTACAGCAGAATAACAAAAGAGAATACTGTTGTCAAATATTGTAATATATGGTAGTTGTTCAGTTTTCATTGAAAATAGTTTATGATATACTGTCCATGTCTGAATCATGAATATTCTATTCCACTCAGCTGACCAAAGTTAAACTCAATCTACTTGCCATGCGACAGGTTGACCTATTCTACTTATCTGTACACACCGTCTCTATTTGCTTGTTCATGACTCGTCCTATCTGGATAATGGAGAATTCAGATATCGCTCACGCACAAGAAAAACGTCACAAATAAAAAGATACAAATTTTATAGACGACCGCTTCAAAGTCCTTTAACAGTTTAACTAGTTGTGGCTGCAAGTAAAAACAAATAAAACCTAACGCGATTGCAACCCCTACATCCGACGAAGATGGACTACAATAAAGCAATCGCTCCTCTCCGAAAAAATGTCTGACACCCTCCCGAAGGTACGGGAAACTTGTAACTGCAGTCCGTCGAAGTGGAAACCCCTTGACTTACGTGTGGGTTTCACCTTAAAGCCCAGGGCCACGGTATACACCGCAGTCGGCAGACAGAGGCGCGCACCAAAAAACATCAATATTTGTGCACCATAAAATCAAGCGAAATAAAAGGTACGGGCCGATATATCAGGCGGTCCCGACAGGAATTTATAGACTGATATCGATAAATCTCCGACGGCCCAATGGTACATCGCATTCAAAGGGTTGCGGTGGCCACACTTGCCGCAATTTGTTGCCGGCCGGTATATCGATATCCCCGAAATAGTTCGCGGGCCGATCGACATTCTTTCGAGATGCGTCGTAAAACAGTTTCCCGGGGGGCGAGAAGTGGCCATTTCACCGCGAATCGAGGGTGGAGGACGATCGGCCACTTTGTCCGTTTCGCGCAGGGGCGTTTGATAATGCGCGAGAGGTCGAGCGACACGGAATCGATTCGGAACCGAGAGCGGTCCTTCATTTTTCGGACTCCGGACTACTCCCAGCACGCGGTGCTCCGAAATCGTAAAATCCGGACTGAGTTCATAAATCTCTTAATTACAGAGAGTGGTAACTAGATTCATTCCAATTATTGTTTAAAATGATGGTAAACTTCATTGAATTTACAGCGGATCTTTATGCGAAATAGAATTTTTGTACAGCATTTGTGTGAATGAAGCTAAACAAAGATTTATTTTTTATATAACTAATTTTAACCGATCGAAAATAACGTCTTCATTTTTACTGTTTCAAGTTTCGCTTACTCATTTTTATCATAAATGCATAATCGAAATGAGGTTATGCAGTCCGGGTTTTTGGGCCACCGTATAGCGCCGGTTATCTTCGAATTCTATCCGCCCCTGCAGATATTTCATCGGCGAGGGGTGGAACTCTTTCGTCGTAAACCTCTTTTGAGTTCCGCACGAGGCGCCAAAAGTAACGAAACACACGCGAAATAAATTCGGTAAAGAATATGTTTCCCGAGAAGTTCACTTTCGAAATAGCTATTTTTTCCGGTATGCATCTACATTCTGGAGCTCGCTGCAGTGGAGAAGTTGCGAACACTTCAGGAAAAAGTTGAATAGAATGAAACATTCGAGAGGTAAAAATATTTTTATTGTTTTAAATGTTCACCAGATCGATAATAAATAAAATTAAGATTCTACGACATGAAAAAGTAACCTTTTAGCTAGTAAACGAGTTAACAGGGATGAAAGGTTCAAGAGGCCCAGGCCCTAATTTTTGTACGATTATACGTAATACGTTAAGTTTGAAAAGCTGTTTAAGTTGGCGCGTAAGTATAATTCGGAGATACGATGTGGTATATTTTAAGTCTTCCAGAGCGCTGTTTCTTTGAGAGAACTTCAAAGAAATTCAACGGTGGAAGTGATATTTAAATAATCGTGTTAAATTTCAATTTTAAACCCTTGAAACTTTAGATCTGCCCTTAAGCACTGGGAAAGACGTAAATGTGCCGTTTTAAAAATCTTTGAAGTTGCTTTAAAGGAAAGTTTTATGTTTAACGTTGGCTCGCTGTCTTGTTATTAAAAAAGTCTAAGGAAAATATATTACATTTCGGAAAACAGGTGAACCATTTGAAAAGAAGCAAATAACAATTGGGAATCGTTCGATCGACTAACAATGAATACGAAATGGAACGAAGTAATGTCTCCTCTATGTTGTATCAGGAAATTCGAGACTGCGATTCGATAAGGAAGTACAAATTTACCTTTTATTATCGAATACGTAAAGTTCGTGCAACAAGCCTGTCTGCTACGTGTCTAATCCGAGAGAAAGCATCGTCTCGTAATTTAATCCCCCGATTCCGCTTGTAATTAGCGTTCAGACGTGTAAGGGACTTCCAATCGTCTGTTACTGTGCAAATATTGGAAATTTTCAGCTTGCATCTCCTCATCGCGTCACAGGCACGTGTGTTCATGCTTTCGAAGTTCAGACATTTCCTTCAAAGACGACAGAAATACTTCTCCACGCTTTAAAATTATAAAAATATACTACGAGCAATGTATTGACCCACAACAAAATTTAATATACTATAAAATCATCATTTTCATCGGTTTTCGGGAAAGAGAAGAGATTTCCCCGTTGCCTTGTCGAGAGGAGACAAGAAAGGGTGTAGGATGTGCTCCCATTGGCCAGTCTTCCAGTTTCATGGTAAAACTCGTGCGAACGTCGGTGCGACTCTGGGAACTGCAGACAATTTCGTGATAACATTAACAAATACCGGGTCGAGGATAGGTGGTAAGCCTCGTGTACTCGTCCCGCACCGTGACCGGAAATTAATACGAAATTGCTCTGTAATCCGGATAGTCTGCACACCGTAGACGCAAGAAAATGATCCTCGTACACGTGGCATTGCGTGCCGGAGTCACTAGTTTAAATACGATCACGCAGATTATCCCCCTTGTACTTCATCCCCACGTAATACTCCGACTTATTTATAATGTATTAGTATCGTATTCCTGAGGTTCTATTATACTGGCGCAACGCCGGAATATTCATGCCAGGCCGTGATTTAACGATCCTTATCCCCTATTCTGGAAAAAAGCCTCCGAATAATCTACCCACACACGCGTATCACCGTTTACCTCGATTTCTATTAATCCTTCTGGACTCGTTTTTTGATACGTGTCGCACGAAACCTGAGGGAAGGCGAAATTTCTGTCATGGTGATGAATGGACAAATAGATTAGGAATGTTTAGCGTCTTCTCATTTCTCGATAATGCAAAGATGGGGGTTTTCAGTAGTAAGAAAAACTTGATAGATGATCAATCTAGGTCGTAGACGCCACCAAAATTTCCTATTTCTACGTTCACGAGGCGTAATTTGCATTATTCAGCAGCATGTAGCTGTCTCAGCTTTATGAAAATAGCTACATGCGTAGCTTTAGCTTCCGAATAATGCAAATTACGCCTCGTAAACGTAAGAATGGAACTTTTGAGGGCGACTAGATAGCGCTTTTGACTACAGAAAAACACCATCTTTGCATTATCGAGAAATGAGAAGGCGCATAGCGCACCCTTGCAGTCCTGGGAAAGGAGAATACCTCGTTTAAGGGCTCATTGCGCTTCTCCTCAAAGAAAATACAAAAAAAAAAAAAGATTTTTGAAGATTTGCATCCGTAACAACTCCTCAAGTGGAAACATAACTTACGTGCCACCTTGTATAACGCAAGAACCGAATTTAGCAACCAGATAAATCCCACGATAACATTCCACAGATGCAAAATAATGAACATTATAGTCGAAGGGGTGAGGTAGATCTTTCCCGTGGCGCGGTGGCGGATTAACGTCGTAAAATTTCCAATTACAATCTGTTTCGGGGGAGAATACGTCAATCTGTTATCGATTATGAGCATGATATTAATTTACCCATACACCGTGTCAATGTCACCGTTTCATGGTGCTCGGCATTCAGATTCGACGTGTTGCGTTCCCATAGGAGATCGATTCGCGTTGCAAAATCCCGCTGGCAGCCGGAAGGGATGAAGGGGTGGGTGAGGTCAGACAGGGTGGACATCCATTGCATCGATCTGGGTCTGCTCATGCCACCGCAAAGAGCAACAGTTGGTTTTTATATAGACTAATATTCGGTGAGCGTGACAGGGGACGATTTCAACTTGGAATTGCTCCCTTGTAACGACAACGTTGCACCCCGCGCTGCCTCTATGTCCGGCGACGTCTTTCAAACTTTCTCTTTCGGCCGTTTCTGGGCCGACGATAATGGTGTCTCATCGTTGCGTGCTAATCAAGCCATCCTGCACTGACTAAAACTGCGATCAAGCTGCTGAAGAAGCTGTCGACTCTACTATCGGACGTAAGTGCTTGTAAATCGCGAACGATAAGAAATATTGGGAAATGTGGTTCAAGCGAAAGTTATATGTTATAGAAAATGAAAATTTTCTAACTGAATTTCAACAAACTGGAGTGAAATAGAAATTTCCGAATATGTTTAAAAGGATGAAGATCATAGAGCAGAATTTTTAAATTCTTCTAGTATTTTTACTGCTTTAAATTACACCTCATTTTTAGCATGAATGTATCTTTTCTTTTCTCCATAAATCTAGAAATTTCTTGTGAAAAATCATCTTTCCCATTTTAAAAAATTTTTCCTGATCTTTTCCCATGATTTTCCTACAACCCTCACCACACTATAAGAAGCGAATTTTGACTATATTCGTATCATCAGCCAGTCTTCCGAAAAATCGTATAAACAAATGGAAAGCAGCTCGATCGTGAAATACGAAATAATCCAGGACGAGCTGGAGCGAAGCAGCTTAAATTAATCCATGACGTGCAGCGCCCGTCATAATTAGCAATTGTAGTGGTCGTATCTTGAATATCTCAAATTAATCTTACCGGGAGTTTATGTTTGTCATGTGTTAGTGTGTTCTAATTAATGTAACTAAACTTGAGAGTTGCAACATTCGCTGGATGAAGCCGCCACGCGGATCTGGGTTACGCAATGGAAAAGCACCGTAAGTAACATGCTGTGGTTGGAGTGCTACAATCATAATCGCCGATCAGCTATAGAATGCTCGAAACTAAACCCAAGATTCAAAAATATACCAACAATATACCAACTTGCTTCAAAAATTGATCCAACTAAGAATAAATTGTTCTATTTAATCCCAGGTTCTTCAACATCGTAAAATGTAAATTTGTGTAACCCTTCACAGTCCTGCTAGTCGCGAACGCACAAACACGCTGTGCTCGTTTGCAGAGCAGAAACAGAGGGCCAGAAAATTTCGGGGAAAGAATCGCCTGGTATTATCGCCGAGAAAATCGATTAGAATCGCTGTCAGCGACACGTGGGTGTGACAGTGGGGGCGACGCCGAAGAGATAGATTTTGGATGAGTATCGTAGGGAAGAGTAGTTTCACGGACGTCATGTTACGTTTGCTGTCGATCTCGAGAATTAGGGAATTAAATCGACCTCCCTTCCCTCGCCCCACCTTCCGCCATAGCATATCTGGCGCTCGCCCCCTTGCACCTGACGTATTTCAAATACGGGCATCGGGAAGGAGAGTCGGACGTCTGACAGTAAGTTCACGAACACATAGCCCGAGTCGCTCGACGCTGCAGGCGTGTAGTTACTTGCCGGCTCGACGGCATTATTGACAGGGGTGGGCCAAGTGTGTAACTTTGTTGAGCCGAGACTGAGGTAGCGAGCGACCCCGTGCGCTGAATCCGCAATGGGGGTCGCAGAATTTCGCATACCCGGTAGAAAATCATTTTTCAATTTCCCAACCTCCTCCCGCTCCGATGAATCGACTCGCCGGCGCACACACTGGGACAAATGCCCATTCCAGCTGGAAAAATATCAGAAATTGTTTTGCGCTTGTTATTGTTCGGACAAATATTGTTTTAGAACTCGAAACTCGGTTTTACCGTGTTTTCCAAATAAAAGAAATAAATTACATGCGTTAAAGGAGTTAAAACTCCACTGTACATTTTTTTATAGAAAGTGATTTGTTTAATCAGTGCATCATTTCCATTTGTTTGTATTCTCCCACCAGCGTTTTGATACCGTCTTCGTAAAGTTTTCGTGGTTAAACGTTCGATGCTCGATAATTTCCGGATTTGAGTCCTTAATTTTTGTCTTACGGTCTTACAAAAGTCTAGAGAATATGACGGAGGAAGTAATTATGCTTGCAGCATTAACCACCTGAGCTATTACAATTTTGGCAATCCGCTAGACAATACGAATGGAGAGTGGTTCGACGGAAAAGGCCCGGTGTTTCTTACTGAAATCGAGTTTTCGCATCAATTGGACCGGCAATTCGGCCAGCGAAACAGTTTGAATCGGTGCTCGGGGACGTATTTCACTTCATAACCGAGCTGACAAGGCCAAGTCATTGCGGAGCAATTACAAAAGCATTCGAACATCGTTTACACTTTAGCAGACTGGCGAACGGGGTGGAGAAACGCCGTAGGCGAGAATGGTCTTCAGGATATTAGCACGTTATTGCCCGAGTTTATTGGTTTTATCGATTTCCCCCGTTGCTCTCCTATTCGGACCACGTTGGCCCCGTGTAAAAACGAATTAACAACCGAGTTATTTGCTAAATGCGACGTCGTTTCGCGAAAACTTTCGACAGAATCGATATTTGCTGTCCCGGCGACCCAGCGCCGATGGTCATTATTGCCGGCGTAAATTTATAATAAATTTCGACCGTTACCTTGTGTCACAAATACCCCCGTGTGCGTGTATCTCAAATATTGACGACCGAATAATGTTCTGTAAATTTAGATCTATAAATACACAGTTTCGGTGCTCGCTAATAATAAATACGTTTCGTACGCAGTATTTATTCATAATTAGCGGATATCATGTGTTATTAAAACTCGAAACTGTCGCAGAAATATATGGTAAAACGAAAATCAAGGATTTAGGTCAACGCCGATAATCACCGAACAAAAAACCACTTTCACGACTTCGATAAATATTTGAATACTCCCACTATATTTTCCAGATCATCTGAAAATCCGTGATCGAATTAACATTTTGAAACGGTCCGATAATTCTTTACTCGGAGAGCATAATGAACACAATTACGAAATGCATTTATTTAATTGGTGATTATTTACAGAATGGTCCTGTTTTCCGATTTTGGTGAAATTTAAATATGTTATTGATCTCGACATTTCAAGTAACTTTATTTTTATTAGATCCTGCATTTGTGAGCGCGAAACTTCTTCGATTAAATCGAGAGCGTACTACGTTTGAACGACGAAGAATGGAGACACTGTTGCCCCTCGGCGGCGTGATCGAGCGAGGGGCGGCGAAATCGAAGGAATTAGAAAAGTAAATCATGTAATAGACACGCGGCAACTTGGAGCCGTAAAAGTTGAGGGCGACCGCGCTGAGAAGCGAAGACAAACACGCGTAAACAAGTATCAAACTCTCGTTGCATGAATTATCGCGCCGCGCGCCTCGTTTACATTCGTTTGTCGATGCCGGTGTTTGCAGCCGCGTTTGCACTCCGTCCCGCTCCTTGACGCCCGCGATGGGGAAAACTTTTAATCCAGCCTCCTCTGAACGTCGTTACACGTCCAGAAATAATGCACGGGACAATTGTAAACCGTCGACAGCGGTGTTTCGCTGCGCAAACAAGTCGCCCGGAATCCGTAACGTTCGTTAGCCGCCGATTAAATTAACGCTCGGTAAAATTTACAAATCGTTCGGCCATTTTCACGATTCGTTTGTAGTTTGAATTACGGGATTCGTCATTTTACATGGCAAACACCGGGACAGGGAATTACCGAACGGTTGAAATTGAAAAGCAGAATTGGAATGTTCAGATTTACACTTCACAACTGATCGAAATCTTAAGAAGAGGCTCAGCAAAAGTAAACGATTAAACTTTACTGAAAAATTCTGAGCTATGAATTACAGGTTTAAAACAAAATATAAAATACTCTAACAGATATTGTATTAATTATATTGCTTGAAGTATTGGGTTGGCAAGAATGTAATTTCGGTATTTCAAGGTGAAATAAAACCGAATTTCATTATTCAAGCAATGAACTTTAATCAATAAAATATTTTCTTATTTATTCTTTTTGGCAAAAGATCATCGTTTTTTTCATTAAAATTCATTGTTTGGATAAAAAAACTGGGCTCTATTTCACCTTAAAATACCGAAATTACTTTCTTGCCAATCCAATATTTTTGAAGAGACAGATATGGTCAAGATATTTCTCCAATATCATATTACACAATTACGATTTGAAAGGTCAGCGAAATACGATAAATATTTTGGCTGTAATAAACGGGCAACCGTGTGTACCGGTGATTATTGGATCCCAGTGGCGGTGTTGCATTAAGAGATCAAGTTTCTTGTTGGTCTATCGTGTTTCACCTACGAACTTAAGTATGCAAGCATTATAAATAATTCAATCAGCCTAAGAGCTGGTATTCTCGCATCGACGACTGAGGTTCCATGTCTGATTGATACGGTTTGCTGCCACTATTACTAGCCTCTACGTCCCATCTCCAGACTGTCAATCATTCTCTGTTGCGGTCGGCTAACTTACTATACATATGGAGTGCGGCGAGGGAGCATGGCAACTCCCCAGTAGTATTACACCGTATGTGTCAGACCTAAGAGCTGCGCGACCTCAAATTCCATTACCATCTTCTTTGGAGACTCCTGTGCAATATGTGGGGAATGTGTTGCCCTTTATGGCCCAATAAAAGATACTTTTCACCGGTATAGTTAGTCTGACGAAAACTCCTTTGTAGAAAACACCTTATGGAGATTAACCTGTCACTGGAATAATGAGACTGCGGATTTGATGCATTTATGGTAACAATTATTAGATGCAATCCGAAACAGTAGAAAGGTTAAAATGATTTAAGAACGTCAATCTCTTATTTTCAGCCTGTTAAAAAAATTAAAATAAGAATGAATTGCAATTGATGCAGAGAGAGAGAGACAATTTTCATTTTGCATAAAAATCCGCAATCCATCCAGAACTTCTGTTGAATTTTTATTTCTGCTGCAGACAGGTTTAACCATTTCACTATGGTATCACGTGCACATTAGATTAGAGACTATAATAAGTACCACAGAATTTTGAATAAATGTAGGTCTTATAAGAACTGTCTGAATCGTGGGACTAATTTGTTGACCACCCTGAACAACTGCAGGGTTACTAGCAGACCTGTTCATCAATCCACAGAATTTTGTCGAATCTAATTGGCGAATGGTTGAATAAATAATATTATCGTAGGTCTTATGAGAACTGCCTGAATCGTAGGACTAAATTATTGACTACCCCGTCTAAATGCAGGGTTAATAGCAGACCTGTTCATCAATCCACAGAATTTTGTCGAATCTAATTGGCGAACGGTTGAATAAATAATATTATCGTGGGTCTTATGAGAACTGCCTGAATCGTGGGACTAATTTGTTGACCACCCTGTACAACTGCAAGGTTACTAGCAGACCAATTCGTACGACAATAAATCACGAACGACCCGTGAATCAGTCAGCCTTCGAAATTCATATTTCCAAGGGAATACGAAATCTTAGGAGGCATGCGAATCAATACGATCATCCCCTGGGAGAGCGGGTTAGCGAATTCCCGCATGAATCCATCCGATTCGTATGTATCAGCGCGGACGTAACGTCCGCGAGCGTACGTCTAATTTATTCGAGCGCGCGGGAGAGGCCCGGGCCGAGCGATGCATTGAATTCTGCGGATTCTTTGGGAAATTGCTCGCTGGTTCCAGTCCGTCAGCCGGTCGGCAGCACGCGGCGGCGGCGGCGTTCGCATAGAAATGACCGGCTGGATCTATCCCGGCGGTTCCGCCGAAATACGAAAAATTCTTATCGCAAATAATATTCATCACTCGGCGCGCGAGCATCCTCCATTGCCCGGAGCGGTCCGGCGAACCGATGGAATTTCGATGCGGCATTATCGAGCGCGAAAAGTCGAAGGTTATCGAACCACCCCGCGGTTCCTGAAAGAAAAGTTACGTCCCCTTCGTTTCCTTTATTTGTCTTTCCTCCCGCTTCGCCGGTTCTCCTTCCATCTCTATTTTCTCTGTTCTCTTATTTTTTTTTGGTGTTTCCGTGGTAATGTCCAGCTAGTTCTCTCGTTCAGTTTCGCCCCCCTGATCTTCCATCTTGATCTCTGCTCCGTCTCCTGCCCTCCTTTCGGGAATGGATATGTTTTCTTCGAAACTCTCCGCCCACATCATAGAGCAGAAGACGATCGGGCTATTACTATGCCTCCGCTGACCCGTACAAACAATGACGTCCAGAAAAATATCGCCCCGTCCCGTAAACAGGATGAAAAATATCTGGCCAACGAGCTTTCCCAGCTCTCCCCTTTTTCCCGGGGAACGCCACGACGTTCTTTCGTTAAGCTGATTGAACCCGGCCAGGGAAATTTCAAATTGGACTTCCTCCTAGTTCGTTATACGGTCGAAAGGATCAATCGTAGTGACTGCTATCCGCTGGTTTTGGAAAGGATTCCCTCGGAAAGTAATCAAAAGTTTGGGATTAACTGGGACATCGCAGCCGGATTTTCGACACGTGAACGATCCTTGTTGGCGATACCTTGTCTCGTCCGCTTGTGTTCCCTCCGCCCGGCGTACGTGTAACTTGATAATGAGATAATTGTGTCTCCGATTTTTTGCCACCGTTTCATTCGGTCTCCAGCTCCAGTCGGACTTCTCTCTCGTTTTATAAATAGACACTGGTCGACGGAGAATTTCGTTACGGTGGAAAGTTACAGTTAGAAAAAACGACTAACGTTTACGAAATTAAAGGAAAATACTTTAAGTCCAAGCAAACCACATCGAGCTGTATAGAGTTTGTTTGGATTCCGTGCCATTCAAGCATTGTTGGAAAAGTTGAGGCCGACGCCTTAGCTAAGTTGGCAACACTGGAACAACCTGATAAGCGTGTTGTCATTGCCTTCTCTGATTTACGTGAATCTTTTAAGCACAGATGTAGCCCAGTTTAAAGGCAAGGAACACTTTCATTATTATAGTAAAGACAGCGCTGCACCACGGTTCTCAAGCAGAGGTCTGTCAGGAGAATTTATTGTAACATTCAATCGTTGTACTGCGGCAATGAGGTTCAAAATAACGCTGATATCCGAGATGAAAAAACACTGATATCAAACTATTTTAGTAGTAAAATAAATCGTAGTACGCGATGTTGAATCCCTTCGGAAACGTATCATCCCTTTGCCGCGTCCTTACCAATCAAAGCCGTTCGAATACGCGAAACAAGGATCGACGAAGAGCCGAGCAAAACGATCGCCGATGATCGAGATTAAACTCGCATAAATTCCAGCGGCGCTGCTTCCACCTCCAGTCGTAAATAATCCGAATATTACGTTGGTCGTGTCGAATAACCAGCCCCTCCGCAGAGAACGGAATCCCCAAAGCGGTAGCCACGGTGGATGCAACGGAGAAGTGCGATCGGTTACGAGAGGGAACCGTCGGACACGGGGGGTGGACCCTGTTTCCAGGGGTTTCATAAAAGCTGTTTCGCAGGTGCTAAATCGTTCAGCTTTCCAATCAGCGGCGATCGCGATACGGCCGGTTCCTGTGCGCTTGTGGACGTCGTTGACGGGACGCGACGGCGGAGCGCGTGTGTCGTGTTCGTCGTCGCGATTAATTAGGCTCGTAGCGGCACCCCACGGAGACATTCGTAAATTTTTGCATAAATCTGGTTCGCGTGGCGCGGCCCAAGGACGAAGGGGGGCAGGCTCGATGGCCAGCCGAAGTACTAACTGCTGATTCAAACCTGGAGAACCGAACGAGACCGGCCATGGGGTGGACACCGTGAAACATTGTTTTCGGCCTATAAATAATCGTTATTGCCGCGTTAATCATGGATAGTCGAGAGGCTCCATTATTCGTAGTGCTTCAGGGGTGGCGCACGGTATGTTATTGCCCCCTTGAACGAAGGGGTCGGCATAGCGCCAACCCTTACGGTTTCGATGCGGCTGGTATTGCTCTGCTCGGAGCATGCCGCGAATTGCTGAGAACGAGCCGATCGAATCCTGCACGGCGTCGGATGCTACGGCCTAGTCTAGAATCCCTCTTATTGATATCTGCATACCTGATGAGTTTTACGGCGGCCTATCCGCCCCAAACCCACCTCTACCCCCCTCCCCCCTCTCTCTTTCTGTATCCCAGGCCACCCTGTTTCGTGGATTCCCATGGAAACCCGGTTTACGCCGCGATTATTCCACGGTCGTTAACTAAACCTCCAGATCGTTTAGATCGCAGATATTCCAGGAACGAAGACGGATCGAAGAAGTTCCCGGTATTTCGGGATCGGGTCCGAAACACTCGCGAAGCCATTGTTTAAGTGATAATTGCTGGCCCGCTGGACTTTCAGCGGTTGTTTGAAATTCTGCTGCGAACCTGGACGCTCGGCGTCCCTGGATCTGCGATTTAATTATGATTTATTCAGGCAAGCCAAATTTTTGTACAGACCGTCTTCTTCGAGGATGTTCCAGAGATTTGTTTCAAGGGTTATTTCAGAATTTGGTATTGTCAAGTTTAAATATATCCATTTCGTCATTTTTTTGTTTATGATTCTTCTCTTTTATGCAAAATAAAAATTAGCCGCAACCAAAAGATATCGTTCTTTTTAAATCATTTTTAAAAATTTTTCTCCTGTTTTAAACTACAACCGTGCTTATCATAAATGCATAAAATTCGCAGTCTAGCAATCATTACTGTTCGCACGGATAGCTAGACGGAATTTTGAACACATTTTATGCGGACAAATTGCAAGTAAAATAATGTTGAAAGTATGTATATTATACACGTTCCCATGTACGGAACTTCGCCGATAATTAACATTTCACTGATCGATAGCCGAAACAATGCGGGGAACGTAAATATTGCTTTAATGCGATTTATGTTAATAATTACCGCGGAATGATTGGAATGACCATAATAACGAAACAAATAAAACTCTCGTTCGAAATTGCTTTAATTTGATTACCCCCCTCTGGAAAGTACGGATTATTAATATCAATTTAACGTTAATTATGAGCACACAGTTTGGAAATCGCTGGCGAGCTTCTTCTCCAATAATATCATTTTAAATGAATTATCGAGTACCGTCATTATTAGCATATAAATTACGTAATATGGTATTACCTGGCCACAGTAGGGCTCCCCTCTACCAACCGCGATGTCTGAAATTTTTAATTACGTTTCGTTCGGAATCTACTCGCGGCGGAGAGCAACTTTAGTTTAATCAATCGATATAACCGAAGCCGCAGAAGTCGCCGTCGGGGCCGATACTGCCATTGAATTGCAGAGATTGTCACGTATTCCAGTTTATAATTACTTCAGAACCCTTCATCTTCAGCGCAGTAGTGTCTAAATGAATTTTCACCGTCTACAGTCTCATTAAGATCCTGCGTTCTAATTGCAGTTACAACAAATACGGATTTAATCAACCTTGCCACTAATTACCATCAACTAAACTAAATTGTTTCATCGCCGCCCACGATTTATCTTCGAAGATCTCTCGCCGACAACTACAGCGCAAAAAACTTCCTAGACTTTTAAACTCTCTTCCGCGACTACCCCCCTCCACGAATTCTTCAGTCGTAAATATTTATAAAAGCGAAACTTGGTCGATTTAATTTAGATAGACCATTCATCTGGGGATTTTTAAAAACTTTTTATTTTTTCCCAGTCGTATGAGAAAATAAGGGGTGCTGCTATTGTCGAGCGTCGTGATAAGTCAATAAACAAATAGTTTCCGATCGCGCTTGATCGAGGGCGTGCGGCACAGTCAATATGACTCGGTGGATCTTCGACCCGAGCTAATATTTTTCTCCGGCGGGGTTCCAGGTTGTCACGTCTCGGTGCAGAAGCTTCATAAAAGGATCGACGGGCAAACAGACGCATTCGAAATTCGATACGGGGCCATCGCGCGACACTGATCGACGTTCTAATAAATCAAAGGCCAGTGTCACGAGCAGCCGGAGAAGCAGACAGGGGAGATTAACTTATCGAGGCGAGGACCGAAGCCCAATCCCGGATGACCTTTCGCCTTGCCGAAGTTGACCGAGCACGGAATTTTGCGTGAACAAGCGTAACCAACAGCTCGACTGAAGCCTATTGTTCCAAACAACGAGACTTGCCTGTGACGTGTTTCCTCGAGCCGGGAAACTTTGGGTATGCTAACAGCCAGCACCGTGGGCTCGGCTGAATTATTATTCATCTGCCACTTCGACCCGTGATTCTTAGGGGAACGAAGATTGCGAATGTCTTTTGTGGACAAACAGCGAGATTAGAATGCCAAACTGTGGGTTCAATTCTAGTGAGAAATTTAGAGGTCCTGGATTATGATGGTTTTGTTTCTTTTTTGTTGGATTTATTTTAGATAACCATTCTCAAGATACTCGAATAACATCTACGGTAATCATAAATATTTCTTACAATTATTATAGGACGTTTTAAATTTTATAGTGAATGCTTTATAGTGAATTTATAGTGAATTTATAATGAATGCACAAATCTCGCAACCTTGTATTAATTAAAGTGTATATTTTATTTCTGTGAATTATTTGATTGTGAATGTTCATTAATATCTACGAAATAATATAAAATATGTAAAAACGAGATTAAGAAATAATTTAATAAATTTCAAGTTCAACAACAAAGTAAAAAAGTTTTAGGGAAATGCACATTTGAGGGTTGTAAAGTACTGGGTAATCAATCAAGAGTTGGGACGTGGTGCATGTATTACGTACAAAAGTGTAGTAATTTGATAGCGATAAGGAACAATCCATTATAATTAGCGAATATTGCGCTTTCATGACAAAACTGCCACCACGAGAATTTACAGATGCACGGTACTCAAATTATTCAGTGTGACCAAAGATATTTATCATTGAACTGATCATTTATGCACACCGCTATTAAATATGCAAATTATATAAATTTTCTGTATGTTCCAGGTACTTATTGGGCAACCGTGGGCGAGACTAATTTCTGCGTGGTCAAGATCGCCATGAACCAGGAAAATCTCGGTGCATTTGTAGTCCTGGCCCGTGTATACAGTCGTGGACACGGCGGTTGGCATTCTATAGTCGGGACACGCGCCAGTTTCGTTGTTTTAGGACCCGCGGTCCATCGCAAGGGACGAATCCTTCGTGCGTATACCGGCGTTAATTGTGGAAAAGCGAAGCGAGAGGTGGGTTTACCGTGTCGGTTCATTCGGGATCGTCGGAGAGGCAGGTACGATCGGGAGCCCCTCGGCCCGACGAGATCCGACCGGGGAAGGAGGAAACACATCAACTCCGATCTCCCGGTTATTAGATTAGTTCGGTCCTACCATCCGTACGGAATATCGTTAACTATTCGTAATCTCATTCCGCTACCTAAACCGTGATGTGACGTCGGCTCACCGAGACATCCGCATGGCTTCTTTGCAAACTGTCGTGGAATTAGCGCACGCCCTTGGGCTTCCGTTGCACAGCTTTGACGAATTCTAATTGAAAATTGTGATTCGGCCATCAGGTCAACCCGAACTCGTCCCTGAGTGCTCAAAAAATTCTGGGAAACGAGGAAATTCATTTTCGTTCTCCCTGTTAGGATTCAGTTGAGGGGTTACATTCGTTCGGACGGTTGAGAAGCGAGGAACATTCGAGATTTTTTGATTGGAGAATTCATACGAACGTCTATACGTTAAATATAATTTTTAAATGAAATTTTAAGAGTCTGTTCTAAAAAGTTCGTGCTATAACGGAATATATAATTTTTAAAAAATTGATTTTTCTACTTCATCGAATATATGTAACACCTTAAGTGTGTAAAAAAATCAAAATCTAAAGTTGTAATAGACCACCGATAATTTCGTTGTCCGGCCCACCCGATCAAAAGTTACTGGCGACCCTTATGATCAATACTTGCAGATGAATGACACTCGATTCGCGATAAAAGGTAGTTATAACGAATAAGCGCGTCAAAGCGACAGCTCCGTTCTTGTACGTTTTTAGCGGGCGTCTCTTTGCTGTAGTCACGATCGATTTTCCTCTCCAATATGTGCATATCGGAAACTCTCGACAAATATGTATGCACGAAGGGCGCCAACGCCACTCAACTTCCTTGGAACGCTGATCATTCGAGGGGCTCGCGGTATCGATGCCAATCTATCGTCTGGATATTGCAGATCGTAATGTACCATTTCGTTACTGATGAAAGCTTCAACATAATTCGGCACTCGACCATCATTCTACCATGCCGTAGCACTCGAGTGGCCACTCTGAGACGCCATAAAAAATGACCATGTACATCATTACCTAAAATATTTTTCACATTATTAAAATTATTTAACATTTTGAAGTATTGTATAAGCGAATTCCATTAGTTTCGTATGCACAAATGAACGATGCCGCTATGCTGCGGATGTTTATGCAATTTTTGTAGATCGTAATTTCCTAAAAAAGGAGGATATTGATACAAATAGTATGCCTATATGTTCTCCAATAGCTGTATATTAATAAAACCAAAATAGAATTTTATTTCGGTTTAAAGGAAATTAATTGAAAAATTAATTTAGTAGAATCTGTTCTGAATCTTCATCACGAGTCAGACACGATATTCTAAAGCAAGAGGTTAAGTCGATTAGATTATCAACGGAATAATAAAAAAAAAAAAAGATGATGCAATGGCGCAGAACGAATCGTTACATCGAAAGTGCAATATCGCAAACGAGAGTCGATATCGCAGCAAAAACGAATCTCCTCGAAGACTGGGCGATCTGAATAAAAAAGCGCGGAATGCAGCAGGGAGTTGATCGATTAAATCGGATTCGTATCTCCGACAAAAACTATGACCGGGGCTATTCGTTGGATCGGTAATCGGTGCGCCGATAATTACGCTAATCTGGAAACGGTAACAACATGATCGAGGGCGGGGAATCTCTGGCGCCAGGTAGAGGGTATCGGAGGCAGGCCGGGCACGTCATCATCATCAACACCGGGTGCACGGCCGGGTCGTACACGCCGGATAATATTCGTACATATGTAGCGACGCATTATTACGCGTTATTAGTCGCGCTGTGGGCGCATGCGGCTCGCATCGATTTCCCTCTATTATTGTCACTACGAATCCCGGTAGATCAGCCGTGTGCGAGGCCGGGTCCTATAAATACCTGCGCCTCCAGAGAGGCCGGCGATTCTGTTTCCAGCACGGCCACGTCGATAAACGCATTCTCCGGTGGCGTGCCACACCGTCGCGTCGCCTCGGACGTGAACAGGTGAGTAAATGACCGCCGCGTACCTGAGAAACCTGAGCTGACAAGCAGAGTGCACGACCTTCGGGTCACCGATTTATGCATTTGAAACTTTAGACACTTGTGCAATTCGTTCTTCCGCTAAGGAGTCCTGTTCATAAGTCATCGGACACTTATTCAAATTTTCATTTTTATAGTTCAGATTATGCTGTACCTTTCGTCGACCAATGATGGTCAACGAAGGGAAAAGAAGAAACTTATGAAAGATTAAGGTGGAAGGATGAAAAACTAAAAGATTAAACATTCTAACCCTTTCGCCACGGAAGATAATAATAAATATAGAATAAGATTTGGTACATACCAAGCGATGTGTACGGCAGTCAGCATGGCAGTCACCGTGGCAATCACCGTGGCAGTCACTGTGTCAGTCAACATGGCAGTCATCGCACATTTTTCACACCAAACTTGTTTCTTGCAACCATTTGCAACCATTACGGACAGATTTTGGCGGGATCCTTCAGTTCTATTCAACAATGTGAAGTGAGCGTCTATAGCGCCGATGGTGTCAGCGGAATGAACTAAATCATTTTAAAGCAATTCTGTGATGAGAGAGAGATTATGCAATTTTCAATTTTTATAGATAAATTTTAAGAAATTATTTACTAACTATTTTTTGGGAACAGCCTTTGTAGATTTAAAACAGATAAAGTTATGAAAACAGCAAGACTGAATTTACATGTTCGACGCATCTGTCTCTTTTTTCAAGCGTGCGAAAAAGAGACACAACGTCGGACGTCGCGTCGGCCGAAACGGGTCCACTGTGAGCACGGCCTAAGGCGCGTACTATACGGCAGATGGCGCTACCGTTTGCCGGTCGTAAATATGCACAACAGTTGTGCCGTATAACCTAGCATGTAAACATTTCTTTAATACGTGTCATTGTAGAATTTGATTTTATAATTGTTTTAAATGCTGTGTTACATAAATGTTGATATGGTTGAACCAAACTGAGTTGATAAGTTATATTATCCGGCATATTATCTGAAGCCGGGTCCATGATGTGTGTGATAGTGTGGTCTAAGGATAATCCCTCAAGGTACGTGTTTTTATTTGTATTTTGTTCTTTCGATGACGTATTTTATGCAGCAAACAGGCGTCCACCGTCAGCAGCACCGCTGCTTAAATTATAGGAAAAAGTAGAAAGATAGCTGTAACGAGATATGGAACGTATTTGATAAATAACAGAAAAATGCCGCAGAATCAAGCGAATTAACGTTGCGCCAACTTCGCATTCTGTCTCCATAAAGAAAATTTGTATGCAGTTCGTTGAAGTTTAGCGGTTTAAATCAATTCCAGCCACGTTCGTTGCCGCGTGTATTATTTTATACAACGAATATTTCCTCCTGTATAGAAACCATAAAAACAAGGTGTCAAATATTTTATTTCGGTGAAAAAAGCCGAAGTGAAAGATAGTGCAGGCAATTAATACAACAACGTATAATTTACGGAACGGACAATGCATCATCATGGGGACCGGAAACGGCGACCGAAGTGTAGAAATGAGTTATCCCCACGGAAACATCGCGAAAACAAGGGGCGCGAGAATCAAGGGACTTTGAATTCGCGGGCGAATTTCGCCGAACAAACTAGCAGGTGAATCACGTTCGCGCGGCCGGTAGAGGCGAGAGAAAAAAAGATTAGGCAAATTTCCTCGGGAAATCGGATGTCCGGCTCCTCCAGCGACGACGCGACGGTTCCTCGCGCGTTGCGTGCTTTTCCGCCGGAATTATTATGGCCCGAAGCCATCCGGGGCTCGCACGTACGACAACGATAGAGAAAGCAATTACCGCGGCCGCGCCGGTTAATTTTACATTTTTTTCCGCCCGCGCGATAATGTAACTTAACTGAGCGACGAGCAGGCGAATATTCCATTACACGAGCAATTTCCCGAAAATTATTCCAGGGCGGCGCGTAGCTAATAGAGCCGCGAGTGCGGCAAAGATGATTGCCTTTTAAGCGGAAAATTCAATTATGCGCACAAGTGACCCAATTTGCCCGAAGAATCCGAGATCCAAAATCGAACCGCGCCACACCGCCGACCGCCATTTTGACGTCGCGTAAA
This sequence comes from Lasioglossum malachurum, assembly GCA_028455605.1. NCBI lineage: Eukaryota > Metazoa > Arthropoda > Insecta > Hymenoptera > Halictidae > Lasioglossum > Lasioglossum malachurum. Next base: position 5,825,901 of record CM052312.1, read on the forward strand.
CCGGATCACCGTGGAACTCGATCGGATCAGCGCCAGATTATCGCGCGTTCCCCCAAGCTGCACTTTTTGCAGTTATTATTTCGCGAAAATTAGGTGCTCTATACATATACGAATTGTTTCATCTTTTTAAACGAAATGTAACAAGAAGAATAATGCACGTCATTTTTCTTTGGAATATATTTCATTGCTCAGCTGTCAAATGGAATGATATCATTTTTTAAAAAACGTAGACATTTCACCGAGAAACATTTATACTCATTTATATTAATTCATACGTAGAAATGATACATTTGTACCCTAATATAGAATGTTACATTAAAAGCTGAAAGGAAACACTTTTTTATGAAAATGTTTAAAAAGTATCTTCGTAGTGAAATATTTGAAGCCGGAATCATTTTTAATTTGTCCACTGTTTCAGTAGAAAATTTTGCAAAAGGTAATGAAGTAATGAATCGTTATGTATCCTTCATAATTCATAATATAATTTAACTGATTGCATAACAGATACATTCTTTCTTATCAAATTAGATGAAATTTTTTAAGAAGAAAATTAGCCAAGCTTGAGCATAATATTTCCAGAACGATGATGAACAATATTATAATTTATATTGAATACCATATTAATTATACACTATACGCATTGGAAAAAATTACAGAGTCGTTTATCAAAAAGTATGAATAATTGGTTCATTAAAAAACTGCAACGAACATTTGTGAACGCTCGCAAAAATCTACGTTTTCAAGGATGTGTTACCGGAGTCGGTAATTAAAGGAAAATTAATTGCATGCGATAGGGACTCCATCACGAGTTACAGACAGAGTAAGAAAGTTTTCTGTTCGGTGTTTTACATGTTGAGGCTGGTGGTCCGACGCGGGCGAAGATGAATTTCTATTCTGTTAATGTTGTGGACGTTGTCCCTTATCACGGCGGAATAAAAGATACAGAGATGGAATAAAGTTTTCCGCATGAATTCCGGACACGTAGACGTAAAAATTCGTAACTGAAACTTCGCGGGACTCTGGCCACAACTTTATTTCGATTATGGAAATGTCTTATTACAGAACTTTCTGGAGTATTTCCAGGAATGCACGTCGGCGGAACTATAACGAGCCGGTACTGGGTCAAGTGTTGCTGTAATCGCGCAATCTTGGCTCGTAAAGCCACTGCCAATTCACGTTACCCCGGATTATGCGCCATTGCAAAAGCAACCCGCGATAATTTTGACCGTCGCGTCGGATCGGCGGGTAAATAAAGTCCGATGAAATACGAGCACTTTTCAACATTGATAACACTCTTTTCCCTGTCGCCGTTCCTATTTATCATTTTACGTCGCGTAAATCTTAATCGAAATTATTCATTAACCGGCACGGCAGAACGGCGTCCTGTTCTTTTTTTTCGTTTCATTAATATTTCAAGCTCCCCGACGATCGATATCTCGTGTCGTTGGATCATGAATTAAGAAGATTGAAAACATTTTGAACGTACAGATTTCAGCGCGTTTGATCGAATCGGACATGTCGGAACGGAGACATGAAATTTCGTAAATTTTTTAATGAACAAACATGTAACTGACGCGCGGGAGTGTTTTTGAAGCCCCGATAAGACTATTACAATGCGCGCGGGCTGTGAATAACGAGATTCAAGCATACTTCGCTCTCGCAACTAAATCGACAATTCAATACAGTCAATGTGTGCAAAACAGAAAGCTGAATGTACTGTTCATCGGAACGTCATCAATTGATTGTACAAAAATGCGGCGTGGGGGAACACACATTCGCGAGAGCCAGACGAACACCGGGCACGATTCGAAAAATTTCTGTAACGAAGTTACGCGAACAGAAATTTGGCGACGTGAAATCCGAAACCGATCGGAAATATTTCCCAGCGATTAAAGGTCGCGATTTAACTTTTTAATAATGCTTTTACTGTGCATTTTAAAAGCTACATCTGCTCGGTAATTATTTACATAGCTGAGTATCGTGTATTCACAGCTTTAAAAGGGTTTAACTGAACTTTCACTACGGGATCTATAAAAGTTTTTGACTGATTACTTTTTTATAAACGAAATGCATGTGTACCATTTTTCCTTTGCATGATGTACAGGGTGTCCCACGCAACTGGAACAGGCTGTATCTCCTAAAGTTTAGGAATAAGTACGTTCCTGTTTCGCATACAAATTATATGTTCCAGGTAATAGAATCAATTGGATCGTGACATTTGGTAAAATTTAGTAACAAAACAGACATTTTCCCAACCCGATTTAACAGTGCAACGCGCACTCAATTCGCCGAGTACAATTACAGTGGGCATTACGTGTAACACGCCGTTTCTCAGATCTCAATTAGCAGTGAAACAGGCGCATTGTTCACCGGGCCGATACCATCGCAAATATTGTTATAGGCAATTCCGTTTTTTTCCCCCGACGTGGCTCGCCAAGAAGGAACGGCGTTCCAGGTACACAATTATTTCTTCCTCGGGAGAGCCGCAGGAACACGAGGTGAATAACCGCGGTATAAGTTTCAAACAATCGCGTGCGCAGTTCGTGACCAACCTCGGCCCGGGTTCCGAACGCGTGTCGCGTCCCCAGTGTTTGATTCGATTTCCAATCGTACAACTTCATAATTCTAGCCGAGGTTTATGGCTGTCTTAAATCTTTCAGCAGGCCGATCGAACGAATTAAGAAATTTATTGCGAGACTGAAGTACAAAACGTTACCTTCGGTAATATTTCATCGAGCTCGAGGACCATTCTCACGGGAACCTGCGCGCTGATCGATTTATGGCAACTGAATACATACTCTGATTGCCGCGAAAACACAGGGAACCTGTAGCGCGCTGTCGGAATCACATTTCATATCTTTATAGAAATTTATCTTTCATTGATAATTATAATATATATTGAAAATATAATATATTATATTATTTCATTAGGGGGAGGGGAGGAGTGGACAGGTCAAATTACCTCAGGAACCGCCCCTTTCAAGGAACATCTTTGGGACATTCTGTGTAACACCATTTTCTTTGTAAATGCTCAATTCTGTAGACGACTATGTAAACAGTGCATAAAATCAATGACATTAAAACGGCGAAAGGATCTGTTATCAAACAGCCAGTAGATTATTCGACGACTCAATTTTCGCGGAAAATTCATGGTCGCGCATGTGCGGAGGTTACCGCGTCTGCCGGTAGATTTATCCTCGCTATTGTATTATTATTTTTCGGAAAAAATGTCGCGGCGGGGAAAAGCGAGAAATAAAGAGTCTCCGTTACAATTTATTCACGCGGTAGCAGTAATTTCGCAACCGGCAAAAAGTGCGGCTGAACGCTGATTTATCGCGTCGAGCCGTGCTATCAGCGACGCCGGGCACTTCCGAAAATACAAATCGGTTTAATTGCACGGAAAATTTTTGGCCACGCTGGCACGCTCGCAATGCGCATTAATAAACTGACGGAAGGGTGCGAATAAAGGATTCCTCGGGGGTGAGCCGAACATTTCGCATCGCCTTTCCCCTCGGTCCCTCCGAAAATTAAGCTTTTGTTTAATTACGTCGGCCGTCACACTTCGGTGGCCCGTTGACAGTAATACTGCACGCGAACGCGTCCCAGGAAACGGGAAGCGTAACACAATGTTGCGGAAAGCTAGACCAGCTCATTGCTTCGTTTCGCCGGAATGGATTTTTGGTTTTCTTTTTTTATTTCCCCTGCCCCCCACCCTGTTTGCTCGAATTGCGGCTCGCGTTACACGAAACACCAGGCGATTTATTTGAAGAGATTCCGTAGCCGCGCAGGAAGGAACGTAATTGTGTAAAGCAAAGCGAGTGTAATAAATATCCATGCAACAAAAGGACCGAATTTAATCAACGAAATAGGGTTGGAATAGAATTGAGACTGACCTTTTATACTTACAGCCACGTCATTGCTATCATTTTGATGTAAGTCTGCTGTTTGCAGTATTTTTCTGTGTATTGAATTTTTAATACGTTCAATTTTACAGAATGTTCAAAAGTGTCTGACAACATGATGGTACCGTACTTCATGGTACATTTCTATATATTTTTATGCACACATATTTATGGGAACAGTGTATGCAAAATTTTAACTTCCAACTATAATTTCAACACTGAACAATTATTATATTTGGTAGAATGTGGGAACATATTTATTTTCATCCCCCAAGCAAGATTCTTAAAATTAAAAATATTAATACAGCTCTTGTGGTCAATGTGCACGAAATTCTTAGAGTTGGAGAAGCGACTTTCGAATTCGTGTTGAATTACGTTCACGGTGCGCGAGCAAACATTTTTCCACCGCATCATCGCTATGAAAAACAATTCACGCGACTCCAGAGTATCATTCTGACGGTTGATTAAAATTTTTCTTCGAGCACGCTAGATTTCCGTCATCCAACCGGAAGATAATTTCAAGTTAACGTAATTGTTGCGCGAGGCGGGAAGGAGAAACGGAAAACGGAGGATAGAAGGAAGGCGAGGCTCGGCTCGTATATCCCCGAAGCGGGTATATTTGGGAATTTTTAATCTCGTGGACTTTACACCGCCATAAGGAACGCCGCCAGCTGTATTTAGAAGCGAACTGCATGTAGTACGTTTATTAAACGCCGCGTGCACCCCCGAGGCCTGTCCCTCGAAAATATACGGAGCGATTCGTTCTTATCCCGTGCTACCGTGATTCTCGCGAAACGCGGAAACCGCCCTGTAAAACGCGGAATCCAAACTTTCGCGACTCGGCTGCGTCTTGCGCCTGCGATTAAACATTTCTTGCATCGCGCGCGCCGAGTGCACGCGATCTCTAACTCGTTAATAGTTGTTCAAAGATAATTGCTGTGAAATTAATGTCACCGAAATCAATTTATTCTTCATTATCAAGTAATCAAATTAAATACCCTTTTTATGAAATGTCTGGTTAATTTTTTTATTAAGCGGTTGATGTCAACTTCATTTTTTCAATACCCAATTTTTCATGCAGCTAATATCGATGGAATTCAGTTGAATTAAAAAATTATTCATTTTATGAAATATTTGACACACAGCACGAGCAACGGACAATTAATTTAGAATTTTTGGTCGTAGTTAAAATTCGGATAGTTTCTACGCGGTCGATGAAATTTCCACGAGCACACGATTAATCACCGTAAAAAACAATTTTTTGAAATATATAGATAAGACATTTGATGAATGAATGAAAAATGAACGAAGGCTCGACTACATTCTGCAGTTGTTGCAGATTGGGATATTCGAGGTCCAATGACACGCCAGTTCGGCGATTAATGGTGTAATAGAGCTTCGACGAAAAACCTCGATTATTGGTTTTCGCTTAACCCCACGGATATCCCCATAAATATTTATCGAGTCGCTCCCATGAAAGTCAACCGATTCCATCTAATCGTTCTTCCCTCGGAACTGTTCGAGAAACATCCTTGCCGCTGTTCCTCAAACTCAGTCGTATCCACCGGGGAAAACTTTATCCCCGGAAGTGGAAAACTTGTCGTCGGGTCGATTTAACGGTGCCGACGATCGTCAGATTTCCGCGAAAATATGTGCTCCTTGCGGACCAATCGCTTTCAATTAGTTCTGTCCAAACGTTGGAATGAAATAAACAGAAAATTGAATTAACGCTGGCAGTTATGACAATACTGTGAGTAGGTGTAATTTAAAACATTGAACATTAGACGAATTTAAAAATACTTTTATATTATTTTCAACCTATTGAATATATTAAGGCAGGAAATAAATTTCTATGTCACTCCGGTTTATTGCACTCCAGATGGAAAATTTCTATTTTGCATAAAGATTTGCTGTGTAATCATAAGTGACTGACGTGTATGGTATTATGAAAATAATAAGATTAAATTTATTTATATTTTGTGCGATCTTTATTATAATATATACGGGAATAAAAAGAATGTATTCAATCGATTCCCATGGAAGCACTTTTATAATTTCAGTAAAGTTAAATAAAATCGTGACATTAGTGACTATAAATAAAAGCATATGATTTTATTTAAATTTACATTAAATTTTTCTATCTACTCTCCGACACTAATTTTGTAACAGAAGAAATTCTTAACCGATTGCTTAAAATTTTGGGGAAAAATATTATTAATCATTTAACTGGTTTTTTTTCGGTAATAATGATCTATGAATGATTTCCACCCGGAGTGTTGCCGGTTCGTTCGCGATACAACGAGGAAAATTGAAATTTCGATGAATCAGGCTGTTTCTCGGATGAAGCAGAGGTCGGCCGTGATGCAAACGCGGAGACCTTTATCAGGGCAATCGCATTATTACAAACTAGCAAACACAGCCGAGCACGGCGGCAGTAAAATCTAACGGCTGCTTGATACTTTGAGCACGTAAACGTCTCTTAGCGTATGCATGGACTCGTCGAGGAGAGAACGGTCGTCAACGCCGCCGCGTGATCCTGCGCGCTCACGCGACAGCTTTCGATTATCCAGCTAATAAATCGTGAACGCGCGGCTGCATCGAGGCCACGTCGCCTCCCCCGCGAAATTTATGAAAACCAAACTATAACATTCTTATATTAAGGCCCGTATCGGTTTACGACCTCGTAAACTCGGTATGCATCGCGGCAGGTGCATTATAATATCGTGGCGAAGGTCCGTCGGTCTTCGTGTTGGACCTGACACAGCCTCATCTTAAATAAAACCCGAAGGAACCTCGGATAACTTCGTTCAAAGTAGACTCCACTCTTTTCTCTCTTTCTTTTTCTCTCCTCCGGTTGCAGTCTCCCGCTCGATGACGTGACCGATTTTCTCTGTGTAAACATTTCAATATTAGCCGCCGGATATCAGCGAAATAAAGTGCAAACGGTGCTCTCTCTCCCGCTCGAAACTCGACTGTTCAGCGAGTCTTCTGAGAAATGTCTAGTCGGACCCAGGATTTTATGCATTTTTAAAATGCGACTCTGCGGCGCCCGTGATAAAATGTTTGATACCGTGTCGTAGAATTTTTATCCTGCTTAGATGTCGATAGAATTCGCAGTCTTTCTTTAGATAATAACAGCTTCATATTTTTTGATGAAGTTTCTAAAAATTTTACTCGAAACAGTAGAAGAGATAAAAAATATTTCAACATTCGATTTACCAAGAAAGAAAAGCCATTCATCAAAATTTCTATTTTGCTCGTAGATCTGGTTATGATAACTATCCTTAAAGTCTTGTAAATCTAGAATGAACGGAGTAAAAAATTATACCTCTTGGAAACACGAATTGTTTATGTCAACTCAAATATTTGCGAGTTACTTGTGGATAGCATTAATCACCAAAAATATGGCAGCTAACGAGTCCTGCACGTTCCAGAATCGACCAGAAATTCTATTTGACTACGGAACCAATCCAACCTAGTTTTCCAAGCAAGCATTGCTCCAAACTACGACTGTATGTTCAAGTTTCAATTTGGTTTCAATTTGCGTACTTTTATAACTAGACTGCGGATCATTATGCAAAATTAAAATTCTTTACCTGAATTGCTACAAATTGGAATGAAATAGAAAATTATTTTCCAACTTAATATGTTTAGTAGGTTGAAAATAATAAAACAGTATTCTGGAATTCTTGTAATTGTTGCTTCCAGTTAAATCGGTAAAAAGGGAAATCAATCTTTCGGTCGTACAAAAGTATTGTTTTCTTGCATGTTGCAACGAATCCGGTGAATTCAATTCAGCCACGAACACTTAAGGTGTGTCGGGTAGCCATAAAGAATTACTGTCAACGTCGGGGTTCTCGTTATCTGATAATTAAAGCTGTGTCTAATTGCAGCGAGATACTAATTAAACAAGCCGGTGGCAGGTTACAGGTGCCCATGCATTAACGTCTCGTACAACTATAAAATAACCATTATGATTTTAAATCAACTAACGATACGTTGTCGAGCGCGCATGTAAATTAATCAGATACACGATGAATTATGCGTCTCCGGCGACCGGTTTTAAAATTCGTCCGACATTAATGAATAAAATGGAATGTAACCCCACTGGCGGCGAATTAATGCTTGATAATTTCTGTCACACATTTCTCTCCCGCGAACATGATTTGCCTGCCTAACGCGGACCCATTATAACCAGCATCTGATAAGTTAATATCCACACGACTTCACCGTGCACGGTCACTTTTCATTTGCATACGTGTGTGACCAGCTTTACACTTGCACTTAACGCTGTTCAATTTCAGGGAAACCAGAAAATTATCGTCGCGTCGCATTTAATCAATCTAATCGTTCAAATTTTTTTACGGCGGCGCAACTCCTTTGTTCGAAGCGAGAACGTTCTCGAAATTCCCTTGTATTTTACAAATTAAATGGAAAATTCACACATTTCTACGTAGCTTTATCTACTTTAACCAATGGATAATGAATATCTAATTGTAAGTCTACTAATAAGTTCCATAGAATTTTGAAAATTTTTACGGATGCAGACATTTCTGGTGTTCCAATCGATCGAGAGCTCGACAGGGTCGAGGCACGATCGACTTCGGGGGTCGAACCGGATATCACAATCGATTCGAAGAGGAAGAAACGCGTGCGGCGGAGTGTATGAATATTCATTTGCCGCGAAACAATAAAAGGCTCGCAGAATTAATACTCGGCAAAGCTTGTATTGGGACAAAGAATTTCGGGCCGGACCGGGGATGGAAGGGCGCGGGACAACTGTGCCGCGGGATCCCGGCTAATTAAAGCATTCATTCAACCCTATGGATTATTTAAATCAATGTCACGCTGGTCCTCCGGAGACTCGTTAGAAATACGGGCCAATTACCATTAAGAGGTCGAGCCATCAGCCGAAGGGGATGTATTCCCATGCGAAGGCGAAGGAGTCTAAAATTGCTTGACGCAACGGTCCATCCCTTTCGGCAATAAACTCGGAAGTCTTGTAATAAGCCCACCCTTTTAGACGCCGAATTCCGTCGATCCCCGTGCACGCAATCCTACAGATTCCCGGAACACTCTCAATATTTTTGTAATCAAGGTTTCAAACGCTTGGAACTTTGTCGCCGACGAAGCGCAACTCCGCCCGAAAATATGCGCGTGTAATTTAAAACAGTAAAAACAGTAGAAGAATTTTACAATAATTATTTTAAACCTGTTGGACATATTAAGAAAGAAAATAAATGTCTATTTCGCTCCAGTTTGTTGCAGTTCAGGTAGAAAGTAAATCTCCCTTAGTCAAGTTCCACTAACGACACTGCAAATATTTTTTCCGAGAAGCAGCAGCCAGATTGAAAGCATTGTTCACAGTCAATATTAATAGCATTAATACCGCTGCAAGTGTTCCATATATTTTTGCTACTGAAAGTTACATAAAGTGGTTGTAATAATTCTACATAGTGCCCTTCGAAAAATATAATTCTCAAAATCGTGAAAAATCAAATTCAAGAAAAATCGTGCTTTATGAGAATTATCAAAGAACATAGCTCGGTTAAACGATCTCGAAATGTTCATAATATTAAGAAAAGGACTGCAGAACATCGTTGAAAACATAAAGCTATTATGAAATTTCTTGAAGTTGAAGAAGCGACTCCGAATTCGTGATGGCACGATCGGGCTCGTTTAGTAAAAGCTTGCAAAAGGAAAAAGCGAACTGTTAACCTACAAAAAATGCTCTAATACTCTTTACGGCTCGGCGTGTACACCGTGCGCGAAATATGGACGTTGTCAAACATAATATAGTACGTGGGTACCTAACACGCGTAACGTAATGTGCGCGCGTACGTGCAGACGCCGAAATGGTAAAACAGCATCATGTACATTATGCACATAACATATATACGGGGAATGTGACACAGGGCGGTAATGGCCCTTTATGTAAGTCCCCGTTACCCCGCAATATCTGGTGGAATTAGTTGTCGCCCAGGTTTCAGGGTTAAAGGGATTGCTAGACAACTCGTTAAAAGGATTATCCCCGCTTACGTTACTCGGGCCGACTAATGCTCTACACATTATTAAATCATTCCTCGAGCCGTAGCTGGGTGCGCTCCTATTTCGCCGTTGTAAGACGTTACCCCTCTTCTGGTTGCCTGTTGGATATCCAGAGCGACGCGGATTCGCCGAGCAGAGAGATCCGCGGCTGTAGAGAAATCTTCGAGGAGTGGCTGCCAGAACACTTGGACCTTTAAGTTCATAAATATTTAATGCGCGACGCGGAGGACCCTCGAAAAGGGTAAGGTCAAATGCAATTTCAATGGGGAAAGATAACTTTGCAGGGCAAACTTCATTTTCTTGCCACGGGGGGAACCGCTGTCATTAGCATCGATAAGCTTCTAAAGTGCTCGCAAATTTTTCGGCATAAGCACCGCCAATATCAAATGAAGACACTAGGACGCTTCATTCTTTTCCATGGTATCGTTGGTGAAACGATTAGGCCCGTTACAGTCTGCTGCTAGGCTTGCACGGTGATTGATCGTTCACCGAGAAGAGAACCGGCTAACCTTTTATGATGGATGATAGATCTGATGGTGGATGGGAACGCAGGTAAAAGATTTTATCTTCACTTACTGGCCAGGTGTAACGATACCGTGGTACACGAGAAAGATTTCGTTCCTGATTGCAAGCTGTAACGAGCCTCGTTCCTCACGGATTTCGAAGACACTAGTTCTCCTATCACCAATCAACAGTTCCTAGAAGTTGCCTTTCAAGTGTGATTTTATAGTACGGATGTAGAGCAATGCAGAGTTGAAATATTTAACGAGTGGTGAGTCGAGACAATTTTGCAGCAAACAACAAGAGCTTTGAACACAAGGGAAAGTAGACGTCCGATACTACTAGGTCCAATCATTGACTCGTTCTACTTTTATTTCGGCGCATGATGCTATACTACTTGTCTGAGCAGTATGGATAATGCTACTTACTTGACTAGGCATGAAGTATACTATCTGTCTGACCAAATACGGATAACACTACTCGCTCGATTGTGAATAGAGGATACCACTTGCCTGTATTATTTTCCTTGCAAGCAATAAAGCCAAATTATTAGTGAAAATTAAGTGCAACATTTTAGATTTAAATTGTTTTTGCAAATTTCTTCTTGTTCTGATTTAACGAAGGCACTTTTTAAATACCGTTGGAATAAATCGTGATCGAATTCGTTTCGTCATTTTGTTTCTGAACTTCCGCGAGCGAGCGTACGTCATAATTACGGATTTGCTAAAATACGTCGTCTACGTCTCGCATGTATTTACACGGGAGTATAATTCGAGCAGCCTCGATCTCAGTCAATTCCGTGGATTCACTATGTAAAGCGAATTTCCTTATCCTTACATAATAATTATAACTTCGTGCACACTAGAGATTTCTAGCTCGGTTCCGCTCCTTCGACAATGTAACCGGGCTACAGACTAAGTAACTCAAATAATTTCATTTCACGTTTCAGTAATTTCTTGATAGCGTTTCGGCTTTGCGAATAAGAACGACGGTGATACTGCCAGTAGTTCCTGCCAATTACCAGCACGTTAAAAGAACCTATTATCTTCTCTCTGTTCAATTTTCGTTGTTTAAACTGGAGTTACTATGAAGACTATAACTACAAATACTTTACGATATAAATTATTTTAGAATGTTTCAAAATATGAGGAACTCGACAATGTCACATTATAATTGTTACATCAGATTTTGTGTCTGAAAATCTTCCTTGAAGATATCAGAAGTATTTTAAAGATTTTTTTACAGTGTATTTCCGAAATCGTGGTAGATGCTGAATCTAGTTTAAAAAAAGGAATAACATTTTTTCATTTAACTATTTGGTAATTTATATATCTTGGAAAGTTAAGAATTGACGAGAAAATGATTAGAAAAAGCTGCGTACTCTTTTCCAAAGAATAATAAATGTGTTGTTTGCAAGATATAAACCTGCCTCGATAGATGGACCACGCTGTATACGAAATAGACGCGAAGCAGCGGTTGTAGAGGTTGCAAGAAGCCATAATCTCGTGGAGAAAAATGAGCGTCCTTTTTCTATCGTCCAGCTCGCCGGTATTGATAACAAAATCAACGTGGATAAGAACGAGGGAAGGGTCCGCCGAGCGGAAAGCCCGGTAAACGTCAACGGGGAAATATATTTTTACTGTGCTTAATCCGAATATAATTCGGCTTTATGGTGACATTTAGCCGTGGCGGCGCGCGTTCAAGGGAGACCGGCGCGGCGTCCCGCGTGTGCGGTTAATTGTTAGACGCATGTGCTGGAGTCCAATTAAACCATTATACGGGGGCGCGAAAGGCGAGCCGCAGGGTCGGAGGGCAAGGGAAATATAAAATCTCAGCGGCGTGCAATATTTCACCACCGGTCTCGCGTCAGGTTTCGCTCGCCTCGGCGTTTTACCTGGTTTTTATAGTTCCTCCCGTTTCGCGTGTTATACTATCAGGATTTCGCATTTGTCACGGTGCCTTAAGCCTAACCCGCATTCGACCGCATTGTTTCGTAACGTACTGCTGTCTCTATTCGCGGAATCTCACCCGAGAAACACCGCGAGCTTATTAACACAAAACACACCACTGCCGGTCAAATGACAGGTCTTATATTTTCCATTTCACAATTACTGAGGTTATGAAGTTGCTTACATGGAAATTGATTCGATCGATTTCTTTATCCGAGCACATATTGTAATAAAAGTTGCACAAAATCTAAATAAATAGAGCCTTGTCATTTTTACAAGGTGAAACATTTTAATCGCTTTTAGCGTTAAAAAATTTTAAACACCAACTACAGCAACTAAATATTCTCTTGCTTTTTATATTCGATTTAAAAGCCTGTCTCACGGAGTATCGCCGCGCGTCCATCAGTCTTCGGAAATGTACAATCAAATTTTCTGTTGAAACTTTATCCTTTTAAACGGTTGCAACAATTATTCAATGAAATGTAATACCATACACGGAAACAACTCTGAAATGTTATGTAACGGTAGAACATATTGTTAAAAATCATTAAAAACGAAAATAAAAGCGACAAACAAATGACAATATATAAAATTTCGTGCTATAATTCTTCTTTGGGCGGCATGCGAACAAACATGTGTGTCACTGTGCTGGCTGGATCCTCGAATGTAATATACCGTGAAAATTATTCATACGAAGTTTCGTTTTAGATAAAATGGGCTTTGCAATGTTGTCACAGGGCCGTGTAATCGAACCCGTTTTGAATAATGTATCAGTCTATTTTACATTATTTTATTTTACATTAATGTGCGTAAATTGCTGGCCTCCACTTGAATTATTTACGGAAGTAGTATTAAAAAGAAATATCAGAATGTACTAAATGCAGTTGCATCTGTGATACTGCCCTTAGAGTCATGAAATTTGAAGCAGGCGGAGGTTGAAAATTATTAAAGGGAAGAAGGAACGTCTACTTGAAAATATTTATTATAAACTTTCGTAATCCAGCGATGAATTTTGCAAAATTAATTTTCTCGCAATGTCTCGTCCGAAATGCTGCAAGTTTTGTAAAAACGCTTCGTGTTTGCTATATTTTAATCGCTCTTTTCGCAACACAGGATGCAGAATTAATAATTCACGATCACAGGGAACACGAAGCGGTATTACAAGCATTATATTGGCAGTGTAATTTATTTGAGCTTGGTGTAATACATCCAGGGCCGTTTCGCGCAAACAGGCGAGCGTTTCGCAACACAGTGCGACGTGTCACGGATAATCAAATTTCGAGAAACGTTTTCACCGAATTAACGCTCCCAAAGCTAGCAAAGGGACAATTCCATCGCGTTAAAAGCACGATGAAACGACCTATCGATCGGTAACACATGTCGTTAATAATTGACGTCTCCCTTAAAGGCCGCTCTCTAAAAGCGCGTCAGCTTTTACTTTCCACTCGAGTTTCGTCAGAGGCGTCGTCTCATAATCGACTGACAAATCCCTTATGCATTTGTTCATTCTGCGAAGTGATCCGTCCTCCGAGCTCTGCCGCGATACAAAATGACAAAAATTGATAAAGGTTTGCAGAGCCCGGTGCTCGACGAGTGACGTGAACCTCGGTTTCAGGAAATTTCATGAAAAATTGAAATCGAGTCGAAACCAATGGAACATGACATAAAAATATTAAATCTAAAAATACTACATTTCAGTTTTCCTGGTTCGATTGTTCCTGTTAGCCAGAGGAATTTACATGCAATAGAAGAGATCAACGATGAATAAGCGCACAGGCCACAATAAAAACTGATCTCCCTTGACAAATCGCATCTTACAAAAGATTTCAATGAATGAAGAGGAATGGAATGGTATAAAATGTGGAACAATACAACGAATAGTGCAAGATCGGAGGGCATCCTCGCAGAATTTGAAGCCTAGAGCTCTATAGGGTGTTGTGGCGAGAACGGCAGGCTATTTCTGACAATGTAAAATGTCGGAGAAGTAAGTCGGGGGCGAAACAACGTAAGAGTCACCGGCATGAAAACACGTTGCTCGTGAGGTTTTCCGGAGGAAGCAGGCGGGAAGAGGGCGAGGTAAGGTTGCAATACCCGGCTACGCGGGGTGCGGCAGTCGTCTGGGAATAAGTTATGAACTCCATGCATTTTAAATGACTAAATCTCTGGACCGAACCTACTCTTTGCTGGATTTTTCCGCGAGAAATGCATTATTGGCCTGACAATCTCTCTGGGCGACGCGTCGCGACGGCGCGTACGCTATACGTGCACACCCTTATCGCGCATCATAGCCCTCCCGAGGTTTTGTCTCCCGAAGTAACATTACGCACCGTTCTTTCTTTCGGATCGTACACTGTGCTCCGTTCTCATCGCCGTGCGTCCCGACCGAAATTAGCTTTCGCCGCGCTCGAAGTTGAAGAAGAACACTCGTTGCAGGACTTCGAAAAATAATGGAAGCACCGAACGACACGATTATATAGTTCCCGAAGACGGAGGAATGAATACGGTGCCGGTGTCGTGTGTTCTGAATTTCATTTTGCCACTGCGAAATCGTACCAATGGCGCGCCAAACTTTTTCTATCGCTCGTGCGATATTACCGGCGAAGTTCAGCCGTACGAACGCGGCTTTGGAACCGAGCAACTTCATTGAGAAATAATATCTTCAGTTTTTGCTGGAGTGAAAAATAAATTTTTAATACAAAATGTTGGCTGTTACACGAATGTAGTGTTCGTACGTACTGATCATTATGTTGTAATTGTACAGGGCGATTCTACAATTCTACAGAAAGTAGAATTGGTTGGCCATGATCAGACGCATCGGACTTTTTCATCAGACTGGATTTTCTCGAAAGCGAAGCTGCGAATGAAAAGATAGTTTTTAAAATGAAACAATGACTTCCCAGTCTACCCAACCGGTCCCTCTTGCTCCACCTTCAGTAAATTACGAAACGAGTAAAATGCTTGAGAGCCAGCGGAGTTTCCTCGCCAATTAAAGGTTCCGAATGCCGGGAGGTATGGAAAAAAAAGATCGCAACACGATCTTACGTCGGGTGAAACAGTAGCGTGGAACAAGGAAACGGAAGTTCTCGCGATATTTCGTCGGTTGGATCGAAAAATCGAAGGGAGGTCGAGCGAGGGAGCGCGGAGGCGGCAGAAAAGGACGAGAAAGTAAAAGTTCTAGCCCGGGGGAAAGGGGAGTAAAAGGACAAGTACGAGAAAAGGAGGAGGCGAGGCGGAGTATGAGGTGGCCGGTGCACGGACCGAGAGCGATTTCTATCGGCGGCGGTGGTTCCCTTCGCCGGTTTAAGTCGAATCAATTGGAAAAGTTCGATTTCCACTCGTTTAGAACCGCCGCGTTCCACCGGATCGCCGCAGCTTTCCCTTTGGTTTAAAGTAGCGATAGATCAGAGAACGTTTCCGCGTGGAGGGCTGCGAAAGCCCGAAACTTCGTCGCTCCACCGCGGCATCCGGTTCCTGTCCGCTTCCTGCCGGTCTGCTTTCTTTCTCGTGGAACCGCGGCCGCTCGAGAAATTTCGTCGAACTCGGACGATTAACCCTTCGTGCACGCCAGCTTGCCGAAGTTTCCACGGCAGGAACTCACGGTTTTTCTTGCCGTGCCGACGCATTTAGGGGCGGCGGTATGTATCGATTTGTTGGCTTGCATCGCCGCCTCGAGCTAGGACTAGAAGAGAGCCAGCGGAAGAACAGACTCGTTCCGCCGAGCACGTGGCACCGAGGATCCTCGAGGACCTCGGATTCCAAATACGAGTTCAGAATTTAGATCTGCGGGGAATGCTCGGGACAGTGATCAGTCGACTGCGGATTCTATGCATTTATCACCAAATTTGATACGTACAATTTAAAGCTGTAGACGCATTTTTAAAATATAAGAACACATCAACGTATTAATTCCAGTTTAATAAAATAATTAATAGAAGAAAGACACTCTTATTTAGCATCTGTGTCTTCGAATCGATGCAGACATTTTTTATTTTGCCTAGACATCCGCACTCCAGTGATCTGTTAATTATAATCGCATGATCGATTTTTACATGTTTTATAAATTTAACGGAAGAGAGCCAGCGGAATAACAGACTCGTTCCGAAGTTCTGAATTTAGATCTAAGGTGAATATTCCAGAAACTAGCCAGCTTAGAGTAAGATCATGCTCAATAATTCATAACTTGCTGCCTTTTGACATGATTAAATTATTCTGTACATTTTTTATAAATGGAATAGAAGAGGCAGCGAACCATGGCACGTACAATAATATTCCTGTTTGGAACGTCGCCCGTGTTAGAAATTTAATGAACTGTGTACGGTTGAAATCATGACACGTCATCTGTCTTCCATCCTGATATTTAATAATCTCCTTCAACGCGCGAGTAACCGTGGAATAATTATTTTACTTCAGCCACGCGTAACCGAAGTTCGTTTATTCGCTGAACGCGAAATCGGCTTAAAATGGTTTTATTGATCCCTAGGCGCCGGTGCGTACGCGGTATTACGTTGTAACGAGCTGCGAGGGTGCCTTTAATTCTCAATGCAATTAGCTTTCAATTTCCTATATATTGCCGAATATAATCACCACCATTGTTGTACCGTAGGCCCCGCCGTAAAAATATCTGCGGTTCGATTCTTCGACTCCATTGGCGACATTTGTAGCCATTTCTATACGTACACTTGGCACCGATATTACATAATTAGCGAAAATTAATTTATTGGAAACGATATATATACACAGTCACTCGCATTCACTTTGTGGAACAAAGATGTGGCTGGAAATAATAATTTCTCTTTGCGCTGGACTGATTGTACATACTTTTATGAATTCATGGAATGTATACAGAGGTTTAGAGATTTTAGAGTCTGAAATTAATAATATAAGATAACACTGTAACATTACCCAGTACTTACATTTTACAAAAACAATTCAACCCTTACGTGGATACCCAAAAATTTCTGTGACGTTCTATTGAATATTATTATTAGACTACGAATCTTTCTGCAAAATAAAAATATTATGCACTGATTGTGGGAAGAGCAGGAATAAAATAAAAATTGATTTCATCCCTTGATGACTTTGTTAAATTTTTCTAATGGTTTACCGTGTTTTATATTTTACCTGACCAATTTCTTTATGAATGCATAAAGGTCCGCAATTTAATTTTTATATTACGCCCGTTAAAAATTGCATCTAACAAAGTAAGAGACTCTACAAGTTAGGAAAATCCGTAAAAAGCTGAAAGTATCCAGGTAGCCTAGGCTAATGAGGTTCAAACCCTGAAGCTCAAGATAAGACGCGTTGGCCCGGCTAACAATACAGCTAATAACCGACGGTGTGCTAGCTCTAGCAAGAGAATCTGCCTTCATCAGAGGCGTGCCAGGTCGAAAACACTTCGGATGGCCGTCGTAGCGATTCCCCTGATAGACTGTCCCGATCGTTTCGCCCTCCCTTCGATCTCCGTTGTCGCGTGAGTGATTTGTGCCTTCGGAGCCGGCCGCCTGACAAAACAAGTCGTTACACCGCTGTCGGAACGGCTGACCCAGCCAGGCTGCTATCTACTGTCACTGCCGGCACTCGTAAACCGGCAACACGTTTATCTCGCAGCTCGGTGCTACCAGTCGTCAAAAAGTTCAACTCGTTTCTCCCTTATCCCTGGTCTTCCGTCCGTCGTCGTTAAGCCGCCCCTGGCGCTTCGTCCGTCGTCGACGCGGCTCGTTTTCTCCACAAAAATCCATAACTTTTCCTGTCCTTTCCACGAAAACACCCATGGTCGTATCCCAATTGTGTTTGGGTCTGTCCTAATTATCACAACATCGTGTTGCCTGTATTTATAGTGTTAACATTATAGTTTGAACATGTGGTAATGTATAGGATTTTATGTGAAAATACTTGAAGAATTTAACAATGCTATTTTTGACGTATCAAAATGATCAAGAAACGAAATAAATATGTAGCTCCCGTGTCTTGCAATGAATGCAGACAATTTTTATTTTGCAAAAATCCGCAGTCTAATACTGTACAATGTCGAACAGCATATTCAATTTGAAAATCCTTCTGCGAAGAATTGAAAAATGTTCTATTATTTTTAACGCATCAAAATAATGAAGAGACGAAATACATATGTAGTTTCCGTGTCTTGCAATGAATGCAAACAATTTTTATTTCACTTAAAAATCCGCAGTCTACTAATGTACAATCTGGAGTGACATATTCAATTTTCGTGCATGCGCATTCTCTCCCAAAGGCCCAGCAAATCGCCGCACGGCGATCCTTTTGTCCCCGCTTCCTCCGCGAAAACTTTCGGACAGAGGAGCTTTTTCCGTCCGCGGCAAACTAAAGCATCGCCTGGTGTAGAGACCGGCGCGACGAGTTTCGCTCGCGAACACTTGGCCGGCAAGGCCGTTCCGTAGGAATTTTCGTCGAGCTGCGTCGTGTGCAGCGCCCGTAAACTTCGCCGGACGAAAGACGCTTCTGCAGCCAGCGTAACCGCGCCGAAAAAGTTCCCGGACTAATTAGTAGCGGTGGTTAGTTCGAGTCCACCCAGCCGGCAGACTCTTTGAGCAGTCCGGCGATCGATAAGCCGCTGGAAAGACGGATTTTTATTTTTCTCGCATTTATTTATTCACGTTGGGGTGACCTGTTTCGATTATTTTGGAAGAAAGTCCATTGATGGAGAAATATTTGATTTTGATGGTCGTTGTTGGACTGTCTCGATGTTTCTGTGTAATTTATGTTTGAACCATAAGCAGCGAAATCGAAATGTAATTTGAACTATTCTATAATTGAAAATCTTTACGCGACGCTTTTCTGTATTGGTCTGGGTTATTCCGCTATTGGTGTATGCGATTTAGGATTTATCGTCTTTTTATTTAATTTTAAAGAAAAAAACATTTATGGGACGGTATTTCGAAGATTGCAACATACTGAGAAAATCTACCGCACGGCCCTGGTCAGATTAGTCGAATTGACTCGAATCGAGAGGAATACAGTTGCCCCCTCTCTGCCAGTATCCGAGAGTCACGTGACGTTCCTACGCAAGCGCGATGGCGACGAAGCGTCTCACGTGACCTGGCCGTGGCGAAAGCGTGGGCGTTTCCTTGCTAACAAGAAATTTTGGTCGTATTTTTTGATAATTTCGCCGTATAGATCAATTAATTCTCGCTAAAGCGACGTCGAAGGGGAGGATTTTACGCATTCTTCGCACTCCGAGGGAAGCAGAGAATATTCTCGGTTGCGGGTTGGTTCATAGTTCGTTTAACAGATTCCACGGTCGGTGGCTCGGCACCGCGGTTCTCCTCAATAATTTAGAAATCGGTGCTGGTTAGAGGCAGCCCGACAGTGGCCGCCATTCTGTCGGCTCGGATAGAAGGGTGGGCACGATCTTCTTTCATTAAATCCCGTACAATTCACGCCGACCGCTTTGTTTAAAGTACAATGGCCATCGACGCGGTGCAGCCGGTGGGCGTGGATACACGACACGGCCGAAGATCGAGTTGGCTCCGGTCGAATCCTTGAGAACTGCCGGGATTCCTTCGAGGTGTAGGGGACACTTCCAAAGGGAATTGGAGAACGGTGATAAGGCAGCGTGCTGGAACAATGCCGGCTCAAATTCGCGCACTCCGTCTCGGATTAGGTGCGGATATGCTCGCGTGACACTTCGCCGCCAGTTTTATATTGCTTCCCGCGCACCGTGTCTTCGGGAACCTCTTCCTGGAAATTCCATCACTCGAAAATTATTGGTGACAGATATGGTGATTGAACACATGTAGATTGTATTTGTTTGACATTGTGGTAACCTTGAAAAGCTCCCTAAGGTTTCCAATTGAAACTTTCAAAGGAAGAGTCTATTTCCAACTGTACAGAAATATTTCGTTCGAGAAAAAGTAAAAGATTTATTTAATTCGAGAAAAAGTCTGTAAAAGAGGAGTGGGTTTATGGAAGAGCTAGTGAAGTACACGAATCTATCTGTAGACTCTAATGCTGAAGAACGCTTTAGGAGGTCAAACTTCGTTAAAGTAAAGTATCAAGTTATACGAGACAGCGGATTAACAGAAAAAACAGATGGAGAGTTACCGTAGTAACAAGCTGCATTCTCGTGGGCGAGTCAACAAAGCGCAACAGTAACCGGACTTTAGAATCAACGACGTCGCGTGTTGCATAAATCCGTGGCGTTTTTGCAAATAAGCTTGAAGAATAACAGTTATCCCGGAAATTGTGAAACGCTGCATAAAACGCGGAAAATAATGCTAGCCGAGACGGTTTCGTAATTTAGATGTTGCGCGACCTACATCTCGTTCGAGCGACAGTTCTCTGCGAAATTGATTTCTTTCTGTGTTTCACTCATTCGTTGTTCATGATTATTGCTCTGCAGATATAAATTGGTTTATGGAAATAGGGATTGAGAAGAATTCTCAATACTCTATTAGGTTCTATCATATGTTCAAAGAAGTGCATCAATTCTGCATCATTCAATTCTTCGACACTTTGGCTGCCAACACCTGAAAAATTTTCGCAGAATCAAAGCAATTTAATGGAATAAAAATTGACCATAATTTTAAACGATGTTCACGTTATGAAATTCAATAGTGTAATAAAGTTTGCTTCAGTTGTTAAGCTGAAAAGCTCTTATGCATTTTACTTGATCGGATAAGATGAGAAATGTTACACTCTCAGATTTCTAGTTGAGTTCAATGACCCGATGGTACGTTGTTAATTTTCGCTGCGACATCGGCGCATTTTCGTAAAAACTCTTGATGCGATGTATCGCGATATATCGCAGCCGAAAGACTCCCGGTGCACAGCTGAGCCTCTGGCCAGCGTCGTCGCTCGACGAAGCGGATAATACGGTTTTAACGAACTGTTTTCCATAATGCAAGTAAAGCATTATCAGGCTGTTGAGTGCAGTACAGCCGTATACGTCGGATATTGGAAGCCGTTAACTTTAACGCCCTGATCCACGCCGCTCGAGAGCGACATTATAAATTCCTCCCACCCGCGCTGCAAAATGCAGGAAGAAGCGCGAGAGGAATTGAGCGCGACGTCGACGACGATCGACGAGTGGGCTGCCGCAGAAATTAAAAACACCGTCACGAGAAAGAGCGTGCGCGAACGAATTTTCTGACGTCGGCTTTGCTCGACATGTGCGATCCAGATTAAAATTATTTCAACTCCACGCGGATATTTACAAAAATATAGAATATGTTTTCGTCAAGGTTGCTTAACTGAACTGCATATTTTTTTGCATTAATTGTTTGACGAACTGTGACACTATCCAATAAACTTGAAGATTCTTTCTGCATTTCGAGAACGATTCTCATCGATTTTGGTGAGCAGAATGTGAATTACAAGTAGAATAGATAGTCCATGGTCAGACAAGTAGGGTAAGCCGACATTCAAGTAGAATTACAGTATATTGGACAGCCGAAATGAGGAGGAGGATTGAAATGGGATGAGCTATGATTAGTTAAATGAGATAGGAAGAAGATGTGAGCTGAACTAAGGTTAGAGGTACGAAATAAAGCTGATTGTTGGGTATAAGTTAAATAGTTGATAACACGATACTCGAGAAGAGGTTATAACTCGGCTGGGATAGTTGAAAAGTTCTTCACACGTCCAATTCAACAGTTAATGCACAATACGAATGTCCGACGATTATTTAAAATTGGAAATCTGCGAGAAACGATAATTTCCAAGGCGGTTCATCTGTACAAAGAAAAAAGTTATACAACGGGGAAGTTTGGATTATGAGAAACAGCCATTTCCTCGACGAGAACCAAGCGCAACCCAATTATATTTGCGCACATCCTCGCGGGATCGTGTTGTAAGGTTTATCAAACGAATATGCTTACGAACATCATCGCGTCCATATTATGAGGTAGTATTCGAATGAATGAAATCGAGCGGGATTTCAAGCAGCCACGAACAAAAGGAGAAAGTGGCGGGAACAATGAAGAAGAAAGCAGCCGGAGGTGTAGTAAATGAAATGGGAAGTAAGTATAGTTTGAAAAAGAGCCTGGCGGTGGGGGGTCGGGTGGGGGAGAGACCAATGGCGAACAAAACTAGAGAACGGAAATTTAATTAGCGGCGCACACTCGTTAGACGTACCCGTTCGTATTTTCATTGGTTTCTCGAGGCTCTGCCTTGGGCGGACTGTTATCATCTGTCTGAAAGCTACCGCGCGGATTCAGGCCATCTTGAACCGCCGGGCCATGGTCTCGCCGAGTGAATTATATCCCGAAACGGAATTGAAAGATAAATGCCGGCGGACGAGCCCAATGATTTACTAATGGATGGGAAGTTGAGAACGCGGCATTCTCGAACGACCAATAAAAAATCGTTGCACCAGCGAACACGGTAACCGAATGACCGGCCTTCAATAAACTCTGTTTCGGTGGGAGCTCGCTTATTTTTATTGAAAGCCGAGCCGATGCAATTTATCGGGAATATTTAATTGGACGCTCTTATTTTCCCCCGCGGCGATAACGATATAGATATATTGTATTATATTGTATTATTCTGCTGCATAGGATTCACTTCGGATCTGGAAACAATGGATACATTTTCTATGTATAAGGTGTAGAATATTTAGGTAAAGATAAAATGCTGGAGAGCAAGTTTCAGTTCGAACGGAGTTTACAAGATATAAGATATAAGTTTATCATCCGGGAGAAATTAACGTGGATAAATACATAGTAGAAGAGACTTGCCTAAGTCAGTGGAACGATTACAGAAGCCCTTGCAAACCCACTGAAATTTATGAACCTCGAGTGAAATCTCTCGGTCTTATGTTTTATGCATCCCGGTGTGCTCGAACGCGCAAAAACAGTGGTAGATTCGCGAAGATTTGTATTTAGGTATTCCGAAATGATTTCGCTTTAAGCACAGCGGGGATATCCCGGGGAAAGTAGACCTCTCCGCGTCGGGCGTATGTTTTCCGCGCGGGGGAGCGCATAAGTAAGGGAATATCCGCAATATTTTATAGATTAGCCAAGCCCCCATAAGATTTCGCGATTCTCATCGAGCGGAACGACACGCGGTGTACGTCATACGATAAAGCCGGCTTAAGCGGCCGCCGCGGTTTCGAAATATCTCTTGGAATTGATTGTCCCTCCCGTATGCACACGTTCCTGCGGCGAACCGTTTGTCTTACACCGGTCTTGTTACGGGAAGGGCGTTTCTTTTTATTGACGGTACTTACCTAAACGTTGTTGAGGGGATGAACGCAGCTTTTTTTTCCGGAGTAATAGCCTTCCGGAGAGCGGTCGGCCCTCTTTACGACTGCCTGGTCCAACTTCAAACCGAGACCAGGACCGCACGGTCGCGTAATTTCCGCGGAGAAACGCTCACGGCCGCCTGTGAGTTATGTTATGCCGATTTTATCGTGTTTGCCCGGAACTTTTCATCTCCGCGCCCGCACGACCCACCACGCGCCTGTTTCTGACGTGTACGGTCATCGAATCATTCGTTTCGCTTCATCCATCCGATCTTGTAGGGTGAAATCGCCTAATACGAACCACTTTTTGATAATGTCATTTTTTGATTATTTTAGATTGCTCTTTTTCGACCAAAAAATTACCAGTTGACCATATCTAGGCACTTTAGCCTGGATCAGTACGCCTACGTACGAAGAATTCGTACGCCTTTTAAAAACGAATAACTTTTTTAATGTGTAATTTGTATTAATTGTTATTGGTCGCAATTACGAAGGAAAACGTGGGGGTCTCTATGTTTAAATTTTTTATCTGTGTCTGTAATGAAAATTTTTAAAAAACCACAATACTAACTTAAAATTAGTTATATTCTTTTCTTTTAAACCGCGGAGTACAATCTTTTATTTCTCGGTTATCGATACTTAAAAAATTAATCCAAATATAAATTATGATTATGCGTACAGCAAACGACAGTACAGCACGATGCATCGACCCCGTTCGACGAACTTCACGCGTCGAAGGTGAATTTCATTGCGAAAGAAGAAAAAGTTGAGCAACTATCGCGTCAACCTACAAAGTAGGAAGTTCGCGTAAACTTCCCTAGTTTGTTCGCGCTATGGACAAACAGATTTGCGGGACTGTTTAATTTTTAATCGGTTCGGGACGGGACATCAGATGCGTTCTTCCCACGACCTTTCCGCGCGTTCAAAGAAGCTCTCGGCGCTGGATTCGCTGGTAGACCGACAATCAACCCTGTCGTCTATGACGACATAGTTCCCGGTCGATCAGGTAACTCTGTAATAGAAACACGGCAAGTTCTTCCCGGTGACGTCGCTGCTCTAATAGTTCTTGACCCGTAGCTCGGCGATGACGTCTCAACGGAAGCGTAAAAGTCAACCGCGACAACGACGTAAGCTTGACAACGAGGACGATGCGGGGGACGGCTGTTGCTGTCT
Organism: Lasioglossum malachurum; assembly: GCA_028455605.1. Classification (NCBI taxonomy): domain Eukaryota; kingdom Metazoa; phylum Arthropoda; class Insecta; order Hymenoptera; family Halictidae; genus Lasioglossum; species Lasioglossum malachurum. Next base: position 5,850,689 of record CM052312.1, read on the forward strand.
ATAGACGGGGGTGCATAACTCGCACGGAGTTAGTAGTTGCACGTAATTATTCAAACTCGGGGGATAGCCTGAAGTTCAGGTTGCTCTATTGATCGGGCAATGGTCGAGCGGGAGCGATGGAAACGTAAGTCTCGAGTACGTTGCTCCGGCTGGATTTCTCTTATTGTTAGTCACAACTCTGTTATCGGGAACCGAATCATCGCCACGGCTCTCCGGATAAATTAATTCGCGGTAGTTAGTCGCGAGATTCTTCCCCTCACCCCCCGGCCTGTCTGTCTGGTCGTCGTCCGTGCAGCTGACTATGTACTCCGTGAATTGTTTTCCTGCATAGCGCAGTCGACGGATTGGCGACCAGGCATTATCATTCATTTTATTCGTTTCGTCTAGTTTGTTTCGATTGTTACTCACCTGCAGGCTTTAATTTTATTTATTTCACTTGAACTTCTATGTGTGTAATTGTAATTAGACTGCGGATATTCATGCATTCATTGGAAAATCGAGTAGATGAAATTGAAAAAATTCAAGACGTCAATGTATGATTTCTCCTATAGTAAAATCATTGAGGGAAGAAATAACATTCGAAGTAGTTTCTATATCTTGCAACCGATGCGGACAATTTTTATTTTGCATGAAGATCCGCAGTCTAATTATAATATATTTAATGAGGAATCACACTTACCTTCAGCGTATATTTGATGAGTAGCCTGCGGATCTTTATACAAAATAAAAAACACCGAACCCAAATAAAAATTATATTGTTATTTTAATTATCCTATTAAGCTGAAGCGAACACATTGATGTCCTTAAATATTCGCAGCATGTCCACTGGTTTACATTGTGCGTATTTTTGTCATAAATGCATAAAATCCGCAGCAAAAAGGAGGGGAGGGCGAGGTTGTTTACGCAGAGAAATAGCACATACGGATCCATCGTTTATTAAAGCAAAACTTTATTATAGCAATAGTGAACAATGGATAACTATTAAAGATTTTTAACATATTTTTTTGTTTTTTTTGATAAAAATAGCGATTGGATGTTTAGGTTTAGGTATTAGGTGAATATCTAAAGGGTCTCTTACCGTACGAAGTTGTTCGGAACTAAAAGAAGTGTCTACAGTCGAGTGTGTTTCAACGATGATGATAATCGCCGCGCAACCCGGTGCGATATACGTGTGTGAATTTTTCATCAGCGGGGCAAGTCCACCGTGAATCTGGGAATAACGATATTATCGAAACAATTCCGTCGATAAATTCCTCGATTTTTTTTTTCGGTTCGGGGATGGTCAAAGAGGGAGTGGGACTGCGTTCGTCATCCCCAAACCACCCGGCCTCGGTTGGCTAACTGATCAAAAGCATGAGAACCGATGTAACGCGCTAACGAATCCAATAAATCGCGATTACCGTCGAAAATTGGAAAGCAGACAGTAAAATTCCTCCGGTCGTTCATACTCGAAATATCCTCGATAAACGAAAATGGAAGTTCCCGCGAATGAAAGCGAAAATTTAGTCCGCAACGTTGCCTCGCCCCGAAAAATAATACCGAACGCCCAAATCTAATTGCTCGGATCGTTGCCGTACGAACGAACGAAAAAAAAAAAAAAAAAAAAGAGTTCAAACAATTGGGATCGCCCGGTCTTAAAAAGCTTGAAGCTCGCTCGGCGTAAAGTAAAAGAAGAAGTAGCCCCGGATTCACGGTGTACTTTGGTCCGACCCTAATTTCTACCCTTGATCGCTGCAGTCCAGAGAAGGATGAGCACAATACAAACAAGTGGAAAAGAGCGGTACAAAGGAGGAGGGAAAACGAAAAAGGGTGGAATAAAACTAGACGCCGATGACGCCCGCCTCCCCCGGTAATAATGGCGGTAATGAGAAATGAATTCCACGGATGCGAGACGATTAATCTCGCGCGGGACCTCTCTACATCTCTGTCTTGCTCCCGGGATTTCTCTCAGTCACGGTCGATGGGGATTGTCATCGAAACGATATTAAAAGGGAAACGACGCAAGAAGGCAAACGGCGGCGCTGCGATAGAAGAAGCTAACGGATTACGCGAAATTATTGGACTGTTGCTTGCGAGCAAGCCCCGTTTCCACCACGAAGCGCATTCTCTCAAGACACTACCCCATTTTCAATTCTGCAGAGCTGTTGGCTGCAGCTGATCATTATAAAATGCATTTTTAATCTCTGCTCTCTTGAAATATGAAACGAATCAAACCAGCGAACTCTCCTCGTTTCGAACGTTCGACGATCTACAATTCATTCGCTACCGAGCTGCATTATAAAAATGACGAGATTCGATTTATTTAAAATTGATTCAAACAAGATGCAAAGGAACAAAATACACATGCAAAACCGAGGGAGCCCGATCGCAAGCGAGAGTCCAGCGGAACAGAATGATGGAGGAATGATTGTTCTAACCGGTGTTACAAGAAGCACGGTAAAAAGATCGGCAGATCACCCCGTCCCACCCCCGACACCCCCGGAGAAACAGAAAACCGATTTCGTACAGAAATCTAGAGAACCTAAGACAGTCGTCGGCTAGTTCTAATGATATATTTGAATTAGTCGTTACCGGCTATCCTACTCTCCTCCTTGTATCGTAGTAATAAGTCATCGTAGTTTACGTGTTTTTATTTAGGGCATCTCTCTCTCTTTCTCTCGCTGTTCCTCCACTCCGTTCGCTCTTATTACCTCGAGTAACTGTCGTCGCGGGGGACGTCATTATTCTGTTTTTTTTTTTTTGCTTTCGCACAGCGTACACTAAATCGATCTATAACCTATCTGTGGTGGACGGGATCGTCGCCGTTGGATCCGATCGATCGCGATCTCACGATGGTCCCCGAGCCAAACGATCCACGTGCAACGACGCAAGTCGGCTCAAGTCGCTTCTCACGTTGTTCCGCGCCCCTCCCCTCCCGGATCCGACAGCGACGATCGTGTCCACGCAATATACAGTACTCCGATAATCTTACAAATAATATATCTAACAACGTTAGGTTCATCTTAGATTGCTTTCCGTGATCACTCCATATCTGTCTCGAGAGGCTGAGCGTGCACTGGTCGCGGCCGGAAGTCGTCGGACGCCTTCACGCTGCCGATGGTTATTACAATAGCACAGTGTCTCGCAGAAAATACTGAGACACGCCGACGTTGCCCGTGTTCTGTCGGCCATCGACCGGTGCACGGAAGACTCCTTGGCCAAAGATCATTGCTACCATAGTGTTCCTCTGTGTCTTTGTCCTTTTCGTCTGCTTCGCCTCCGCGATAATACGTCCGCGATTTTCAGTGAAATCGCCGCCCCTCCCTTAATAACTTTCTTCAGACGATAGATAGGTTACTGCTATTCTCTTTTTCTCTTACGTATCGTTTCGACGTGACGCACGCACACCCTGATTCGAACATCCTCTCGCAGCAGGCATCCAAGGAGCCGGCCGCCCCTTGGAATAGTCTCGAGCGTCGTCCGAGTCGTTTCCGTCGTCACGAGCGGATCGTCCCGTCGACGGATCGACGCCGGATCGTTCTCTGGATCCTCGTCGATTTCCCGACACGCGATACCCCCTCCCCTTACAATCCGAAACTTAACTATTTATACCTTACGACGTAATACTATTCAATACTTGTTGAAGCTCATAATAAGTACATATTTGAGGATTAAGTTACCGATTATTGTGTTAACCTTACGCACCTACTCGCAGATTTCTCTTTCTCTCTCTCTCTCTCTCTCTCTCTCTCTCTCTCTCTCTCTCTCTCTCGCACATATACTCGCTCCTCTCGCATTCCGTCGTTCTCACGCACACTCTCTTTTCATCTATATCTGACAGTGTACCTTTGTATGCCGTCGACGCGATAGATACAGAACAGAAAATCGTCGATCTCGGTGTGTATCCAAATATCTCTGTACAAGAATAACTAACGAATCGCGATTCAGTGATCCGCGATCGGCCCGTCAGACGCGGAGCGACGCCGATTTAGGGTAACCGGCGTCGCATAGTGATTGAAACGCGGCGGGCCGCTTGGCCGCGTCGCGAGCGTCTCAACGATACCAACGGGGTTTTCTATTTACAAACTGAACGGCAAAACAGCGAAATCTATCACCGACGCGGCTCCGTGTTCTCTCTCTCTTACGCCACCGTCTTCGCAAATTCTCGCTCCGATTCGCGGAGAACCCGAGCCTCGGGCGACCCTCGCGCACTATAATATTATACTTTATAGCCTACTCGTACGTCTATTTATGATGACGAGCCGGGTCGCTGCGGGAACAACGACCCTCCCACAGATTGTTTAATACAGCACCGGTAAGCATCCATCTCCGTCAGAGCTCGGATCAACGAATTGTCTAAGCGAGCAACGAACACGATCGCTCCACTTTGTCTGTTATTTGGAAACATAAAGACAATGTTCCGGTTTACGGGAATTCAAGTCCTTTCCCCGAGGAATTTTTGTTGGAACTTTAGAATATTTTCTTATAGAAAATGTACAAAACGATGTCCTATTTTTATTTCAAAAGACGAAAGAAAACAAAGTTAATAGAGATTTTCAATTTTTTCGTCTCAGGATAGTCTACTGGAACATCATTCTTGGAAAGGTCTACTTAAGCACTCCTTAGGAAAGGAACTGATTCATGAGCTTTTGCAACACGATGGGGAGCGACCACTATATTCTGCAATACGCATGATCATGCATTGCCTCGTGGGGCATCGCTGCACGGCTTCGTCGAAGTGCAGGGCAACGAAGCCACGCCTACTCGATGCATATTGCAGAGGAAGGGCAAGACTGTGTTTTATTGTCGACGACGTTGAGCTGGCAAAATTGAACGGCAAGAATGAAACTCTGTCTAACGTCGTTTGCCTCGAAGCAGTTAGTGCAATTGTAGTCCCTCCAAAATCAACCAGCGATTATTGCCAAAAAAGTTGCTCGACTCTTTCGAAATTGCAACAAAAATTTCTACGATCTTCCAACTGGAATTCCACACTGGTTGCTTGCTCGAAAGTCTCGTTTAGACAAGGAACGTGCCCGACTCTGATCTCCGTTGGTAGAGGCGATCGGCCATCGTCGCTCTACGCTGATTAAAAGTAGATTTAAACTAACGCTCTCGCTACGTGTAACGCGATACAAAAAACGATTTCGAAACGACTAAAAATACGGCGAAACGAACGGATTAATTAAAGGAAAGATAGTAAGCTGGGGTCGAACGAAAAACAAACTCCGCGAGCCGTTCCTCGCGTTCGCGTCGTTTTCCCGGAGAGAGAGGAAAAAATTTGTCGTTCGTCTTTTTCCGTCTTTCTTTCCTTTTTTCTCTTTTATCGTTTATAAAAATACCATGCGCTATCGCGATCCTATGTACACACAGACGTTCCCGGACCGGAAGAAAAACGATTCCGACGGGGCTCGTTGCCGGACCGCCGGTTCTCGAACAGAGACACGTTCTCTCGAGTTGGAGAGCGATCGCCGACGTCAGTCCCTCCGTCGAGCTTCTTTGCTTCGGCTCGAACCGATCGTCTGCCCGGTTTGACCCGCGATCCACGACCGGCTGCTCGATCACTTCGTCGATCCAGACGTACACGGTCGAGCAAACGGGAATACTTCTATTTCTAGGCTCGGAGGCGTTTGCGATTATGGTTTTGCCTTTTTTTACTCCTGACCGGTGAGAGATCGGCGATTATTCGCGCGTCTACGCGTGCAATTGGAAACGGGAATCAGCGTACACCTTGCAACGATCGGATCTATTCGTGAAAGAGGGATGATCGAGGATGTCGTTCGTATCAAAAGTGGAATTATTTAAAATCTTATTTTCAGTGATGGTAGCCTTTGTAGATCTGGAATGAGTAAAAATCGCACCAAATTCTGTCGAATTTTACATCCCAGCATTTTTTGAAAATTTTCATAGATCCATAAAGATCCACAGTCTAGTAATGAAGAAAATGACACGGGAAACCGTTTGTGTTTTTCAATGAACTTGTTATTCCATAACGATGCTTATCGGGTGTGAATAAGCTCCGTACGAAAATTTGCATGCTTCAAACGTAAATGTATGCCTATCCGGGGAAGTAGAAGTCTGCAGTTTTGCTATTTGTTGACGAGAACGTTAAATAAATTGAGCAGACGCGCCCGGATAGCCGGCATTTTAAATAATGGAGTTGAATGAACGAAGTTTACGAAGTTTACAGGTGTACACTTACTTCTCACTTCCATTGCATTTCTATACGATTATGTGTTCTGCGAATTGTGAACGCGTCCATGGGGTTGAGGAAAGTAGTGTGAACGTTTCGGGATTGTAGGCCTTACCAATTTCCAGCGCGCATCGGACGCACCTGCGTAGCACCTTTAGAGTTGTTGACGATGATAATGGCGATAGTGATACTGGGTAATGTTTTCCTAGTTACAGCGTTTCACGAATGGTAGACGCTCGGTCGCAGTGGTACGCGTGAAAGTATCATCGGAAGAAAAGATCCTGATATGAAATGATGGCATTCGTAACCTCGTACGCAAAGAAAGAATACATGAAAATTATAGTACAAGTGTCGCACGTTTCTAAACGATTAATCGAAAGGAGATTAATTTATCGGATTAAAAAGTGAAGTATGCAAGGAAGAAGACTAAAACTCGAACCGAACTGAAAGATCAGCGTGATGAAAGACGAAACAGGAGAGAGAGAGAATGCATTCTCGAAATTTGAAGTCCGAATTCCTTACTTGCTAAACCGAACCTGGAATCTCGAGCATTGAAAATAGGTTCAACGATTCGATTATCTCAGATCGAAAATTAATTTCAAGATAAAAAAATACAGAATAAAATGGTTAATAAATTCCGCTTACAAAACTATCCTTATCAAATGAATAAAAAACTTACCTAAACTATTGTTCACTCGAACAAGCGTCACTCGAGCGTGTATCGTACGCTCTTTCTCAAAAATTTCGTATTCTTACTCTACTTACTGCAGCAGCGGCTCGAGAACTGATCGATTCAGGAGATACGCAATGAAAATTCTCCTTCATCGCAATTGGCTCACAACTAACAAGAAATTACAATTAACGAGCCGCTACTGTGTACTAACACTAAACCTACCGGTCACAGAAACTAACCTGCGTGCATTGCTTTATAAAAAATGACGAGATCCTTATTAAAATATGTGGTTGGATTAAAAAATGTGTTCAATCGTTTCCCGTGGCATCAAAAATGGAAAACGGAGAGTAAAAAGTTGCCAGATACTTTTCATGCTTTTGAACCCTTGTCTCAGATCAGCGTAGATCTTATCGAGCCTGATACAAATGAACGTCAACTGAAAATTAGAATTCAGCTGCTGAAACAGCAATTCTGGTCTTCCATTGTTCCGGAGACCCGTCCCCTAAATTGTCTTCCACCTGATGCCGAATGCATAAAACCGGTCGTTCGATGGCGGTAGGTTCAGCGTTAAAATCGATAGCTCGTCCGAAGAACGATAACAGCCCTTCCACACGGGGACACGCGAATCTGGATTCCCGATTTCGAGTACGTGTGAGATACACGTCGGGAACAAAGTGCTTCCGACACGTGGGTACGCAGTATGCGATACGTACGCGACACGAGAACCGTGAATCGCGTGTCCGAATGCGGTAGAGCTGAAGAATTGACCGATTGCGAAACTAAGAATGACCCGCGCGTTCAAAGAAGCCCAAGAAGTGCCGGGTCTCCAGCGAACCACTGCGAACGGGCCGCGATATGTTAACCTACGGGTTAAGCTGGGTGTCCATTTGAGAGTGAAACTCTCGCGAGTTGTTCCCGATAGTGTTTCTCCCTTAATTTTGAAATATCTACGCTTCATGGCTAAACACTTTTCAATGGAACCTCCAATAGCAACAGCAATTTTCATTGCGAACTAACAAGTCACCCTCAATATCGTCAACTGATACTTTCAGTTGATATTGTAATGTAAAAGAAAATTTCTATGCTTTCTTTCGGTACGTCAAGCGAGAAAAACAGCGAGCAACCGGGAGAGTTTAGCACTGAAAGGGACTCCTGGCTTTAGGAACCGAATGTCTGAGTGTCGATCAGTCTACGCCCTACGAGAACACGAGGAAAGTGACCGCGCCACGGCTATAGGAGAGACGAGCGTTCGTCGATTCGCGAGTCGAAGACAGACGGCGGTGCTTGTCGCGAGCCTGGCAACGTGATATGGAAAAGCTAACGAAGCTAGGGTGAAAGGTCGCAGCTCCGCGACCAGGTCGCCGATAATAATCTCATGTGTAACCTGCGTGACGCTCGGAAACGCGTTCGACGCCGCGTTCTTCTTGTACCCGGCTTTTTCCATTCATCCGCGAATGTACACGGCACCATACACACACGCGAACACACTCACACATACGCACACAGCCTCTACTTACAAGTCACCGTTCATCACCACCATCACCAACACCACCACCAACCACCGTCATCCATTACGGCGAGACCGCGCGAGGCCGAAAGCTCGCGCAGTTTTCCAGGACACGTTCTTTAGAAACGGATCGGAACGGAAATTACAGATTTTCCTCGTTAGCGTCGCGTCCCTCTTCGTCCCTGGCCAATAGGAAATGGCGTCCACTGTTTGATAGCGTTACGCTGTCTGTCTGCCGAACCGTGCGACGATAACGAGATAAAACTGCTCGCTTTCTCTCTCTCTCTCTCTCCTTCAACGTGACGCAACCGAGCACGTTCGTCCGAGAATCCCGTCGTTCGTATCACAGATCTAAGAAAACAGGAGAACCGATTTCCGCTTGGTGAACGGTTCACGGACGGGCGCCCTCGGCACGAACCTCCGCGGATTCTTCCGGTAAAAGTCCCTCACCGAGTGCGGATCACCTCTGTAATAGAAATGGTCCCTTAACGTCGGTCCTGGTAGTACCCATTAATTGCGGAAGAGTTGTTGAAGGCTCCCGACAATCTTGAGGTCGCAGGGACGTTAAAGAACGATCCATCGCTACCCTTGAATACGGAGGAAACAGCGTTCGTCCACGTGTCCGCGTGGTCGCTCGCACGAGAGCTCGCTCCTCCTTATCTCCGGTCGATAAGAACGAAGAGAAAGTAACTCGCACCGGTCTCGCGGCGAAAGGACTTTTACCGTTCCGTTCTCGAGAGTCCTCTGGAAAGGATGCGACGAGCCGTGGCGTCGTCCTCTAAGCGCACTTTCCCGCCCGGCGAGCCTCGTCGCGACCATAACTCGCCGCGATCCTTCGTCAGCTCCGGGCTATGTACAGAAACGAGAAGCGGGAACGAAAGCGAGTCTCCTCGAGGCGTGTGTTCGCGAGTGGACCGTATGCGCGCGTGCACTGCTCCGGGAAATAGAAGACAACGACGACGACGCAATGTCGAGCGGCAGTCGCTGTTCGCGACGAACGCCGATCGAAGGGTGATCGCGTCGATCGGGTGGAACGTCCATGGATGATCGGTGATCCGAGGCGCGAAGTCACGTGGGCGTTAGGGTACGAGAGGCTCGTTTGATCGATCGAGGATGGACGTCATGGTGGACGAGGCGATCCTCGCCGGTTTCGGACGTACGGTTTTGCCGGCCCTCTTGATGCGGACGCGTTTCGCTCGTCGGTGTTTCACTTGGTCGAAAGCCCGTCGGTAGCAAGGAGGACAAAGGCAGTGGTGTAACCGGTCAGAAGGAGAGCGAGGTAACTCGTCCGACTGATCGTGGATGGACCGCGATTCTTCGGCAGGACGCTTGCACGCAGCACTGCGCCGGGGTCTCGGCTCGACGAGGGCTCCAACGATCGGCTCCATCAGACCAGGGGTGTGCCGTACACCTCGTTCGTGTGCAGGTTTTGATTGCTGTCGTTCAGCCTCGAGGCGCATTGCTGCAACACAACGGAAAAAACGATTCCTCAAGCAACCGGTCCGCTAGCAGTTCCTCTCACTGTTAAGAGGGTAGTCTCCTTTCCAGCAATCGCCTTTAACAGTCCTATTTTTATGTTCGCGAATTTATGCCATCGAATGTACTTCTATCTATTCTTTTGCAATCTTGGAAACAGTCTACCCCCCTAAGGATTTCCGGACAGGATCCAATTATCCATTAACGAAATTCCCAATAATCCTTTTCAAGCAGGGATTTTAAAAAGCTACCGTCAATACCTGCCCCGCTAGTGTTGATCATTTATTCTGAGATACTTATTCATTATGAACGATCTCCGTTAATAAGCAATAACCGTTGCTCGTTGAAATTAATTCATGCGGGGTGCATAAATGTATTATGTTATTCAAGTATTTACTATAACTTGTTTGAATTATGCATGAATTTAATTTACAGTCTCGTTCGCAGTTTACGGAGTCCTTTTGAACGTTTCTGTCACTTGAGTTAATTAAGTCGAAACATAATAATGACCATTGTGCAGTATAATTAACAAAATTCATTCAATCGCGTGTAAAGCTGTAGGCTGCAATGCGGGGTAAGTATTCTACATAGCGAAAACAAACTACTCCACAAAATTAGGGAACACTGAATTAGAAATTATAACGAAATAGTTACAAATCTTTGAACTATTGTAGCTGAGTGTAAAAAGAATCTTACAATATTCTACCTGTGCTCATTTTCAAGAGTGAAATCTCTAGTTTAACATCCATGTATTCAGATTCGTGAAAATGTCTTTGTAAAACAAAGCAGGAGAGTGAAGTTACTTTCCTTCAGTTGAAAATTTACAAATTCAGTGGCTTCTGTGAGTTTAAACAATTGTTTCGCAGATTCACTTCAATGTGAGATTTTGAACGGAGTTTTTCAAAGTTAATCAGCATGAAAATCGACATTGAACTTCAGAGTTGGCACTCAACGCGTTAATTTAGTAGATTAGTGTGTTCCGCAATTGGGAAGTTTCTACGTAAATCGTGGACGTGAGCTCACCGCTTGCTTCCTCTCCCAGCTCTTCATGGCGGACTTGTATTTCTCGAATTCGTGGCACCAGTCCGAGTATATCTTCTGATAATCGTTCGATTTGGCGGGCGCGGAACATCTGTGGGCGTCCACGGTGATGTTGTACGAGCACAAAAGCGAGCCACCGAGCCAGCAATCGTATCTTCCGGCGTCTTGTTCGTTCACGCCCACGATCACCAGGCCCTTCTCGGACGTCTCGATGAACTTGTCTCCGCCAGCCCCGTACTTGTAAGCTATCTGGTACCTGCCCTTCTCCTTGCTGTAATGGTACCACCTGACTTCCTGGTTCGCCAACACCTCCGGCATCTTCACGAAACAGCCCAAATGCACCGACTGACCCCACGTCACTACCAACTTCCGTTTACCCACGCTGCTGTCGCAGACGTCCGCCGTGCTGTTCGACACATCCTGAAGAAGCCTGTAAAACACAAACGTCCTACCATGAACAAACTTCATCCTTATTTTCTCTGCTCATAGAAGTATCCATATAAAGGATTATTCTGCCATTTGCAGAACAATTGATGCGAAACTTTATTATTATTGCGTTGGCAAGAAAGTAACTTCGGTATTTTAAGGTGAAACAAATCCCAATCTTTTTATTCAAGCAATATTTCCCATTTTGTTCGATGATCTTTTACCATCTTCAAAAACTTCTGTCTTCTATATATGATGGATGTGACATCGCTTCACAACCAATCTCACCAAAGATGTGTGTGGCCTAGCGTAAAAATTATTGCAGCTTGGTTGCGAAGTGATGTCACACCCACCAAGTTTACAAAACCTCTTTGAATGGAAAAACATTCACTAATGATTATTCCAGAAGTTTCATGTCCGCGGAATTATGAAGCTGCCGGAAAGATGGCGAAAGATCATCGAACAAAATGGAAAATATTTTATTGATTAAAGTTCGTTGCTTGAATAAAGAAATTGGGTTTTATTTCACCTTAAAATACCGATGTTACTTTCTCGCCAACCCCAATATTATTATTATTATTTATTTACAGTTTATTTTAACGTGGTCGCGTTAACAGCGAGGTCATTAGCGACCGCATGATTTACCAGTGGCTAGTCCGGGACCGGTTTAGCGAAAATGTAGTCAATTTTGACGGACTTACCCGGGTTCGTAGGGCTTGCAGGTGTTGGTGTCCTTGTCCCATCCGCAGTAAGGATCATGAACGCAGCGAAGACAATTGTCGTATCGGCGCGTGCACATCACTAAGTCAATTTGCTTTATTCTATGATCGGACGCGACATAAAGGGCCTTGTGCTCCTTCGAGATTTCCATCGCCTGAATCGGCTCGCCCGGCGTCACATCAAAAACGTCCAACAGGATGGACTGCGAATCCCCGTTGTTGTCTATCCATTGAACTACCTTGTGTACACGTCCGTCGCCTGTAACACGAGGCAACGATGCCTTTGTAAACTACTACTTCGGACAGCTGACGGGCCGCGATACGGTCAAATTTACATCGATATAATGTCACCGACAGCCTCGTAATCTTCGGATAACAAATTTACTCCTGTCAAACGACCGGCACACACACATACTCCGTTACACTCCATTACCAGTCTACCGATTTTATGGCTTTGTCACGGAAGTGAACGGGACAGCGAAAGAACATCAGTCAGAGACATTCCAATTCTAATCTAGCCGAAAACGTACGTTGATTCGTGAGTAGAATTACTTCTGCTATTAAAAAATATGAAAATAATATTAAAGGATTTTAATCCACTGTCTGGAGATCATCAAAAATTAATTTCACGTTACTATTGAAAAATTAATTAGTCTTAGTAGCAAAAATATGAAAATAAAATTAAAAGGATTTTAATCCACTGCTTGGAGATCATCAAAAATTAATTTCACGTTACTATTGAAAAATTAATCAGTCTTATTGTTAGTAGTAAAAATACGAATATAAAATTGAAAGGATTTTAATCCACTGCTCGAAGATTGTAAAAAATTAATTTCATGTTGAAGGTATTATATTGTGTGAACAATGAGAAAAGAGACTTGTTAGGACGCTTCTCTCTGTGTCGCTTCTGTGTTTTGTCATGACAACGGCACGATTCCTGATTATGTCAGTTTTCGATGCAATAATACCGGGCCGACTATACTACAGCTGTGAAACAGCGCCAGCGATAGCGAAAGCAGATGATACAAGTCAGCTGCAAGAACCTCCGAGTTAGTGATTATCTTGCCAAGTTCGCCCACGACAAATCAGGATTAAGATATTTCGCGCAAAATGGTTCGCAGACATGTAATTCCCATTAAATCCCCTTCCGTAATTTAGCTTGCGTCGCGTCGCGGCGATTGCGAATTTGCTGTCGCATTCACGGCTGAAGAAAACATTCATAGCTTGTATCGCTGCTTGAATTAGTGTTCGTTTACGTACGTATTAGAAATGACGTTAAAATTTTGAATTATTCGATTGATTCCATTTCTGTCGTGCGATTATTATCTCTGGTATACGATAAAGTACTCTTGTTGAATCTATTGCATACTACTATTAGATTTTAGAAGATTTTCATGACGTGTTTTATTTTTAGAACACTGGGCCAGCCAATTAAATTTTCAAATAACTGTTGTTCAAGAATGAACAATAATATTGAACCGGGAAAAATTAGGAATGTAGTTTAAACATCACAGAATTCCTAAAAAGAAAGATAAGAATTTCAGACCCATAATGACAATCGAGGGCTAATAGAAACTTTAACTGACGTAAGAATCGTGTCGACGCAATTCCGGAAAGAGTCGCGGCCTATCGGAACGCGCGAGCAGTTGGAAAAGGGAGGGAATCGATGTCATTTGAATTTTTCAAAGGGATTGTTTGAACACTTACTGGAACCAGCGTAGTAGACCGTGTAATCCAGATCCAGGCCAACGAAATCGATGCGCAATTTATCCACGACCAATCGCGTGAGCATCACGTCGCGCTTATAAAACACCGGCTTCTCGTTCTCGTGCGATATCGCCGAGTCCATTAGCGGGTGAGACCGTATAAAGTTCAAAACGGTGTCCGGGAAGGTCTCCGTGTCGTTGACGCACTGGCCGGGTCGTGGGTCAGGAACTTTGTTCGACAGCACCGGAAGCCAGGCGCTGCTGCTGGTCGCTTGTTCTTTGAATTTCCCTCGGAACGCCTCTTGGATCGCGTCGATATGAAACGAGCAGATCGCCGAGCCCATTAATCCGTTCGTCGAGGTGGTGAACGTCCCGTAAAAGTGCGTGTCGTCGCCGGGAACCTTGTAAATGCTCTCTGGAAAAATACGAATGCCACGGTAATTAATGATCCCTGTTCCAGGAAGAACATTCTTCGCCGTCCGACCGCCAAAGGCGCACTACACGCGAAAACCTCCTTCAACGATTAGAAAAGAATAAGCGCACTTATGCAATCATCCAATATTACTCTGAATCTTCTGAAATCAGTGAACAAAGAATGATGTTTCTAAATGTTTTCTTTATCCTGCGATCGTTGCAGGCAATTTTGATTTTGCATAAAAATCCGCAATCTAGTAACAATATTTTAGAAGTTTCTTCGACCAACCGAAAATATTACTTACGTATCTCGTTGAAGTAGAAGGGAAATTCGCCAGGTATCGAGCAGTTCAGCCGAGCCTTCAGGTAAGTCGACCAATTCTGCGACAAAATATTCTTGCCGCCGGTGTCCCTTTTGCAAACTCTCGCCACACGGGAATAGACGCTTTTGCCGCAGTTTATGTATTCCACCGCGGTCTCGCGGAAGAAGAAGAACACGTGGCTTCCGATGTCGTACGAGCCCACGAAATTCGGCTCTGAAACAAGCAAACAGAATATTCGTGTGACCAAAAATTAATCAGTGATATTCAGTAATTGAATCTTTTTCATCTTCCGCGAGGCATCCATTTTATTTATATTTATGTGTACACACCCGAGTGTACAAATCAGCACGCTGCCCCAATTATATTAAATAACTCTGTTTAAACGAGTCCGAATTGAGAACGGACAAACGTCGAAACGGTTGAATCGAATTTTCCGCGCGGAAGCGCCGCTCGAAGCAATAAAATCGCGTCGAATTAAAGTATTTTGGCGACGTATAAAAACGAACGGCTGAAAAATTGAGAAACCGTGTTGCACGTACGTGTACCTAGACAAATTCAATTCGCAGCCGAACGCCGAGGACGCGGCGGGTTTTATGGAAATATTAAAGTCCCGCGTAAAAATAAAATTGAATCCGGTGTTCGGGGCAGGAACAGTAATTTCAATGGAAACTGCCGCGGTAAGATTCCGCGTTGATGAAATTCCGGCGCGAAGATTCCCGCCGAACGATTTGCTCTTTAAACACAATCAAGCAAATTAAGATGCAAATCCGCGAGCGGTGTTCCGGGCTCTTTCACTCCCGGCTAAAAATCAACACCGTGTCGGTGAAAGTCGCGGGAGCCAGGCATTTTCTCCTCTGCGGGATTGGGTGGGGGAATTAAAAGATCAGTTTTCCGGGGGCCGGTGTAATTTAGCGTTTTCTTCTCTGTTGCCAGATCCCCGTCTTTTAAAAAATCTACCCGAAGAGATTCTACCTCTTTCAGAGATTGAATCGCAGAAACCAGTTGGAAAAATTATGGGAGGATGCCATTAAAAATAAGGGAGATATTTAGGTGGCCTCCTTCAGCTGAGACACCCTGTATACATATTAGGTTGGAGGGAAAGTTTTGTCGTATTTTAAATAAGCAGGTGATATTGCTCGTAAATCGTGATTGGGAAACAGGAATTCAGAAGTTATCTGAAAGATTATCATTGAATAATATGAATCATATATTTTTATAAATTCTTTAAAATACGACAGAACTTCCTCTGCAACCTAATGATTGAGATTCATGGAAGGGTGCCTCTAACAGGGGGACTAAATAAATAATAAAATATTTCGAGTGAAAGCTGGTCCCCGGCGATACAGGAGAGCTTCGTCTGATGTAACGAGGACGGTGCCCGCGGGGTGCTCGTTACGAAAACAAAAGCGGGACCCCGTGAAATTACGCGGAAGGATTACGGGCCCGGAAAACGATCGTCGGAACTCCGCCGAAAACTTTGGAATTCGAAGGAATGCCGGCACAATGAGAAAAACTATAAAACAGACGGTCGAACGAGCCCGCGTTACGACGCGACGAAGTAAGTTTTCCGCGCGAAGGAAGAGGAACGACTTTCCAAGTTTTCATTTAGCACCCCCGGACGAACCGTCCCGACCGGGCGCATACTTAACGACCCCCACTTTGTCCGTTTTTACGACCCGCAATCGTAAAACTGCTCTCTCGTCCTCTCAACTGTTATGATGGCACCGCCGTGCTCGCTCGTTCGTCGACCTCAATCGCTTTTCGAAAGCAAAGTTTAGCACGTAGCCCTCACGCGTTCGCGGACACAAATGATCCTTTAAGAACTATGGAATTAACACGTTGAACGCCAGTTGTATTTCTTTTGGTCGGACTTCATTTAAGGGCGCCAAAAGTTTTCAAATATTTCTTATACAATTCCACAGATTTCGAGGAGAAAATGCCAAAAACTCATTGCCAGTGTTTCTTCGAAATACGTAAGAGGAAGAAATTTTTCTGTCTCTTGCTTCTTGAAATTAATGCGGAAGATTTTACAAAATGAATTAAGTCCACCTAAAACTGTTTTGAATATTTTCTACAGAAAGAATGGAACGTCCAAGAGGCCCCTGTTATTTTTCATAGAGATCCGGAGTGTACGACATAATTATCAAATGTGGCACCTTTATGGTTACATCAGCGTTTGTGAAGGGATTGGTTACTTAACTATTAGCAGAAAGTTTTCGGATGATGTGCTTCTCCATTGTAGACGATTCGAATAGAATTGAGTCTGTCTCTGATCGCGAGTCGAGACACTTCCGATTTCCGACTCCCTGTTCCCGTCCGCGGATCGTCTCCCCCTTTCTCCGTCATTTACCCTCTTCCTCCCCGATTCTCCGCCCTCTACACCCTCGTTTCCTCGTCCTCTCCACCCTTTCCCTTTCGCCCGTTGCGCCTCAATATATCAAACTTCCACCGGCGAAGCGTCAGACAATCGATTTAATCGGTGAACTGTGAAAGAGATTGCAGCCTCTTCCTCGCGCCACCGCATAATGTAAAATCGACAGAGGCTGTGCCGTTCGCACGGCGCGATTTAAGCGCGGAGAAAATTCGATTTCCGTCTGCGTCGCGACGTCATCGGATGGCGTCCTTGTTTCTCCACCCACGCGACGATAAACTACGTCGCCTGGAATCGGCTCGGTTTTAATCGGCCGATTAGTAGCTCCGGGCTAGATTGAAATTCGGCGCGGTATTTCGTTGCAACGACGAGCGGCGTGTTTATTTAAATTTTAATTAAACATCGCGACACTCTGTCCCTTTGTAATACGAAACTTCAATCGTGCATTTTTGCTGTTGCGATCCGGATTACCGCGTAAGCTCCGTTATGGATACTGCTGAAATGGTTCCAGGTAAAGAAATCATAAAAAAGTTGCTGAATCGAAATAAAGCGAAATGTGCGCATAGTTGTTGGAAAATTACGATTTTCACATCAAATCTCCAAGAAATGCACATAACTTTGATATTTAAATGAATGATTTAAGATTGCGATTTTATATTGTGCTCTTAGAAATTGCATTGATTTCTTTAAATCTTTAAATGAATATACATTTCCCCTTGTAATGATTTTATAATGTCTTTATGGCTCTACATTTGTCCAGTCCATTCGTTATTTTACCACTTAGTTCATTTTTTGAAATGGGAATATGTTTTTTGTTACACCAGCCGAGGCTATAGAACACACTTTATAAAAAAGTATTAGCAAATGGTCGGCTGACCATTAGCTTAAGAGACTTTTTAATTTCAATATTGCAAAGTGGTTTTAGATCAAATAGACCTATCGGCACCATTTTGCAATATCCCGATTAAAATATTTCCTAATCTTTGCATCGACTGGTGTAAAACAAATTGTGAAATCCCGATTGAGAAGTGCAGTTGATTTAACGAAAGTCGAAAATATCGATTTACAATTTTTGTTATTTTGTGCCTCGTCCTCGAGAAAATCGAGTATGAGAATTTAATATTTCTCACAAAATATCCAAACCTTCCTTGTCCTAGTTCGAACGTACTTATTATTAGAAGAATAGCATCCTGCTTCGAAGTGCTGGCGAAACGTTCGAAGCTATCAAGCCAGAATCAAACCTACTTACAACGTGCTTGATCCCATCAGCAGCGCGCGTTTCAGCTAGGCGTCAAGTTTTGATTAGATGGAGCCGCGCGCGTTCGTTGAAGCGAGGCGGTATTCTATGTAGACGCGGAGCGGAAAACGTTCTCGCGGCACTCTCGATTTCGCGTCTCGCGCTGAAGGAATAATGAAATCACCCCTGGGGCTAGTTCCGCGAAGTTTACAAGTCGCGGGGTTCGTGTACCGCGGGTGGGGGTGGGACTAGACCGTCGCGCGTACAAATACGAAATTCTATTTTCCGCGGGGTCCCTCGCGTTCGCTATTAGACACGACGCCTCGTTAATAAATACGGCAAATTAGTCTGGTTAATACTCCGGGTCTCCGCCTCGACGGCGTCTCCGCAGAATTCCTAAATTAACCGTGTCAATCTTTTTCCGTGTCCTGCCGCGCCTCTCGATTTTCGCCGAGCAAGTTTTCGGGGTAAACTTGTACTTCGCACTTCGGCGGACACCATAGCCTCGACGCTGACTTCCTCGCAGAATCCACGTTCCGAAGACTCAATTAGACTTGTCTGGTCTTTGCTTTCGACGATGTATACGCCGGCAGACAGGGGAGAACGACTGTGGGTAAACCGGAGAGTCTGACAATAAGGGAAACTTCACCGGTGCATGATGTTCGCCGCGCGGATGTAGCCTGACTCCGGTAGAAAAACTTTCTTAATTAGGATTTGATATGCTACGCGCGGCCCGGGATACGAGGATGGCGAAACTGAAACGTTAGACGGCAAATATTGATAATTAGTGCGGTGAAAGGGGTGTTGATTGCTGCGTTTGTAGAGTATTTCCTGTTACTTAGCGATTCTTAGACGGGTTATACGATCACTGTTGTTTATGGTGCGTAAATTGGGCCGAAGGCGGCGTTCATTTGATTGCGGAGAATTTCTACTGTCAAGCCCGTAGTTCAAATGTAATTTAAAACAGTAAAACAATTAGAAAAATTTTAAAATACTGTTAAATATTTTTCGACCTGTTAAACATGTTAGAGAAGGGGATAAATTTATATTTCACTCCAGTTTGTTGTAATTCACGTAGAACATTTTATATTAAAAATACTGTTATATCATTTCCGACCTGTTAAACATGTTAGAGATGGGGATAAATTTATATTTCACTCCAGATTGTTGTAGTTCCCGTAGAACACTTTTACTTTGCATAGAAATCCGCTGTCTAGTAACGCGGATTCGAAACAAAATCACTACTTCAGGGTTGCTCGCCGTGTAGGGCAGTAGGCACTTCGAATCTGATCACACTTTGATCCACTGTAAGGTCGGCCAAACGATAAATCAGTATCCGCGCACCCTCCGGCGACTTCCGACGTAGCTAACCAGGCGAGGAGTACCCAGGATCTAGGTACGCAGGATTCAGCAGGATCGCGAAGGAAACAAATGAACGCGGACCGGCGAACGGTCGTTTGACAGGCGCAAGGATCCGTGAAAGTGGCCGGTCGTCGGTTGGTTATTCAGAGCTTGTTAAGCGCCCATCTCTTGCTCCACCACCTTATCCACCCCGGCGTTGCAACCCCCCTCTCTCTAATCCTTTATCTCCAGCCGACCCGCAAATCGCAATCAATCTTCATTCCACATACTTTACCCCGTGAACGCTGGAGAGCGGGATGAGAGCTCTATGAAGTGGAGCCGGGAAAGTGGAGTGAAATAGAAATTTATTTTCTTTCTTAATACGTTTAATAGGTTGACAATATAATGTAACAGTATTTTTAAATTCTTCTAATGTTTCTACCGTTTTAAATTACATTTATTATTTTAAAGAAGAACGCCGGCTAGTAATCGCGTGAACACGGTATAATTGCATCTATATATTAGGAGAAACAATAAGAATTTTCTGGGCGGAAATGTTCGAGACAACAGTTATGTCGCTGACTGAAATCCTGGAAAGGGCTGGGGAGGGATGAAGAAAGTGGCGGTAGAGGTGGCGCACGCGAGCTTAGCCGTCTCCCCGGGCGTCTCTGCTGCATTTAATCAACGCCGCTGTTAATAGACAAACCCGGGGTACGTCTCTTGATGGTAACGTCCCGGTTTGGATGGCCGTGGGATGGGGTTGGAAAGGGCGTCGCCTTCAAATTAAACGACGAAACAAACGGCTAATCATGCGTCCCTCGGGTGTCGGGGGACGCGGGACGGGTTAGAAAGATACAAAATGGGGTCGACATCGGCCTCCTTCCGTCTTGTTTTAGTTCTTCCACCCCCCGCAACCCTCCGCGGGAGGGTCGTGTAGCCGCCGGAGGTCGGACCCCGGCACGCTTCCGAGAGGGCGGGAAGCAGCACCCTCCTGAGAAATATAAGGCAACTACTTCACTCTATGCGCCGCTATTATTCCGTGCCACGTTGCCTCTCTCGCGAACCACCCCCTCCCCTCCGTGCCCCCACGCCAGAGAGAGAGAAAATTACCGCGGACAGGATACACCGGGTAGAAGGTGGAATTAATTGACAACTTCGCCGGGGATTTATGACTCCATTGTATCATACGGCCGGGAGAGGGAGAGAGAGAGCCGCGGACGAAATTGTTTCGCGACTGATTACGTGACTCGGTTACACACGGATCGAGGGGGCTACGGCACCCAACGTTGCTTTCGCTTTCTTTTGTTGTTTTGCGCGAACGCTGTCGGGCTGACTGATCACCGCCTGCGTGTCAAGGTTGAAGGGCGTGTTTGCGATTCGCGACGGTGCGCGAGTTCGTTCCGAATGTTTCGGGCACGGGGACCCCGTAATTGCGGCCGTTGCTCGCAGCAAAATTTGCGAGACAACATTATTCTGTTGGCTTCGCTGACGAAGAGCCATTCCGAACCGAAAAACTAAAAAAACGTTGGAACTTTCTGGGGATACGTAGTGCAAATTTTAAAAAATTTTTAAATTAGGGGGTGTAATCTACTTTTGAAAATTCGACTATTCTTCAATGCTTTCCTAATTATTATAACATAGCATTTAAACGGCCTCGAAGGACACTGCTTCGGAAGTTTCAAGGTGATCTTTTTTAACGACTGACCTACCTGTTTTATCGTGAATCGAGTATCAAATTCTGCGAAAAAAATTATCCGCCTACAAGGGCAATTTTTGCGACGCCGAAGCGAGAAAACATGGAGAACCACCCTCCACCGAACCCCTACGAAAGTGGGTTGCTCCGCGTACCAGCATTTAGTTCGGCGAAAATTGTTCCGGGGTGTTATTTTATTACTCCGCCTTCTTAGAGGCAACACCCTCCGCAAAGCCTGATGGGTATTCTACCGACAAGGCCGCCCTTCGAGAACCGCTTTTTATCTTCCCCACACCCACGACACCAGAGTTTTTTTCACGGTTTCCCCTGGAAAACCCCCGGCACGCTCAAAGACTGTCAATCCCCACCGCTTTATCGAACAAGGGAACTGGTGGCGGCGTGGTATCGGCTTTGTACGCAACTATTTAAGCGGGGTACGTGTTTCTTGCAATGTTCCGGCTTCAAAGAGCCTCGCGTAATGAAGAGGGTTTCTCAATTGCTCGGCTGCCTACGTTTTTCGGGAAATCCGTAAATTCCTGTCTTCGCGGGAAACCCCCTCAGCTTAACCCCGTTCGTTACTCTCATGGAAACTAACCGGATTTTAAGACACAACTAGTTAGACGCTAGATCGGTATCTTGACTCTTTGCACTCGGAGAAATTTTACCTCGAAGATTAAACATTTCTTCCGACCTAGAATATTCGATGGATATCAATTTTTAGCGGCGCATCAGAGTCACCGTTCGAGTGCTGAGGGTTAACGTGTCAACTTGTCACCGACGAACAAATTAAATTAAAGAGCTGAATAAATCACGACGACGACCTCGTTCGGACGACGTTCGAACTGGAACTTTAATTTTCTCACTTTACAGTATTTTCAGATTTGAAGTGGACACTTGAAAATGTTCGATAAAGCTTCGCCCTCCCATTGTGATAAGGTCTGACGGCACAAAAGTTCTCGGAAGGCAGACTACTAATTCCTGAAGCATTACCTTGTTAGAGAACGAGAAAGAGATAGAGACAGAGGGTTGAAGAAATCGTCGAGTGTAAGAGTACTTACTGTCCAGCCATTTCGAGTCGTACTTCAGTGTCCTCTTGAAGGTGAACTCCTTGCGACCGGTGGTTAAATTGTAGAGATCCGTGCGGAAGATTACAGTATCGGCTTTCGTGAATTCGGCATTGGTGCCGGAATAAAGAGCTGGCAAGTCACCAGGATTGCCCTTTTCCACCCAGACGGCGGTCGAATTGTCCGCAGGATCGTAAGGACACTTCGCTATACCCATTCCCACGCCTGGGACGTACTCGTGGCGGGGCAGATGGGTCAGATTGCTCTGTGAAAAGAACGCCCGGATTAATCCATTATCGACAAATTATCGTTTAACTTCGTGCCGGCTAGTTTACATTCTCCCATCCCTGTAATTCTCGTACTCTAACCGAATATGGAGGTCGCAGAGGTCACGAAAATATGAATTGAAGATGCTGCAAGAAGGTAGTCGACCTTGAGAGGCCAGGAACTATCTTTAGTATTTATTATTCTGTTAATATCATAGTACGTAAAGACAGTAATTACTGTCTTCATTATTTAGTATTGCAGATAAGGGTCGTCCACAAGCAATCCGGAAACGTTCATTTGGCATTTCGATTACGCTCCCGATGGGGGAGGCTCGGTGAAAGATGCGTCGCGCGCGCACGCCGGAAAATTCGGGGCCGGAGCGGCGCGTTTCTACGCAAAAGCTGCACATTACCGCGCGAGACTCTATTACACGCACGGGACTCGTAATTTTCGACAAAGCGAGACCAATATATTCTTTGACTTCATTACACGGGTACTTGAACGCGCGATTCATTTACCTTGGTGCATAATTCCCATCCCGCGGGCACCCGGCTCCGACAGAATCAAAGCGAAAATTCGACAAACACGACCAACTGACAAGACTCTGTCGAGTTACGAGAACTTTAATAACCGACGATTCTTTACTTCGAGTTTATCCTTTTACTTCGGAACTTTGGAATGAATTCTATTCCGAATAAGATTGAAATCAAATTCGGAGTTTAAAAATGAACTCGGCAAATCTGCTTGAAAATTCAGAATGAGCCGCAAAATTACACGGCGACGAGATCGAAAGTGAATAAGTACCCGCAACAACCCTAACGATCGGAGACGCGCAACCTCCCCCGACAACCCTACAATATCCTCGGTCGCAACTCAAGCATTCCAGGCAGACGTTCTGTCGAATCCAGGATGAACAACAAACGACAGCAAGAGATACTTACATAAATCACCCAATCCTTGGGCGAGTGAGCGTTCGTGCCGCACATGTAGAGCCGATTCCCGTCCGCCATTGGCTGGATCACCCTTATGTGATTCCGGCAGTCGAAGTGCTGCGAAAGAAGGGGAAGAAAATTGAATTTTCGGTTGATACGTGCAAAGAAACGCGGGGGTGGGCGTGAGAGGATGGCAGAGGTAGGCGACGCGGACAGAGGCTCGATGCGCGGACACGGATTTTTCAAAAAAATTATATTGAACCGGATCAGGGCAAAGGGTTGCTCCGTGATCGATCACATCGGTCCCGTATTTCGGGCGAAATCGCCGCCGCGCGAACGCGAGAAATAAATTGGTTTGGTCGTCACGTAGAGAATATTTGCGTGGACCTTACACCTCGACACGGTGCGTGACACCGTGAATACGAATGAACCGGTGATAAGCGGTCGCTTGCGAACGAATGACCGACGGACAAGCGAGTTTTACATTGGCCCTCGCGTCCTTCGCGATAATCGCACGAAACGCTCATTATTATTAGACAAAATAACACATTCATTTCTCTGTGATATAAATAGACTAATCTTTGTGCAAAATAAAAATTGTTTCTGCAGGGCCTTCCCTTCAGAAGTGTTATTTGAACTTTTAATTACTCGCATTTAGTATTTACAATCTCAAAACTTTAATTCTAGTGTTTCAAGCATAAACAAAGGGGTCGGCGACACTATTTATTTGGCATTAAAGTGCTTATTTTATGGAAAAGAAGTTTATTTATGTTGGAGTCGTACAAAGTTCTGTTTTTTCACAATTAACAATTTCACACTTTTTAACAGTTTGACTAACCACGTGTCAAAGAGTGCGACTCTAGTCTTCACGAATAAGATGAGTAATAAACGCACCCTAAACATCGTCAACCTCAATTTAACGGGGAGGTACATTAAATTGGCAAAGTCTACTCGATAAATAAAAGTGAGCGAGAGATTTTCACACCGAGAACATATTTCTGGAAACAGGTGCATCGAGAATCGATAAGTGAAATAAATAATTCGAATATTGGAGTACTCAGCAAGGAACATTTATCCGAAAATAGTTTCGAAAATTACTATTGCACGAGGGAAGTTATTTAAGGCGCGGCATTCAATACTACGTTAATCGGGCGTTGCTTTTGGCACTTTGTTTCACTTAAAAAAGAAGTGAAAACGGCACCCCACGGGAGAACGCAACGAGTCCGCTCGATATCAAATTTCGAAGTCTATTCTTCCACGGTCGTGGAATTGAAACGTACGGTCCATTAAACGTGATCTCTTTTCGATTCTCTCACGGGTCCATTTATTTTACATGAAAAACGAGGAATAACAAGAGTAACGAAGGCATTGTGTTACAGGTGCCTTCAAATGAACTCGAATTACTTTGATTCACAAAAGAACGTGCCGGCGATCCCCTGCGAGCGCGTTACCCGACGCGGTTTCTTTCCTACTTTTATAGAAAATGTCATATGCTGCCTCAAAAACGGACCGTTTCTCCGTAGGCTTTTAATTGTGACTTTAATTCGAAATACAACTCGCCCCTTTCCGTTTGAATCGGGCCATTGCGGTCGTTAAAGGACGAAGTACGATTCGCTTATGTTCTCTTTACCAGAAAAATCGAAGAAATTCTTCTCCCAGACTTCAATTTTCTCGCATCGTTTCCATTTCAATACGCAAAATTTATGGTTTTCAACCAGTCAAAATCTTCAACGCTAAGCTCGCCACGATCAAATTACGAAGACGACCACGAGATATTGACATTTTGCACTATTTTCAAATTATTTAAAAAATGGGTAAGCAGTGGGGGAGGATGGACATTGAGGGGAGTGTTATCTTTTGCAATGACAAGAACTCTGCTCACCTCTGACTTCCCTTTCGACACACAATTTGCGACATTACTCGGCTCCAAGTTCAGCACGTCTCTCTGAAACAGAAAAGAAACAGAAAGGTCATTTCGATTCGATTTAAACACGCGTGATTCAATGTTTAAACGAATACATTCTTTCACTGTTTTCTACCATGTTGGGAATCGGGTTAGACGAGGTCGAATAACTCAGTTAAATTCTAAAGCATCGACAAATACCAGAGCCTATCACAAGTTCGGTAATCCTCGCTGAGTAGACTGATTAATTTATACTTCTCATCCGCGACTCGTACCGCTGATAATGTTCAGAATACCGACCACCTCCGGTAATATTCGTGTTGCGGTCTCGTTGTGAGATTCTCTAACAAAGGACTATCGCAGCGAGGCGTTATACTGCATCTTTAGGCGTTAGTAATAGCACCACGATTAAATGCTTAACGAGCCTGATAATCGCCTTTTAATTGATTCGTTCAGCTGAGGTATTCCGTCTGTGACTACAAGAAATTTGGTTTCTACATAGCGCGACCGGCTCTCGCATTATCCTACAGATACACAACATTGAAAGTTTTCTGAATTTATATTTTTCTTACAAAGTATTACAATCATTTTTGTTTAAGATATAAAAAACATTAGTTAATCAAATATCCGGCAACATAATCTATAATTCCTCGCAGCATCGAGTCACATTCAGGCGAGAGCTGACCAATTCCGGCAACCGCTGCTGCCAGGTTGCTCGCGAGGCGTTCAAGGAAAGATTAGCCGAGTCTTCATCACAGACGGCGAAGGTATCCATTCTGGGGCATTCCGAGTGCCATTAGCAGAGCCAGTTAGAGCGCGACGGGACGACGAAATTCTCGATTAAAAGCGCTCGGAGAGGCGGGAGATTTAATTTCGCTTGTCGTCGGTAGTCGGGCGGAAATAGGGCGATCAGGAGGAACACAACCGTCAAACGAGCCCGTCGGACTCAATTACAACGCACACTCGGCGCGATATACTTTTGAAAGTTCGTTAGCGCCGTCCATTTGTGTCGTCTTCGGGTTCAGCGAAGTCGTCGTCGCGTCACCGGGGGGGGGGGGGGAAATGAATGTTTCCCCATTGGCACGGCCGTTGAATGGCTCGCGGAACGTCGTCGTCCGTCGAGGGAAATTCTATTTCGGCGCCGGTTGCCATAATTACGAGCCTTTCGAGGCGAGGGACGAAAGGATCCGCGGCTGGGACACCGGTTTCTTCGCTGGCTCGTTTCACGCTCGCAGTCTCGCCTGGCAACCGGCTTCTCTTCATCCTCCTTTCTTCGGGACCAACTTCAGCCTGCCCCGAAGAGGTGTCGCGAGTGCATGCTTCACGTTCTGCAAGCGGGAAGAAGAGGCCGCCAGCCGCCACTCGTGTGTCATTGTCGCGACGGCGATGACGAAGACGGCGGCGCGACACGGTAAATGCGATGCGCCACTCGCCTTTCGAAACTTTTCTGCTGCAAATGCGCCGCGGAATAAGGTCAGCAGACAGGGACAAGCAATAGGAAGCTCGAGGAGCCATCAAGACCCCCAGACGTATCTCTTCTCGCGACCAAGCCACACTCTTTGATCTGTCGACGCCGTTTCCGGGCTACGCCCGCCGCCAGACTTCGCTAATAAAAGTTCCCTTTCCGGGCGACCGTGGCTGCGACAAGCTGTTTGTTTATGGAGCAGCGACTTTCCTCGGTTCCCGAGTGGGTAAACGATTTGCACGGCTTTTCATCCATTTCCGACGGGGAAGAAGCTCCGAAAGTGGAAAGATTTAAAGAATTTAAATTTAAACAATTAATAAAGTCGTCTGAACAGTTAACGAATTAATGAACAACACGAATGACATCGATGAACAATTAATAAATGTCCCCGGTTGGAATCACGAAGAAAATAGTAAGAGTTAGAATTATCTCATCCACCTTTAAATGCACGGAACGAGACGTTTATTATGGAAGTCGTACATCTGCTTTTTAGTGGGAGAATGATTAAAAACGTTGAAACTTCAACTGATGCACGTTCCCCAGATGTAGTTACGCGTAATTAATTCGGTACACCGTGTCCTATTTCTACCTGTATATTTTAGAAAAATGTATCAAGTTACGACACAAACAGAAAACGTTCAAAGATTTTATAGCACCTGCAACTAACATGAATTTGTACTATATTTGGAAGAAAACTGCGTATTCAGCGTGGGCTAATTATGAACGAACAATTCCACGTATGGGTGACAAGATGTGTGGAAAAGTTAAATCGACCCGAAAAGAAGAGTCGACGAAGGGAGACGGTGAGTTGCATCGCAGAGTCCGCAGCGGGGTGGCGCTGTAAATCACGATCGAGGTCCGGAATCACGGTGGTGTTCACCGGTAAAGATCAAACATCCTCCGAGCGCGGGGCACGTACGGGTCTAACATAATTTCGAAAAACGGAAACCGCGCGCTCGCAAACCGTTCGGCCATGCATCTCGACGCCTGGGAAGGGTCTGGCCCCGGTCGCTATCTCTCGGGAAGCAGAAGCGTTTCGTGCGGCTGCGGAGGCCGTGGACACGATCCGGAAAAGGAAGTGGTTCGTTTGCACGGTCAATCGTCCGAAACGCGTCGGCCTTAACGATCGATCTCCTGCGGACGTCGCGTGCCGTTCCCCGGGGCCAGTGTCACGGCCAGGAACGGCGTTGATCCTCGAAATTGTCCTGGTCGAACCCGTCGGGGAGCCCGGAACGACCCGAAAACAGCCCGTCCACCCGACGCTACCCGGACTGACAGTGATCTACGACTAATAAATTAACGAAAGAATTGTTTTTGCCCGGCGCACGCGACGATATCTGTTATACGAGCGATGCGGAAGACAGCGAGAGGGAGGACAACGAAACCCGCTGAAACTGCAGGATTTCCGGGCTTCATACATGCGCCAGACAGACGTCCGCGGGAGTTGACGCACCGTGAATAACTTTTCAAGGAGGCGGAGTCCGTTTTACGGCGGAACAGATATTTTAAAGGCTGCACGGTCGTAACTCGAGCCGGACTTGTCGCGGACTGCTCGCTTACTGTCGTCTTTCCTACGACAATGGATGAAATTGTAGCGTGCTGATAATTAGTTGTATTTGTGTGAGACGGAACCATATTCATATTGGTTTTATTCCGAACGGAAATACCAATGCCGTCGCTTTAAACGAATTTTGTAGCACTTGATGTTCGTCTGAACAATTTTATTTATGTCTCTCCCTGCCACTGTTCCTTGCAGATACGCTGATTTATATTATTTCGACGAATTGATCCTCCAACTGAGATTCTAAATGTATTTCGTAGTAATAATACCAGGACCTGATTGTATTTAACCGCGTAAACAACGAGGTGAAGCGTAAAATCATTATCGTTCGTACAATTAAGAGCGGTATGTAAAGATCTCCCTCACCCCCATTGTACACATGCATTTATCATAAAAGGAGAGAGAGTACGAGAGTCTATTTACGTTTTATAAACGTGAGATTCGAATTGAATTTAATAAACACAAATACTAACTTATTCTTTGCTTCGCATAAATGGAAGGAAGATATGATTTCGCGATCGCGAATATTGCGCTCCTAAAATGAACCTGCGTTTGCGATCAACATACATCCCCCTTTTTCCGCTAGAACATCGTTAACAACTTTTGCGAATCCAACGAATGAAACAATTAAAGGTACAACAATGAGAGGATTTAGAACGAACGGGGAAACAGATAAATTCATTACTGGAACTCCGGTTAAAAATATAAATAATCGTCAATGAGGTATATTTGACGTGTCTGACCACGAAATGTCGTTACTACTGAACATTCTTTGTGTTCTTGAACAGCAAATAAATGATTCCATGCACAATCTTTAATGCTTAAGATACAGAATCCGACAACGCAAACCCTCCCCAGAAAATTGTCGCGTTACAGGTTTACCAGTTGTTTTTACAAGGAGAATTATTTCCATCGCGGTTAACTCAAGTTAAAAATATAAATAATACATCTTTACGCGAATATGCGTCCGACCACGAAATGCTGTTTCTACTGAACATTCTTTTGCATGATTAAGGCCCGCCCATGAGCAAATAAATAATTCGAAAATATACACAGCAGTTCCATGCACAATCTTGAATGCTTAGAATATAAAATCGGACAAAGCAAACCTTTCCCAGAGAAATGTCGCGTTACAGGTTTACGAGTTGTTTTTACACGGAGAATCATTTCCGTTGCGGTTGTATTGCTATTTTCTGCGGGGCGACATATTTCTCGCGACACAGTTCCGCTTCTTCTCGCAATATTTTACAGAACGCAGACAATTATTAATATTGGATTCCGCGTGTGTACGTGTGTGTGAAAGAGGAAGAGAGAACGATGCGGTTTTCGTCCGAGGCCGGACTCGACGAAATAAATAACTTCAACCAGAAAAATTGTTGGGCGCGCCGTTTCGCGATAAATCGCGTACTTTCTTTATTTTTTCGTTGGCGCGTCGCCCCCCCCCCCTCTTTCTCCACAATGTTTCACGCGTCCCGGACAATTCGCGGCGCTTGATTTCGTAACAGGTTTTCGGCGAGACCGCGGGAAAATTATTTGTTCGGTCGGAACGATAAAATGAATCTCCTCGAACGGAATTGAATCGGACCGAGCTGCGGGAACCCGGGCGATGTAAAATGGAATTCCTACGAGGAATTCTATTCTACAGCACGTTGGAAGTTCGCGGGGCTCTGGGCGGCAGACTTACGGCGGACCGATTTACAAGCGCCGCGCCGATTCGAAACCGGAAACGCTCCGATACTCGGCCGGAATTGCAATCGTTAAGTGCGGCCCGAGCACGCCCGCCGAAAATGTCGATCCGCGGATTCCGCCAGGAGAACCGAATCCGCGGTGGAGCCACGATTGAACGTTGTTAACGTTCGCTCTACTTAACGGCTACTGATTTATAGCTTAATGCTGCGCCGAACAGCTGCTTCGACGGGTCTCATCCGGCGATTAAACGGTAAAGGTTCAACGGCGCCAGTTATTG
This sequence comes from Lasioglossum malachurum, assembly GCA_028455605.1. Lineage (NCBI taxonomy): Eukaryota > Metazoa > Arthropoda > Insecta > Hymenoptera > Halictidae > Lasioglossum > Lasioglossum malachurum. The sequence continues at coordinate 5,880,943 of CM052312.1, forward strand.
TTGCCGGATCTTCGAACTGGCCTACAGATTATGCGGTTTATCATGTCCCTTGTTTCACTGATCTATTCTTTAGATTAATATTTCCCTGGCCATTTTGCCATTTATCGAACAACTATTTGAAAATAAAGGGAAACTTTCGAACAACCCATTTCAACACCATAAATATGCCTTAATGAATAATGTCGATAACAATTCATGCAACGCTCGTGAAACATAAAAATGTTCGTGTTTCTATGGATTACTGTACGATGGTCGAAGTAAAAACCTAGAAATGATAATTAAAACTTTCGCGTGGAAAATGAAGACTTTCCGAGTCGCACGAGGTACACGTGTCAAAGTTTATGATTGCTACGCCGGATGTGAACAATCGAAAGAGTTAGGTCACAATAGTTTAGCTATAGATTAACAAGATCCTTGTAAGTAGCACTCGTTCTCTTACCGTACTCCATTATTAAACACGTGGGCAAAGTACTACTCTGCGAGTAATTACCTTTCCCTCATGGTTCTCTTCAAGTAGAAATAGAGTTCTTTCCCCCACCGTGAAATAATTAATACCTTCATTTTTTCCTTGACCCGAACCAATTAAGTGTGCAATTTTAAAACACGATCCGAACATGCAATGCAAATTGACACGATGTTTTATCGATGTCACCGTTAATATACGGCACTGCGCTTGAAAATGGTGAATTCTTATGCATTCGAAGCGTCGGAGAAGGATAAAGTCAGAATTCCAATAGAATACCGTTCACATTACCTTTACGCTATTCACGTATAAAATAAAATTTCTGTCTCACTGGAATGCGAAAGGTGTAAGGAAATAAAGGGATACAACCTACTAGAATGTTTCACACTTGGATTCGCAGAACGTGTCGATCTGTCGATGTACAAAAGTGAATTCACATCCTAATATGATTAACGTATATAATACTTAATTCCACCCTCCAACCCTTTAGTATCGAACGTATATATTAGATCATTTCGTAAAAACTGCGATTTTCTTCTCAAATTTTTAGAGAACTGAGTAGAAAAATATTTCCCTCGTTTTTTACGGAGGGGCCTACCCTTAATAATTTCCGTTCTCCCCTTCAAGATCCTCGCCGAAGTATCACAAAAATTTCAGCAAAAATACTCTGTCTAATTAACAACACACCGGTTAGATTTTGCAAAAGCAGTGTCAGCACCGAACGACTCTGCACAGGCAAGTCTCCGGACCTGCCCGGATAAACAACAACAGAAACTTGGTCCCGGCAAGTTCACCTGCGTCTGTTTACACGGTCCAAGGTTCCGCGATAATTTCATAGCGATCGGGGGGAGGGGAGGCATTGCATAAATCGTATTCGCGCGTCATGACTAAATAAATGATCTTGGGCTTCTCGGAGCGGGTCCGTTCGATTGATACATCTGCGACAGCGGGTAATCACACGCGTACGATCACACGTATACGTCCCCCGAACACGTGATACGCAAACACTCGCGCGCGCGCGCGCGCGTCAACAGCACCACCGCGTACGTGTGTAGTCGCGAATATATAATGATACACAAACACGCGGCCGCGCCTGTGCGAATCACGCGTCTGCGGGAACGAGTAATAGGACAAGGGGGCCACAGGTGGACGCGCACGCACACGAATGCGTAATCACCTGCAAACGCACGGTGTCTAAACAGACGGCTCCGCTCTGCATCGGCCTGCATCGCCCTACATCGCTCTGCATCGCTCTGTTCATTCGCTCGCTCGCGCACAATTGTCGCGATTGTGCGATTACACGGTCGTGCTCCTGCGAGCATGGAATCGCGTGTACACATCTTGTTCTCCGAGTAGTCACTACATCCTGTCGGTGCTCAGCGGTCATCGCCGTTTTATTGCTACACGTCCTTGCGCGAGAAGAAAATGGTCGGATTCTGAGGGCTCATCCAAATGCGACGACCAGTCAGCACTGCATAATATTACGCTGGAGGGAGAGTTCTGTCGTATTTTAAATAAGCAGGTTATTTTGTTTGTAAATCCAAAACACATGTTGCTGGCGAGTCATTGAGAATGGTCATTGAGAAATAATGGAGATTATATCATTTTTATAAATTGATTCAAATGTTTTCTTTTTCGAATGCGACAGAACTTTCCCACTAAACCTAATATTTTGTTAAGAGAATTTTATTCTGGTTCAGGACTACGGCAGTGCTTAGAAAATTATTTCACGAAGGAATTAACTGGGTGAAATACAAAACAGTGAGAAACGTAACAAATCTAACAGTAAACAGGCTATTAAGGGATGAAATTAATTTTCATCTAACCACAGCTTCCCAGAATCGATGCAGAATATTTTTATTGTGAAAATAGTAAATGGGTGAATTTTTACCCTGAGGATCCTATAAGGGTTAAGGGAGTAATGTTCTGGAACTATGAATTTGCACTAAATCGTATAGCAATGCGTGAATTAAATGTCACGTATAGTATTGTTTGAGGCTAGTCGGTTTTTCAGGGTTGGGGCCCGCGAAATAGTTGTTAACCAAGGAGGCGCATTAGCGCGATAATAATTTTCAGAGGGGTTCCGAGACCGCGTATAAAGATAATCTACTTACGAAGTACGTTACGTTCGTTCGCTCGGTACAATTATTCTCCAAGTACCGCACACGTGGCTGTTGAACTACTTCGTCTCGAAGTGGCTGATATACGCCCCGCATTTCCTATGCAAAACGACCAAGAGACTATAGCACACGCATATACGTAGAACCCCACCTATCGTTCCTTCGCTCTGCGATTTCCATTCACCGCCGATTTTGGGTTAACTGTTTCGCCTTCTGTCTCTTATCATCCGTCCATTAAGTCAAGATATTGATCACCGTTCTTTCTATGATATCTTTTATACGCTCCGGCTAATAGCTGATTTATTCTCGGCGATTCCGACGTGAAATTTCCCGGGCCGCGGGTTCGCTCCGATTTCCGCAATGTCGCTGATTTAATCTTATTAGCCTCGCGAATTCCCATATTTCGTTCGTCGTAATATCTCCGTTCGCTTCGAATCCAGACGCTGTTAAAATAGCGGTAAACTCCCGCGTGTCGGATGAGAAATATCGTCTTTTTAAATGCGCCCGATGAATGGCTTTTCAATAACTATGCTTGGAAATCGATATTCCCTGTTGACCTATCCCGCGCGGGGTCGATCGGGGCGCAATCTGCAAAAATTCTCTATCGCTCGCGAGATACTCGATGTTGTCGGTTTTATCTCGTCGGAACAGAGAGACGAGAGAACGGAGTCTTCATTAAATAATAATAGCTGGACCGTTGTTTTTTTCCGAATCGAACGATAAATCGCTTCACTAAATTGTTTATAGCACACGTCGATACGTTAGCAGCTCGATCAAATTTGACAAGTAAAATGAGTGTTGACACAAAATTTTCACTTGCAGGCAAAGTATCCAGGTATAGTTCATAATTATTTATCGGTTTTACTGTCACTTACCTTTGTAGAAGATATCTGTGGGAACACTTCTACGAAGGTTTCAAATACGAATATGAAAGCTAATTGTTTGATACTGAAACTCGCACTCCGGATATTCAGGATACAACCCAAGGATTCTTAATGATAGGAAACCCCTCTCCATTATCTATATAATCTAATAAAAACGCAGCCCTTCGCTCGCGGTGGCTGGCATCCCCAGAGGCCTTGTATCCTTTTTTCTGGGGAACGCCCTCATACCTCAGGGCTGTAGGAGGGCTCGATACAACCGATCTGCTTTTGATCCCTCATTTCTTCCTGTCTATTGTTTTCCCAAACGTCGTTTTATCTCTTCAGGCGCTAAGCGAGTCTCGTGGCTTCCTCCTTCCGCCTAAATATTCTCTCCACTTGTTGAAGTTTTCTAGCAGCCCAAGGTAGAGACGTAAGGTAGTCTACATGGCAAGGATGCGGATCGAAGTTTCGTTCCTCTAGGATCAATAGATGAGAAATTATGGTCGTTTAAAATTGAGCATTTTTGACAGGTAAGGGCGCTTTCATGTTGGCTTGTAGTGACGACCACGAGCCGCTTACCTTACCGACCCCCCCCCCCTGACCTAATCCTAACCAACTCAGTAAGCGGCGTGCGACCGTCACTACAAACCAATATGGCGGCGCCCTTACCTGTCAAGAAACTGGAACTATGCTCAACTTTAAGCGACCATAACTCCTCAACTATTGATCCTAGAGGTTCGAAACTTCGATCTGCATCCGCGCCGGGTACAAATTTACTGGATTACATACGAAATACATCATAATTCGTAGGAGAAAGGCACAAATTTTGAGTCCGGTAGAGTAAAGAGCAGCCTTTTTCTCAAAAAGCACCGTTTCAGCCCTAACGCGGGTTCGCATGTTTCGCCTGGTCTCTACGTTCCGTTTATCACCGTTTCGATGCACCGAAGAACGATTTAACCGTGTTACAGGATGGTTGACTGTAGTTGTGATTGGCCCGCGTAAATTCGCCCGGAGGGCGTCTCGTTAAAATCATATAACAATCCGGCCAGCTGGTAGAGCCGGCTCGCGGACCCTGATAGCGACGTATTACTCGTTAAGCAGTCCGTTGCATTAAGGCCGCGAAGTACACACCGGTTCGCCGGTAATTAAAAGCGGAGCCATTCCCGGTATCCGCACTTAACCGTAAGCCGGGCAAGGATCTCCTCGTTACACTAATCATTACTATCCGTTGCGGGGGTGTAGAAGGTGGGGGAGTGAGGTTTGAAATAGCCGAGCTGCCCAGCGCGTGTAAATGCTGCCGGACGCCGCGCCGGGAGGCGTGGATCGGAATATCTTTGAAGGGAAGAACGGGAAGACCGAAGAACCAGAGCCTGCGAGAGACCATCGGGTTCTTCTTCCTCCCCTACTTTCCTCGCCTCTTTTTATTCCGTGACGAAGGGTCGGGTGAAATGAAACATGTTAATGGTATTGGCAACACGGAAAGGGTGCGACCCGTGCAGCGCACTTTGTGCGAAGGAATCTGCCGTTCGGGTCATTAATCGACCAAAGGATTTATTTTATACCTTATCGAGGCTACATTTCGGTCGCTGAACACCAGCTCACCCGTCTCTCCGCGTAAAGAGACTTTTAACCCTCGGCCGTCGTCGTGGGGCTCCGTGACTCACTGCTTTACTTTCAAAACAGATATTCAAGAGATTTTTACCTGATTACATGTTTTCAGGGTGCTGTCCCTTTCAGAATGTACTCGATCTTCGTACTACACTGTCGCGTCCAAAAGCTGAAGGGCCATTTTAGAGGCGCGACTCCATTCTTCAAAGAATTTTCTAACGTCTGTATGACCCTTTGAATTTACATTTTCAGAACAGGAAAGTATTTTCACTTCCCGACCTGTTACATAAGCGACTTTGTTGAGAAAAATAGAAAATGTTTTCTCATACTTTCAAATCGATGCTGTTGTTCAAAAATTTCGAGATCCATTCAAGAGATGTCCATTCGAGATGTTCAACAGAACAATCCTAATTTTATAGTGCCCGGATAAAAATCAACATGAACGACCACTTCAGACCAGGACACGACCAATTGAACCGCCACCTATTAATTATGCGGCTATAAATCCCGAACCTGTTCGAGAATTTCTCCCCCGATAAGATCTCTGCAGGGCTAAAAATAATCAAGGTCAAAGTATGGCATAAAACGAATGCAAAGCGGACCGAACGACAGCGCTCCGTATCTGGGATCTTGCGTACCTTATAAATAAAGTTTATACCGCTTTTTGCCGAATAAGACGATGATCGTAAAACATTATGATTTCGTGCACGCACACGCGTCGTTAATTAACCGAGCTCATAAATGAGCTATGCTAACGTTGAATTGTTTTCGAGAAAATGAGTCGTAGAATCTAATGCCCGACCTTTTTCCATTAGCGGCGGCCGGTAACATAAAAGTTTATGTAACTCGTAAAATTTTCCTGCCATTACGCTCCGCGAATATTAGTAACGCCGTGCATCCCACTGTCCTCGGGAATGTAACTTAATAACCGGCGGCACGTTGCATAAACTCTGCTCTTCACCCTGCCATTTCCTCGAATCGTCTCAACTCTGATCAATTTTTTCGGATCCTCAACCCCAAAGATCGAGCGAAGTCAATGCAATTTGTTTGATAAAATAAAGACTGAGAGGTTAAAATTTAGAATATCTGTTTATAAAAATTGATTTTATGCAGGAATCTGCAGTGTTTTTGACAGGTAAGGGCGCTGCCATATTGGTTGGTGATTATGCTCGGTAAGCGGCTCGCGGTCGTCACTACAAACCAATATGGCGGCGCCCTTACCTGTCAAAAACACTGCAGATTGCTTAACTTTAAGCAAGCATAACTCCTGAACAATTGATTTTACAGGATAAAAACTACGATCTGCAGCTGCCCCGGCTACAAATCCACCATGCTTTATTAATGCTTATGCTTTTTGATGAATAACTCCACCGAAGGTCATTCGAAGATCAACATATTATAGGTACATGGTTGAATTGAAAAATACGTGCTTCCATTTAAAAATACGACGATGAACCACTGAACCAAACATTTTTAAAGTCAGATAAGTGAAATATTATTTGCGTGTTCACACACACACACACATTTCTAATACACTAACCCAGTAACTTGAGTGTCGTAGACGATCGTGACAATTCGTCTAACGGTTGAATTTCAGATTACAACCTCGATATCAGAGCGCCGGGTACGTCGTTTTTCTAACGAACCCCTCGTATTACCGGGGAGCCGTTAACGAGCTCGCGAAATGGGAACGCACCTTAATCTCGCTCGGTTTCTGATTAAAGGCTATGTTCTCCAGTCCTTAATTCACTAAAGAGCAGCAGAAAGTTCTCGAGCAAGTAGACGACGGCGGCCAAGAGACGCTGCGAACCCAGACACGGAGGAAGGAAGAGGGTTGTGGAACTCGGGGGCGAGAACAGGTGCGAGTTACCGGTACTGTACACACGGCGTGTCCGGTTGAAATCTATAGTTCCTTAGTTTCGGCGAAGAAACGCCACTGCTGGAATTACAATCTTCCTCGAACCAGGTCGTTATCCGCTCAACGTTCCTAATTGTGCGCGTTTTCTTCGTTTAATTGCTGTTTCCGGCCGATATTTCACCGACAATCCCCTTTGCACCCGTTCGATATTATCCATACCCACAGCGCAATACGTATTTACCGCGCGCCACCGGATAAATTACGATGATTAGAAACTGACTATCACGAAATTACAATGGTTCTCGTCAGAGGATGCTGATTGAATGTAGCGAATTCGAGGCAATTGTACTCAATCGGAACCGACACTAATGTGCTATTTGATATTTCGCCGCGAAAGACACACTCGTATGCGGGATTAATGCATCTGTTATTATCTACCGATTAAATTCGATGCATCGGTGATATTCGCGATATTTTAATAGCTGTTATCAGATACTCGTTCTTTAAACAATTTCTAATGGCTCGGCTATATTAATTTTTAAGAAAGATAACGTAATCACGAAAGTTCTGCGAGAGGACCGTTAGTTGTGCTTGGCTTAACTTTAAAATTTAAAGTTTAAATCCTTCTTTAACAAAAAAAAAAAAAAAAAAAGAGCTGAGAGCTTATCCTGTTTCTTCTTGGAAACTCGGAGTGTACTTAGACAACCCTTAACTAGTATAATCGATAAATGAGAAGCCGACTATACGGACTGATGGGAAAGGTTTTAAGGGACTTACGGTGCTCGTTTTGCGGAGTAAAGACTGCTTAATGAACATTTGCTAATTTACAGAAAATTTTGAACGTAGATTATCGCGTATTTGTTGCGAATGTTAGGAACTCTGAAATTTTTAGGGATTCGAAACATTATCGGCACCATAGATAAATTGCTTCGTCGGAAGAAATGCTTAATTTTCTATTTTATTTTATTAATAGAATATATAAAATATAGAGTACATATTCTACTAATTTGATTTGACTCGAAAGCAATACATAGTATTTTATTTTTCATCGATGCATATTTCGTTTTAATCTGAAATTTCGGAATGAAACTGCAAGGTAAGGGGTTCAGCAGGTACTCGTTGCATACGCGAAGAAGCTCATCCGACAAGGGGTTGGAAAGATTATTTCCATTTCCGACTAATACACCTATTCTCTTATTCTCGCCGCAATAGGGTCAACACGGTATACGAGAAGGCTCAATCACGAGAGTCGATGGCTCGTATCGCACACGCGTGCAAGATTCCAGGGCAATAATATTCTCGGCCGGCTGCGGTGCATCATTTTATCGTGTTGCCTACGACGCCATTAACTTTACGGCACCGGCATGCCTGCCGGCATGTAAACGCCTTGACTTCCATTACCGGGGACGGTACGCCGACTATTAAACAGAAATATCTCCCTGGGTTAGGTCCCTGTCCCGACCCAACCCCCCAAAACTCTCTGAACCGGGGTTTCCGCGGATTCGTCGGCGAACGGGGTGAGTCTACAGATAGAAAGAGGAGAGGAGAGAGAGAGAGAGAGCAGAATCCTCGGGCCGCGTTTACACGCTCGGTAAGCAGTCTGCGAGAGGGAACCCGTCCGCCCGTCTTACAGACGACGAAAGTCGTCGACGCTTGCATTTTGAGACGTTGTGATGCAGACTTCTAAGGGCTCGTCCTCGGCGCGAGATTACGCGAGCTGATATTTCGAAGACGAATTCGAGATAAGCCCGGACTTCATTAGGGGCAAGAACGTCGATATATGTGCACGATTAGACAGCGGAGCTTTATGTAAAATAAAAATGTTTTGCAATGATTCTGGGAAGCAGGAATAACATAAAAATCGATTTCATCCCTTAACCCCTTGCTCTACAATGTCGTGCCAGACTCGCGATGAAGATTCAGAACAGAGTCTGATAAATATGTATGGTATTAATTTCCTTCAGAATTTTTTTACGATCCACAAAAAAGATCTAATCACTGAAACCGTATAATAAATCGTAGGGCACGGGACTAACGACTTTGTTACATTGAAAGCAACGTTCCAACATTCTCGAACTTTTTAAATCTTTTACCGTTTCATATTCCACTCAACCAATTCCTTCATAAACGCATAAACGTCCGCAGTCTACGCACGATGTTTGTGAGGGTAAAATAGAGTTACAACGTTTCAGGCTTGGACGTTAACGCGTTCAGAAGACGTAGGTTGCTGTGCTTAAGACGATTTTCGACGTTGTGCGAGCGAGCGTTTGATGAAGCTAATACCTCAACTAGACTTAATTAAGGGAAACTGAACCAGGTCTCAGTTGAATCACTTAACCCAGACGTGATTTCACATAATTCGAGGTGACTAACCTAGACCTTCCCTGACTAGCGCGTGTTGATTAGTCTGGACCTAACGCAACCTAACCACAGTCCTATCGAACCAACCTAGAACCCACTTGACCCGAATACTGCAGACTAGATTAGTCTAGACACAGCGCCATCCAAGTGCGCAGACCTTCGAAATTCTAATGTAATCTTGGAAGTTGGATGGAAATTAATCAAGCAGAGGTGTGCGAGAACGTAAAGGTGTCTGGCGGAGAAATTTACTTCGGATCGGGAAGGGTTCTCGAAAATTTCAGGATTCTCGAGAATTTTCGGGATTCCCGAGAGACCAGATGCTGTCTCGACCATCGGGTGCACGATATTTCCGGGTCCTCGCACGCTTCTAATCACTAGGAGCCGGATGGTGCCTTTGAAATGCTGGATCAAAATGAATCCAGGTCACATCGGTCAAGTGTTAAAGATTTAAGAGATCGATTGCGGCGGTATCCGGTGGCGGAGTGGATCGTCGAACCCCAGTATGCGGAGACTGTCCTCGAAGATGATTCTCCTCGGCTAAAAGTTCGAGTATGAGAATCCTCTGCCGGAGTAGGTCGTTGTCTCCGGGTTAATATTCCTTTCGACCGAGCCCGGAGCTTGAAAACGACGTTACGCGCATACAAATTCCGCGTGTCGCCGTGGAGGGAAGACGCAAAGCGTGTTTGAGATTTACATATTTTTGAAAGGACGCTTGCCCGGGCTTCTCCGCTGATGCCCGCGTCTTTGCATTTCATTAGACCCGGCCGGTTCCTCATTTGGCCGTTAGAAAACAGACGGGACTGAAAACGCGGACGGGAAATAGGTCGCCTCCGACCCGGTGCGGTGGGTCGTGTTGCGGGGCCGCGCCGTCAAAGACAAAGAGATTCCTTGCCGAAGAGAAACACTTCACCCGCTCGCTACGCCTCGCTAGACACGTTTTCTGCTCCCGCTCTATCGCGGACTCCTCATTACCGGCACATCTCAAGAAACTCGATCCTCCCACGCCATTCACCATTTTCTACGTAATTCCTCGAACCCGGCAGAAAGCTCGACCAAATTCATGTCTCTGTTAATTATACATCATTCGTTACACGCAAAACAGCTTCTGCAGTTTCTAATTCTGGTATTTACCTACAAAGTTACTCAGCCGTGACACGCCGATTATTAATGAAATTTTGGTATGATGTAGTACTCGAAAAACTATTTGACACGTACTTTTTATGCTGCTGACATTTATGCTAAATCCATGTTGAGCGTCTTCGAATAACGAAGCTTTTCTTTTGAATAACGAAATTAACTTCTTTTTCGGACTGCACTTTTCCACGCGTATCCAGAAACTCACTTATTAAATTATTATTGTTATTAGTTGTTTTTCACTCTATTCTCTCAACACGTTCCGCGAATCTCTTTTATAGGATATCATCTCATGTTTCTTCACTTTCCGTTGTTTTAAATCAACAAACCATGTTACCACCGCCGTTTATTTCAACAATAACATCGAAAGTGTCGTATATCCCGCGTGTAACTCACATAACACCGCGAAATTCCTATCTCATCCTGTTTTATCCGCCAATAAAATCGAATGTTCGGTCTAAAATATCATTCACAATTGGTCAAGCTTCCCACCGGTAAAAATCCACGTTTCACAATATTTTTCGGTGAAATCGTTTATGAGAGGGCACATTCGAAGTTTTCTGTTGCCATATTGGTCTTCATACAAAAATGTTGTTGCAATGCAAATGGTTCAGGATCAATCTCATTCGAACAAAATCACTTGGGAGTTTGTGGGACATGTTTGTGTGATAGCGCAGCGATCAACGTGCTAGCACCGAAGATCATCAAAGTCGGTCGCCGTAAAACCAGTCGCGTCGTAAAGAAAGGAATCATCGTTCCAAGAAAATTCCATTTCCAATTCTAATTTTTCTGAGCTCGCCCAGCGAAGGGTACTACAGTCGAACAAATGAATTGCTCTTAGGACTTGTCGTCAGAACTCGTATTAAACAAATAATTTTCTAGCTCCGATCTGATTCTTACAATATTACTTCCGTAGAATATTTGTGTGCGGATAGTCTAGCGATGAACGTGCTAACACGAAGAACAGTTCGCAGAGAATTGCATTTCCAATCGCGATTTTTCCGAGTTCGTTCGTCGAAGGGTACTGCATTCGAACAAATGAATAGATCTTAAGACTGGTCGTCAGGACTTGTATTAAACAAATAATTTGCTGATCCGATTCGTGCAATATTACTTCTGTAGAATATTTGTGTGCGGATAGTCTAGCGATCAGCGAGCTAACACGAAGAACGGTTCGCAGAAAATTGCATTTCCCGATTTTTCTGAGGCGGAGAGGGTTGCTCCGAAGATCTCCGGCTCATGATACGCAATCAGGAAAGATGTGACCTTCCTCCGAAAAGGTCTGCCCCCGACGTAATCATGACCGTCGGATGCAATCGTTACGAGGAGTGAATCGAGGCGAAGGGGTTGCCTGTGGAAGAGGGTGCAGCGGGGCGCAAGAAAGACGGGTTGATTATGTAGCAAAGGTGAGAGCTTTGAGCGTCAGCGGCAGGCGAACACCGAAAACACCCGAGTCCACATGTAATCACTACTCCAGCAGCGGCGTGTCCCAGTTCGGATGAGCCCCGATGCTTTATGCTCCTCCGGATCAGTCGCGGCGTTTCTCCCGCCTCTTCTTCCTCTATTCAAGAGGTCTGCAAGCCACCGGTGGGCGCGCCAGAGGGTGGCTTTAGACTTTCGGCATCCGGCCCGGCTTGATTAAGCTTCTGGGCGAGGTGATGATGTCGCGAGTAGAACGCCCAGAGGTTGTCATCCCCGTCGCGCCGTCTAAACTCCCGCGAACTCGTTCCTTCTTCGTTCCGTTCGGCAAACCGCCCTCGACCCCGCAAACCTAACCCGTCCATCCCCCTCCTTATCATCCTTGTCTCAGCGGTGCACGTTTAATCATCGGTGCAGCCGCGAAACTGTCGCGCCCCGCCGAAAACTCCGTCGCCTCGCGCGCAATTGGGAGCCAAGAAACCGTCGGGGACTCTCACCCGCTGTCCCGGGATCTTCAGACCTCTTTTCCAGGTCGAACAATCGAACTCGGTCTTCCCAGAAACTTCCTGAATAGGGCAACTTTGTCGTTCGACGCGAACGCCGATTTCGCCGAAGCCTGCCTCCATCTACCCTGCTTCGCCTTTGTGCATGCACGAGATTTGTTTCATTTGAACCGGGATTTTCATTCGAGAGATTCTGAAAAAATAACGATGTTGCGGGTCATTTAGCCCCGGCGGGGTTAGAAATTTTTAAATTGTTTCCTCGCCGGGTAACAACCAACTGGCCGATCAATATCGAATCATATTAGCATTATTGTGATTCTTGATCAAGAGAAGGTTTTAATTTAAAAGGTCAGAAATCGTTTGGAAGTTTGGCACAAGCTCAGCGTAAAATATATAAAAAGCAACTTTTGCTACAATCGCTGACGAATTTTGGATTTCGGGTACGTCGAGTCCCGCGATTAAGCGATTAAGAAAATCCGGGAGTCGTTTAATACTTCAGCCGGTCCGTAAAATTGTGTCGTTCATTATTCAAGGAAGAAGGGGGCGAACTGGCGCAGACTACGATACAAATAAACCATCGACTGATAGGAACCGGGAACACGATCGGTAATTCAATTCCTCTCACGTAAAGAGTAACTCTGTCTCTCGAGTAAGGCACGTTTCTTTTTCCCCGATCCGAATGAATGATTCAACGATGGACCACGTTCGTTTCGCACATCCGAAAAAAGGGCCGGCAGTTCGGCGAAAGTGAAATCGAACTGCATTCCTCGACCAGGATCCGCGTGAAATATTTACGCGATCATCGGGCTCGATTTTTACGAATAACCTTTTGAAGCCGGGGGGAACAAGAAAACGGTAGATCAGTCTATACGGCGGCCGGCACAATTTACCGCGTTGAATTATTAAGGGCCGAAGACTACCGGCTTCCCAGGGGTATCGACACCCCCTAACCTACGAAATTCGAGGTCCGTAATGGTACCTGGGAGGCGCGGTTAAAAATTCAACGGGCTGAGCCACCGCGACGCTTTTTATCTCATCAAATAGTAACGCGCGCTGCTGAACTGCTGCAAGATGGAATCGTTTTCTCTCTTGACGAGCCCGGCACGCTAATAATCCTGCACCGGTAAACAAACTGAAATTGCGACGGAACAATATCCACGATCTTCTAATTATTTTAATTCGACGTGGATCTCTAATCCTGGGATTCGTTGCTTCAATGTTGGTGGCTTCGTTTGATACATTTTCATTATTAAATCGAAAGATGATTGCATAAGCTCGTGCCCGATTTGAAAATAAAATTCAATGGCTAAATTTTAAAGAATTCAGCTTTATTAATCAATTATATGGTCACCGTTCTTTTCTACGAATGGTGACTATATAATTTTTGATAATGATTAATCATTCATCCATGAAAATCGGGCACGAACTTATGCAATCACCTGATATATTATTTTCTCCATTTTATGGATATGAAATTGATATAACACCTCATACAATACAATATAAGGGTAAACCCTTCGGAAACGATATCAGTGCTTTATACTGACTCTGAAAATATTTAAAAATTGATTGTACACGGTGAGCTTATTAGAAACAATACACCTAGTTTATTATTTATTTTCCAGAACTTGAACATGGGTAGGAAAATATCAAAGAGTCTGGATCACCAACAGATTATTATCACCGAAAGAAAATGACGATTGCGGTCCTCCTGGAAGGGTTAAAAACTTGAAATTCTCTATGAAAACATTTATTCACGTATGTTCAAACTTTTCTCTTATCCAAATCTATCACAGATTTGAAGATCGAAGTTTCTTCGTTACAACAACCATCTACAACGTGATATCCGATTACTTTGTCACTCACAATAATATCAGTACGTCAAAGAAACAGATTACGAAGACTGACAAGAGCAAAGACCGATAAAATATTATCGCAGTACAACGCCAATAAGAAAAGTAATTGGCCGAGGTTGCCTGACTGAATTTTCCCGGCGGGACGAGGAAAAAATTGTCTCTTAAAATCTCGAGCAAATAATCACGATTCAAAGGCGAGTAAATGAAACAGAAGGCAAATAGAATTCAGGAGCGAGTACCCGCGGGCACTAAAGAACAAGAAGGCCGACGACTGCAATGGCGAATGGGAGCGAACGAACATATAGCCGGTAGGTAATAGTCAAGCTAATTTCGTAGAGATTTCTGGAGACCCGGTGGAACAATCTCATTCTGGCGGTTCGGTTTCCCACGAACGTCCTCCTATCTTTCTTGCGTCCCATAAACGAATTCTGCTCCGTTCTCGGCAGCGCGTCATACGGCCGCCGATGTCACCCATAAAATGCTCGCCGGTTTGACGGTGCTAAAAGTGCCTTTCGCTGTCGATCGGCCGCCGTAAGTCACTCTTTGCTTAATGGAGTCGTCTGCGCATTGTCCCTCGCAACATGGGAGGACGGAGAGGAAACGCGGCAGGAACAACGGAAAATGGAGAAACAGATACGCGGGCTCCTTTCGCGCGGATGCGCGTCGAAAGGAGAAACCGGATAAGAGAGAGACCGGAGGAACGGCGAGAGAGAACGCGCGTGGAAGAAGCGAAAACCCGGGATTCAATCTGCATTCAATATTGATTTCAATCCGATATCGCAGATTTCAATTTTTGTGATTTACTTCTTACGCCGCGCACCGCCCGGGACAAAAACTGTCCAGATGAAAAAGACCGGCCCGTCGAGAGCTTTCCGAAAGTCAGCCGCCCCAATGCATACCGATGGAGCGCCGTCATCGATCAGACCCTTGATCCCGGAATTATTTCCAAGATCATCCGATTATAAACGGTACCGTGGGAGAGCCTGCTCCGCCGGGAACCTGCGGAAGTAGGGCGTGCGTTTTTGAGAGCTTTTTTATGGTCCCGGGAAATAGAACAAGGTGCTTGCGAGTCTTTCTTGTCTACCCAGGGAGATAGGAATCTGATTACCTGCGGTAGCATGAGACTTTGCGTCGGAGAAATCTCGCAAGCGATTGGTTTTTCAGAGAATTTTGTTTCTATAAAAATTAAGCTTTAAGTTCAACGCACAGTCTGAAATACATCAGGTTGATATGACAGCTTACTGTTATGCATTAGTAGTTTACATAGCTTCAATCTTTAAATTAGATTGCTTGAAAAAATTTAGAAGAAGATCTGATATTTAAGAGTGGGAACAAATAGAACTTGACTTGACAACGAGCATACTCTGGTAAAAATCATGTCGTTTATCAAGCGATACATGCGTACAGGATTGAACTAACACGCTGGAAGGACAAGAAAACAAGCGGAATCCCGCGGAAGATGTTCGTATCAATTACGGGAAGTCAATGAGATAGAAGAAATTCGTAACGACCAAAGTTCCAGGACATTGTTGGAGTTTGCGAAGGGGTCGCGCGCGACGCGATGGTCCCGACGCGATGATAAGAAATTATCGATCCGATTTGCCGAGTGACGAACTTGTTCGCGCAATATATCCCGGGAAATTACCCGTGACCGTGTTGCCGGCGAATTGTAACGGTGACGCGGAGGAGCGACGAATAGAGAGAGAGAGAGAGAGCCGAGAAAAGAACCTGGTCCCCCGTCAATTGAGTTTAACTTGAAACGAAGAAGGAACGCGGCGTTATAAGGAAAAGTTACGATGGTGGAATTTTCTGATTCGCTGGAATATGGAACAGAGAAATCGCGGAAATGTGTTTCCCCCACCGAAGAATATCCATCCACGCAAGACATGTTTTTTTTTTTGGTCTCAGTTAAAATATGAAAGTAAAAACTTTTATGTCTGCCAATCTGGTTTGTCTGCAGTTGGAATCACAAGATTATTATTCCTGTAGAGTAGAAGAAGACTTATTTGGAGAGTTAAGAATATATTTGTATCCTCTAAGACTATAAAATAGTAAGTTCGCTGTCATTATTGTCGGCCGACTTCGACATTCTCGATTTTAAAACTGAATTTTACAGATGACAGTCACTAACAATTGTCATGAATAACCCTAATCGCTTCCATAAATGAAATAGGCGAAAATTGTATAAAACGCACAAAATTCGCGCTGCAGTAAACGCGTTAAAACCAACATCTGAGCCAACAATGTGCCACAAAATGGGGACCATTACCACCACCATAAAACACTGAAATGAAACCTGTGAACCACATCTGGTCCAGAATCCACCCCGCGTCACCAGACTGCGCATTTTATGCTTATGTAACAGAAATGCGTGGGTGAAAATATAAAATAGAATGATTTAAGTCGATTATGTATATTTAATGTTGTTAATACCTTTCAGACGCAATTTCGTTTTAACCATTAGCACTCGAGTGAAGACTCTGAGGCAGCACTAACTATTGCCAGATCAGTAATGTAAAATAATGGTTACGTTATTAAATTATTTTATATCAAATAAATTACTAAACATTATTGCATGAGTAAATTGCATCAGTTTAATATGCGTAAAATGAAAATATTCTAGGTCAAAAGAAATGTTTAGTTTACGTGTTATATAAACAGTTCCGAGTGCAAACGGTTAAAAGTTAGGTTGCATTTTCATTGAGTGCTATAGTCGAAAGCGAGAGGAACTTTCGGGACAGCCTAATATAATTATAGACTCGTTTAAACCACTAGATTAGACAATATATTAGCTGGTCCCAAAAGTTTCTTTCTGAATGTGTTCCTTTAATATTGCTAAATAAATAAAAACAATGCCATAATCTTACAGTTAATGTGTTTCAGTACTTTCTCACATGAATTTGCATTATGTGCATGAATCTAAAATCAACGTCATATTTATTTAGCAATATTAAAGGAACACAATCCGAAAGAAACTTTGGGACAACCTAATAATTATCTTTTGATCGACGCGGAAAATTTGTATTTTGCATATTCGCGGACCACGCACCGCCAATCGAGTAACACCGTGTAGCTATGACGCGCGTGGTAGGCGCCAGGGGGATGGATATCGAGCAGCCGCAAGAATGAGTTTAGCACAAAGGGCGAGTCTCTTGAATGGCGTCGAAACAATCGCGGATTATCACGGTTCGGCAGGCGGTCGAGCATGTCGGTGTCGTTCGCTTCTTTTTTCCGTCCCGTTCGGCGGCTTAATGCCGCAGTCTGGCAGCGGGCGAGGAGCATTTTGCGCGACGTCGACGAGGACGCCCGGCGCGGCGTCGCTGGGGCTGTATGGCTATTTGAACACTTTCGCCATAAATTCGCGCGAGAGGGTACTCGAGGCTCGTTCGCGCCGATCCTTCTCCTCCCTTTTCGCATTCTCATTTTTCCTCCCTTCTCCTTCCATGGGGCACACGACGGCGCGCGACGAGTCGCGGCTTTCGATTCGAGACTCGTTAGCGCGACTCGAGTGCCCACGTTTTCAAGGTTAAATTAATGAAATTTTACTGTTATCGCAGTCCTATTACAAACATACTTAGCTCTTCACTGCATGATTTTTTATTTAAGGGAAAATTATTTAAAAAAAAATTAAAACAACATTTTATCAAATGAGATAAAATGTGTAGAATGGTTAGAAAACACATTCTTAGTTTACAATTTATCAGATTTGTTAACTGTATCAGATATGATACACTATGCAGCGAAGGGTTAAGAAAGAAATTTTCAGCTAATTTATGTAAGCATTTTAAAGATGAACGTGTTCTGAATGCAAAAAAAAATTGGTGGCCCTCAAAACCGAATACAACATAAGAAAATATTAAAAATTAAATCGATAACATTTTGTACGTATTACTGCTGACAAATCGTAGTTGCAATTCACACCGCAGTATTAGGGACATTCCTAGTGATTTTCGTGCCACAGTAATGAGCTCCTCCTTCGCTTTAATGTACGCAATGCTGAGGGCTTAATGTTTTTATTAAAAAAGCAAGAGAAGTTTATTCTTATATTTTTATTGTATCAAAGTAGGTATTTAAATAATAATAAAACTTTCCTCTATGCAATTTAAAGCAAAATAATCTTTGGTGACCCAGATAGAACGTTTTCTCAAATCGCGAGATTATAAAAATATTATTTGCTTTTCGCCAACGGGTATACGTTCTTATTGAATTGTGCGAATTTATTCAGGGAAAAACATTTATTTTTACGTATTCTGATCTGATTGGGAAAAAATACTGCAGTAATAGGTACTCTATCTGTCTGGAGAATACGACGGGGAGAACAAGGCTGGAAAGAGAGGAAGAGACGGAAACAAAGCGACAATAAACAAGAGCAGGCCGGTAATTAAAAAGTTAAGCTGTTAAGTAGCGATGGGATCGCGGGGGCGACGCCAGCTCAAGAACAAACACCGCGGACGCTGACTTCTCGGAAACTGGTTGGAACGGGATCACCTTGGGCGAAACTAGATCGAGGAGAATTTGCCGGGGATCGCAGCACGAGATACGGTCCGTTGCTCTTCTTTGTACAGAGGAATCGGGTCGGAGGTTGGTACTGTTTTAATTATTAAGTAGTGTTTGATTCAATTGGCCGGGCAAGACGGTTCTGTCTTATTATAGGGATTAGTGGAACGTGAACTGGTTTATGAAGATAACTTCAGGTTGATTTGTATACAGCGAAGTACGGATTTCTCGCCGTCAATTGTTGTTTGCGAAGATGTAGAAGTGGTTCTGGTGGAGATTGCTTTGTAAGGTGTTTGACGTAAGCCTTTGTTCCAAGGTTTCTGTTACGTTTTGATAAGCTTGTTAAGTGTACAATTTCCTGGTGAAATTCTTGTTTCTTTTTTTTTAAATTGTACGCATCCTAAATTAATCTCGAACCTCAACCCCTTGTCGTATTCCACGAGTCACACTAGTCAAGAAGATTTGAAACAATGTGTAACAAATATGAATGTTACGCCTTTCTTTTTAAACGAAGCAAAATTTGACTCGTTTGTAATCAATAGACTGCGGATTTTATGCATTTACGGGAAACATAGACACGTACGATTTAAAGCAGTGGACTTGTTAAAACTATTTAAGCACATCGGTGTATTAGTTTCGGCTCAATAAGATAATTAAAAGAAGAAAGAACTTTTTATTTAGTTCCTGTGGCTTGTAATCGTTGTAGATAATAATTTTTATTTTGCATAAAGATCCGCAGTCTAGTAATCAATATTCAAGCATTTAAATGAGCGTTCCATACAAAAAAATATAAATTTTCTTTTTTTTTTCTCTCTTCTATACATTTTTCGGGATAAAGACGTTTCAATCGCAGGGACTGCAAAGAAAATGATACGGCAAGGGGTTAAGCCAGCTGTTGTGAGCATTGGCGTCCGTGACTAACAATGACACTGATCAGTATATTGGAAAACAAGGTTTCTCACTTATCGAGGTATCGGAGACAAAACCTCGGAAGGTCGGGCAAGCTGGACAAGTGACATCGTCACCTTTTAATCGGTTTATTCGACCGAGGTACTTGAAAGTTCGCTTGACTTATCGGACCGCATGGATTTTTTCCTCAAGTTCCCTAAAAGAATCATCGAGATCCTTCTGCTGCTGTATAGTATCATTCCCAGGCGGTAAAACAGTGTACGGTTTGAAAGTGAAAGGAAAAGCAGCGGGGGTGGCATGGTGCGAAAACTTTTCCATCGATTTATAACTATTGCGTGGCCGTTGGGGGCCCGGAAGTCGGGTGTTAAGAGGCACCGAACGAATTCATTTCGGCGAGGAGGCGAGAGGCGAGGTCGCGGCAACGAAAAATCAGGGAAATGGGAAGTGTAAACAAGTTCGTTGGTTCGCGGCGCGGCGCGGTGAAGCGAGAGAGGGAAAGAGTGAAAAAGGTGGAGTAGCGTGGCCAGATAAGGAGGATTCCGCGTAGGGAACCGTGAGAATTTTTCATCGCAACTTCCGCGCGGAATTTTGTTTGTCTTTTCTCTTTCCGCAGTACAGCCCGGTTGCTCCGAAGCTCCGGCCGTGATTATCCGGGGGAACGGGATTTAAAACTGCGTTACCCGTTGGACTCGCGGAGCACTCGTGCACCATCGTAATCCATTTATTTACAAGTTTGCCGGGGGAAACACCGTCGCGCGTCCGCACACATACGCGGAAAAGTAAAAGAAACGAGAGCCGGCGCGGCCGGGGCCCCGCGGAAAGTACTTTAAAGTAATATCCCGGCTGCGTCCCCGCGCTGCCCGCGCGACAATGGAACCGCGCCCGGGCCACTGTTAGTCAATATTAAACTGTATGAAAATTTATCGTCCGCCATAGCAATGAGTCCGAGGGAACGCTCCGCTGCAATTTCATCCGCTAACGACGAACCAGAGCTGTTTTTCGAATACGAGCGATCGCGGACGCACGCGAGCATCATAAAACAGTTATTTTCAAACTGGAATAACTTTGATTACATTCTTCCAAGCACCTGAAGACTCGCTTTCATCGGTTCGAAGAGACAGCGGATTTGATGCATTTATGACAAAAATGAGAAAGCGTAATTCAAAACAGTAGAAGAATTTGAACATATTTTTATATTATTTTCGATCTATTAAACATATTAAAAATGAAAATAATTTTCTAGTTTACTCCAGTTCGCTGTCTAATTATAATTAAATGATAAAAGGTTCACACGTCTGTAAATCCAGCACTCGAGACTAGTACTCGAGTACCATTATTCAAAATATTGTTTGCAATATTAAATATGTTGGTGTTTAATCAATTACTAAACATTTGAGTATTGTATGAGTAATGAAATAAAATGGATAAAAGCATATGGAATTATTCTAGGTCGGAGGGAATGTTTAATTTCCAAGTTAAAATAGCTCCGAGTGCAAAGGATTAATATAGGTTCACACGTCACTAATGACTATATATGCAACTGTACAAATTTCATGATGAGGGTATCATAAATGCTATTTTTATGAAGGGTTAATATAGGTTCATACGTCACCGATGACTACATATAGAACTGTACAAACTTCAACATGAAGGGGACATCGTAAACGCTATTTTTCTCATTTACTACGGAGTCATGTTCATTCACTGGACAGGTTACCCTACACGTCGGGAATATAGCTCGTCCCGAAGCAATCTTTCAAGGTGAGGCACGAATGAGACGAGGTTGTATCGAGTGGCAGGAGAAGAAGGAGCAGCAAACAATTCTGCCAGGCACTGAAATATAAACGGGCCGGTCCGTTGCTTTCTAGAATGATGGCATTAAATATACATTTCACGGCGAAGGCCACTCTGTGTAACTTCGGGACCGGGCGCTTTGCCTTCGGAATTTCTATCCCTAACACGGCACAACCCTCTGCTCCTCTTCTTTCGCCCTTTCCGTTTCGCCGGCATCCCTCAGCCAACAGGGGCGGTAGGCACTAGTCGTGTACAAGCTGTAACGCGGAGTTTATTGCAACGATGAATTTGGGATAAGACCCCGGCGAAATTTCAGTTTGATGAGGCTCTTCTGCGCCCGACCCGGCCCGGCGCGGCGGCCGCCCACATTCGCAGCAGAGAGAGAAAGATGGTTGAAACTACCCGCCGCGCCTCCCGGTGACAATCTTGCTCCTCGAGACAGGAATTCGTGAAAAGGATCCTCGCATTTCCATCCCGAATTGATTACTTTAACGACGGCTCCCTTGGTAATCTATTGGACCTGCGAAATTCTCCAGATACAAAATTGCCGAGCCAGACGATCGCTCTTCGCGAAATCCGAGTCCTGGCGAAATTCAATTTTGATGGTCCGAGGACGTGGATTACAGCAGTGAAAAAATCATGGGATATCGTGGAGCGTTAACCCTTTGAGGGTGGACCACGATGATGATCAAGGAATAGTTAATGATGGAAGTATTCACAATTACAATGTCTTCTCTAAGAGAACTCGAAGAGGCTGTAGATAATCATAGAGGAGCTTCGTAGGAACACTTGTTTCATTAAGAGATTTACATTGCAACCAATAAGCAATAAATACAGACGATTTTCGATTATATACAATTTTCGAAAAGAAATAAAATGTAGAAAATTAAATAATTCAAGTACCTGGTTAAATGTAAAATTTTTACTAATTCATTAATAGACAGCGGATCTGTATGCAAAATAAAAATGTACCTGAATTGCAAGAAACTCGAGTAAAAGTTTATTTTCTCTCTTAATATGTGAAAATAATGTAGCAGCATGTTTAAGTTTTTCTAACGCGCGGTTGTACCTTTTAAAATTACACCCACTCATATTTATAATAAATGCATGAAATCCGCTGTCCATTTATTAAAGACGATATGCAAATATTTTCACCGCAACATAAATACTGTAAAAACTCGAAAAGCTGCATAATGAATGCAGTAAAGTGGACCACCGGTGGTCTTTGAATTTGGGACGGCGGCGTGGATGTTAATTTATGAAGCACACCCCTCCGCGGTAGTTTGGTGGAAGATTTTCAAGATACTTGTGTTTCTGTAGCTCTTTTCATGCCGACTTTCTTTTTCCCTCGCGCCGCGTGGTTTCCGCCGAAAGATGAGAAACACAGAGAAATAAAAAGTGGAAGATCCCGGCGTCCAAAGACCTCTCAATTTTGCGTCGAAATACGGTTGGCCCCACATCGTAATAAGGGCAAGGGAGAAGAAGAAGAAAAAAATAAAAGAACCGAAACGAGGAGTTTTTAATCATCGTCCCGTATTCCCTAGTCGTTGCTCTTTTAGAACGGAATTTTTCTAGGTCACCGCGGTACTCGAGGCGCGGCGGGAACGTTGCCTTACCGAACTGCCGCAGCTCCGCTTTCTGAGTGAGCGTATTAAATATTGTGCATCTCGTTCGGTGGATTAAAAAATAACTCAATTTCCGTTTCTTAATCGGCACGTTCCGTTCCCGCTCGATGTCCCCGGGAAAATTAATCACGACCGCGCGGCCCGTAATCAAACCCGCTTTTATACGCGAAATCTAAGCTTGTCCGTTAAATCACTCCGCATATTTTTCTCTTCCCGGTTTGAAATCCGAACACGAAAGAGAAAGATACGTATTGTATTATTGGCAGAGAATTAACGTGACGCTTGAAAAGCTGCAGGTATTTGCGGTATCAATTATTTAAAATGACTGAAGAAGGAAGCAACCAACCAACGATCGATGTGGAATATTTTCGTATAAAAATACCAGCCAGTAAAAAATTAAATTTTTTTACATACGCCGCGCAACCAGCAACAAAAGCGCGAGCGGGTAATATTTCCGCTCGGGACCGCGATAAATAATAAACGCGATCAAAAGCGAGAGTGCGTGGTCCACGTGCTGCGGCGTAGTCCCACAATAATTGGCCGCGGTCCGATAAAACAATTTCGCCGTGAAAATGGCCCGCACAAATCAAAACGCGCGGCGTGTCGCGGCGCGGCGTCGGTCGAAATAATTCCAGGGACTCATTATTACAGCGTTCCCCGGGCATAAAAGACGCATAAATATCCGGCCCGGACAAGGCCAATAGAACCCGGGCCGGGGTAGAGGAGAGCACTCTCTCTCTCTCTCTCTCTCTTAGCCGCAGCATCAGCAAACTGAAAGCAGGCTCAGCGGTATCTCATCCGCGGCTTTACAGCCGTGTAAATCCCACGGAGGGTTTCTTAATACTTTACTGCCGTCATGTAAACGTAAAACCGCCACCGCGTCCAATCTACCGGAGTTGCAGTCGTCGCTGGAGTTCTGGCTGATGCGATGCGGTTACTCGAAGGCGTGGGTGGTGTATCCAACGGTATCGTGGATCTTGATCTCGTTCCGGATTGGACGTTGTTTTATTGGGCGTACCGGTGTTTTATAGATTCCGATTTTCTCCGGCCCGCTGAAACCACTTGAGCTTACCTCTCGTTCTCTCTCTCTCTCCGTCGTTCAACCCTCTACCCCTCCCAGACCCTTCACGAAACCCTTCTTCCATCGGTCCTGTACTTCACTCCGAGCAACACTGGCCGAGCAACGGCCCTCGCTTCCAGATCAACGACGAACGATCTTTCTTCATCAACCTGGCCCGATCGGTGCGCATATCGATCGATCCTCTTTATCGTCAACCCGGAATCCGTTCCGATTTCACCCACCCTGTCCCCCGCTTCTACCATTGTCTTCCTCCGCAACCCCCGAAAGGCCAACCTCCGGCAAAGTATAGAAACCGGTTTGTTTGATTTTATGGCTCGACGCAGGTCTCCCGGGTAGATGATCCGGATACAGGCTACGGAGACGGAGAGTTACGACGTTTTTCAGCGATATTGATTCGTTGCGTTTTGGTGGAACCCACCCGATGCCTTCCGGAAATTCGCTGGACCTGCATGTTTTATGCGACCGGTTTATGCGCGGAACCCGTTCCGTATTTTATTCCGCGGATTTATTCAAATGCAGTGGACTGCATATCTTTATAAGTCGTTCGACTCCTTTAAAAGTATTTTCTCACGGTAAAAAATTAGAGAAAATCACAATTTCGAATCAGAAAAGAAGATTTTTTTATCAGTTATACGGAAACATGCTTACTTCGAATATCTGTGACTTCATTTTTGCTGGCAATTTTAAAATATTGCACGATTGGAAAAGTTCCCGTCCGATTTTCAGAGACCTCCAGATCTTCTTCGAAGGAAAGGTATTTACGAAAGAGTGGCGATTCACGCAGCCGATCATTTTAAAATGCAGCCGCGCTTTATTTTCAGGTCAGGCACGACCTCTGCAATGATCTAATACAATTGAAGAAATCGATTTTACCAGAGTTCTATACCGAGACAGCTCTTAGGGTTGTACGACAGTGACCACGACCGATTTGTCCATAATCCAATCTCGGCTCGCCCCTCGACAGCTCCCCCGACCGATTCCTCTTCTAATTCGTTCCGGAGTTCACAAAGTCCGAAGTTTTGCGGAGAAACGTTCCCCGGATGGGAATGATTTGTGCCACGTGTTTTTGCGAGCACGGCGGCAAAGGTTCTGCAACATGTACGGGATCCTGAAGAAACCCTGGACACGTCTATTCAAACCACGTACTATAACTCGCGCGTAACGTATGAGGGGGCCCCCGTGGTCCCTCAGGGCTGACGTACCGGACTCGAAACTTTTCTTCCCCTTATGAAATTGTAATGCAGACTCGGGATTAGCATGGGGCCATTGTCTCGGTCGCGGGGGACGGAGAAATGCACACCGTTGCGTGACGCCTCGACAGGACACACGACGCGATGCTATCGAATCGATCCGTCCGCGAGATAGATGGAATAAGACTGTGTGTACACCCGAAGCGCAGTCTCGACACGGCGTTCGATTTAAATCGACGAAACTAATGGAAATGGCAATCGTTCCATTTTACTGCCAATTCGGCTACGCTCGGACGCTTCATTATGGAAACTGTCGGCGTATTGAGCGGACTTCGTCGAATGTAATGGGTACCTCCTATCTCTACCCTCTACTCTATGTGTTTGATTTAAGAAAGGTATTCAATCATGTCCTACGATAGAGACTTTATTTATATGTATATTAGAAGAGTATCGAAATTATAAAGTCTCTATCGTGGGGCATGATTGAATAAATTTCTTAAATCAAACATATAGAGGAGACGGTAGGAATATGAGGCAGATTATTTATATCAGAATTATGGAAATTATAATCCGGGACCGCGGTCAGTCTGTATTATTGTATTTTTTAAAAGTATAGAATTATTTAAGCTCATTGAAATGACAAAGCTATAACGATCCCAGAAGAATGCTTCTTAAATCGGCCATTTATTTTCCATCGGTTTGAAAGCGTCAGGAGCAAAGCCCATTTGATGAATCAGTCAATGTAATCCCATGCAAACGGTAGATCCGAACAATCGAACCTCAAGAGGATAATATTAAAAGCTGAACAAGCGGCATCGAAATATCAGAGAGCTCATCCTTCAGATTTTTCTCTAATTTCGAAAACAAAATAAGGCATCTTAACAACGCCATTCAACTAGCTTGTCCGACATTTTCCGATATCTCGTACAATAGAATACGTTATCTGATCTATACATACAACGCAGACAACAGGAAACCTTTGAAACGTCCAGGATAGCTTTACATTAGTAGGTTATATTAATAGGTTCCTACATAATTTGAATATGTAGCGTAATCGATATCGACGAAAGTCGACAGAATTTCACGAAACTGTTCGAGATGATGTTTACTCGAATGTTACAGATCTTCTTATAGTTTGTTTTTCAATTCATTTGTTGGGATCGTCGATGTATCTTAACTTTTTGTTTATTATGAAAATCATGACCACAACAACAACACCCTAATGGCGGAGGGCTAAATGGATAAAAAACAAATAGGACATTCTGCCGTGTGTGTGAACGGGAGCCTTCGAATAATTAAAGATGGTGAAAATTTTTGTAGATTTTTAGGATATGTATAAAATTTTACATTTCCGATATAGGTTCACATAAAAACTTCAGCATTTTCTGTAGAATTCCGACCAATCCAAATTTTTTTTAAATTTTCAATACAAGCCCACATAAAATGTTCGATGACTATGTGTGTCACTGTAAAACTCAGGATTGCACGAAGGCCCGCCTTCTTACGTTTCCGGGGTCGCGGTTTTTGCTTGGCAGTGCAGCACCGCGTAACACAGCCCCGTTCCCGCTACCATGAACGCCTGGGGAACACCCCTTGGGGGTTTGTCAGGGGGATGGACGGCTCTGCGGCCTGGCTGAGCCTGCGCTAACGTTTTACGGCTACGTTACCACGCCACCGCCGCGAGTAAAATCGAAATCCCATTCCCGTTAATTCTCCACGGAATCGAACTCTGCGGTGGCAACACCGGGCCTCGCAATGGGATTTCATTGTAACTGCGCCCCGGCGAGCACCGGGGCCAACTTTCCGCGAATTTTTCACGGTCCCGAGGAAACGGGGTAACTAACCCCCTCCACTTCACCTCCGCGTGTCACCTCTCCTTCCGCAAAGTATGGAAAGTTCTTCGTAGCCGGTTCTCCTTCACGACCGAAAGCAACGCTCTTTGGTTTCCCTGTTTTCCATGGAAACACCATAGCCGAACCCTGAAACGACGCCGTGCAAGAACCGGGAACCTCGTGCTACCGATGGCCGGACGTTTCCCGGTGCAACGTTTGCATTTATTAACGATGGAATCGCGCAACCGCGCGTCGGGAATCCGAATTGTTTGATCATCCTTCGGCAGCCGGATTTTAATGCAGCGGTATCTTTCCGGTGTCGGTTTCTCAGTTTGTCTTTTCTTTTACCCTCGTCCGTTCCTCGCGTTAACCCTTTGCAGTCGGAGCTAATATTTTAACTTGAAAATTAAACATTTCTTCCGACCTAGAATAATTTCTCATTGTGTTGCACTTTTTCATTTTATGGATACGAAATTGATGCCATACTTAAATGTGTAGTAATGATTATATACGAAAATAGAGTTAGTAATGTAAACAATATTATGAATAGTGGTACAGCAATTTTTAGTGGCGACTCTCTTTAAAGAATGAACTATTCTGCCGTTCGCGGAACAATTGGTCTGAAACTTTGTAATTTATCTTTTTTTATCGTGAAATATGTACGTACTTCAAATTGTCAATAGCAAAACATGTTGACAGCTAGAGTCGACAGCTGTCGAAAAAAAGGTCGTCCTTTCACCCAGCACGAGGTAAAAACATCAGGTACGCGTGGCGTTTATGAGTCTCTATTGTCCCATACCTCCCGTAAGAAACTGTCTGTAAGAAGGACAAACGATTCCAGTCTTACAGCGGTCCCTGTCATCTCATTCTTTTGGTTCCTTCAGGGAAATCTTGTCTAAAATCAGTATCGTTCGAACCGCGGTACGGACAACATCTCTAGTGACGTGTCAATTCGAAGCTTGTGTGTGTTATCTACCACCAGTGTGCAGTTCATTGACCTAACCGTACGTCCCTCAACTTTTGGCACTGCCGTATCCTGAAGTCAACTGTGACACGCATTCAGAAGCATCAACTGCATTTGCGGCTGAATAAGTGAGTTCTAATTAAATCAATTTCTGTTTCTTCTCTTGTTCACAACTTCACCGCGGCGCGGCACCATCGCTACGCTCAGTAGAACTTGCCGTCGAACCGCACTCGGCTGAACTTTCACTCAGGGAACTAAAAATTTATACTATTCGACGAAAAATGATAAAACTTTAAATTCTAGTGCGCGGAATCACAGTTTCAGTGTGCGGAGTGCACTCGTTTAAAAGTTATACACGAGTAAAGTCTGTTTTCAAACGCAGGTTAGCCATATTAATTTCCAAACATAGAACAGATCGCGATTTTGTCTTGCCTTCAAAAAATATGTAACAAGCTCCATTACTCATGGTAACACCTGAAATTTTTTATTTTATTACGTACTCTCATATCGAAGATTCTTTAAAGCATTATTTCAGTATATCCGAAGCATGATATTGAAAAGAAAAATCCCGGTAGACAGATTTTCATTATTACTAACCCAACTACCTATGATGAATATTCCCATTTTTATGTACATCAAAATTCAAATTCATGTCCAGGCTATTATCCGCTGTGTGGTAATTGAAAGAAAAGTTTTAACGAGATTACTCTCGTACGATATAATGATCGCCGAGGATTTTTTTGTTAGATTAATTTACTGCTTGTCGGGTTGGTGTGGAATTTATTGCGTCATGCGACACTCTGTAAAGCAGAATGTTGTAACTGGATTTCGTTGTGTGGAAAAATGGAGGATCAAGTTACAACGTAATTTAATAGTTGTAAACGGGAAAGCATGATAAAAACGATAAACAGTATAAAAATATTTTACCACATTGGAAACTATATTATTTCTAGTCGCACGAGATCATCGAAACAGAATTTCAAAAAGTTAGACCCTGAATTTCAAAGTGAAGGTCAATTTTACAACAAACGCTCGCAAGGAACGCGTACACCTATTGCTAAAAACGCATCATCAACTTTCGAGGTCAAATTTGTTTTCATTCGCACGACCTTGTAAACGAGTTTCAAAAAATTAAACCTTGAACTTCACCGCACCCGTTGGCAACGAATGTTCGTCTAGACAGTATGCATACAGAAGCATTAAAAAAAAAAAAACCATAACCCACCGTTCCTTTGCACCAAACAGTGATCATCGGCATTGCGCGGGCGCGAAAATTTCATAGCGACGGGTACGAGCAAGAAACGCGACACGCGAATTTCGTTCACGCCCCAATTTACAGTTGGCAGTGTGCTGCGCGACGATGATAATTAAAGAAAAAAGGCTTCGCGCGAAACCCGATCCATTTCGAAGCGGCAGGAGGGACGGAGGGGTGGGTTGGGGTGGTAGTAGAAGGGGAAAGAACGAAACACGAGCGTCACCCCTTTTTTCGTAGCCCGGGTCCGTTCGGCGATGGCGTTGTTCTCCGCTTTTAAATTATTTTTCCGTGTCGTCACAATCGTCACATCTGGCCGCGGAGGCAAGAGAGAACACAGAGTTGCCGCGATATCTCCCCCCTCCTCCTCCTCTCTCTTTTTACCGTCCCACCCGTCTTTCTCTCTCTGGCTCTGTTTTTTTTATGCACCCCCTGGCACGGGGTGGTTTTCGGTTTCGCGACAGGTGGCACGGCCAACGATACGTTGCCCGAATAATTGCATTTTCGAATTGTCGTTTTCCACCACGCGTCCGTCTATGGCGGAGAGCGTCGTTTCGGCGTTCTTTGTGCCCGACCATGGAGCCCGGCATCGGGAAAGACTCGTTTTTCCATCTTTCTCTCGTTTTTCTTTTTTCGTTTAGTTTTGTTCCTTTCGCGTGGAAACTTCTCCCCCGGGGAATCCCGGGACGGATTCAATGGCCGATTTCAATGGGCTGTGGAAGGTAAAGATACGTGAAAAGCTACTCTTTCGATGCGCGGCCGATACCTCGAAAATTGTGCTTTTTTTTCAACCCCCTCTGTTGTCGGCCCTTTTGCTTCAACTCCTCGTGACCGTCTCTCTGTCTTCGTTCCGGTTGCACGCGGCCCGAATGGTTTGTAGAACATTGCTCGAACATGTTTGCGCGGATCCGCTCGGTTCAAGAGTAACACGCTTTTCAATTTATTGGCTGCGCTCCACTTGAAATTTAATAACGTTCCACGCGCTCGTTAGCCCCGGTTGTCATCAATGACTACGGTTCTTCTAGTCTCGAGCGGCCCGCGTACAATACCACGATCGCATACACTAGTCCACAAAAAGATCGTGTCTGCTGCCTTTAGGCTCGCGATACTGCCCGAATTTTCTGAATTCGACGAATCGTCTGTCAACAGTATCTTTTAGCAGGATTTGTAAGCATCGTTAGAGGGAGAAAGTAATTTCTACTTCGCCCCTGTTGATTGCAATTGATCAAAATTTATTTCTTTGGATATTATATTATTAACACTAGGTTTACGAAGGAGTGTTAACCTAGGTTTCTAGTATCCTTAATTTGCTATATATAGTTATGTTTATCAAATAATGTGAAATGTCTTCAAATGATTGAATATCATGTAATTAATGGTTCGCAGAATTTCGACAGACTCGAATTCATTTCTACGACCTCAACGTGCAATCTTTTCGTTCGCGAGTGTATTTCGACGAACACTCTCGTTATCCGGTGAAGTTTTCATCACCGAGGAAATCTCATCGATCATTTGGCAAAATCATTCCCGTATTTGAACATTTTGACGTGATTTACTTGGTAATATTCCGACACGAGGCTCTAGTGCTCTCGATACTCGATTGTGGAAAAATCAACGACAGCCTCCGCGCCGAACGCGCAAAAACGGATCGCATGATGAACTGTCGTGCGGCAGCGTATAGCTGTCTTTTTCGAGAGTGCGCGAATGTACCCGGTTTCAAAACGGATTGGAAAACATCGCAGTATCAGCGGGGAATTAAAGTTCTAATTTGCACTGTGTGAATTTAATGCGAACGGTCGACAGAGCATTTTCGCGGCTTGAAAATCATAATACTGGATCTGTATGTATACCCAGGATGTCCCGGGGGTTCAAAATAATACTGAAATATCGTGTGACGAACAGTCCATAAATACTTGCTTAAACATTTTATGATATTCTCATTCGCGTCTTCGAAATTGTACATGATTTTCTTCCCCCGCAAATACTTTCTTTAAATAAAAAATGAGACGACGTGCTTACGTCAATGAAACTGTGTTCAAATACTCTGGAGGTCAGTTGAATTTCCTGCATTTATTTCACGAATTAAAGAATATTGTTGTATTATTTTCTAAGATTATCGAGCATGCCATTAAGAAAATAACGATGATGACATGTACATTTTCTTAAAAGAATCAGCGGTACTTCAGAAAGAGATGAACTTAAAGAATGACTGATAAAAATACGG
The DNA here is from genome assembly GCA_028455605.1 of Lasioglossum malachurum. Taxonomy (NCBI): domain Eukaryota; kingdom Metazoa; phylum Arthropoda; class Insecta; order Hymenoptera; family Halictidae; genus Lasioglossum; species Lasioglossum malachurum. The sequence goes on from CM052312.1 coordinate 5,912,496, forward strand.
AAATATATTAATTTGGAACCCATCGTTTTGAGAAGGTAGTTTCGATAGGGGTTGGAGCGCCAGGAGGACTGAGAAGGGTTGCAGCGCAACAATTATGTGGTAGCAGGTGAAATTCCAGTATTGATAGCAATATCGCGAGGCAATTCGAGGTACAAATCGAAAGTCGAGCTCGTTGGCCGTCCGAGATAACCCATTATCGAGCCGGGAGCCGGATCGCGGACAAAAGGAGCGACAGAAACGAAGACGACGGGAAAGAAGTGGCGGAATGAAGGTTAATAGCAATTCCGATCGAGGCGTTTCGAGTAACGGGTAGAAGGAGGGGAGACAAAAGGACCGGGAGCGGAGGAAGAGGAGAGGTCGTCGTAGGGATCGGATTTCGGTCTTCGTAAAAACCATTGCACCGGACCGAACGGAAGTGGCGTTCGGCCACGGCCATCTCTCGAGCCTTCCGATCGTTGGAGAGGGTTAAAAAGCAATTTTCCTTTCCCGACAGACCCAACAATCGGACTGCAGTTGACCACCGGCCTGGCTAACATCGCCGACACCGACGGCGGCTTCGACAAAGCAATTCCAATTCAATCTGAGCGAACGAACCTGGCCCGTATACGGTGAAAACGAACGCAGTTAGGCCATGCTTTGCGCCTCCGAATGGGAAGCCCAACTCGAACTGTGCGTGCGAAAAATTTAACGAGACTGATGGACCGACATTCTGCCGGAAACGGATCGCCGAATGGGATAACAAAGGGGATCAACGGCAGATTAAGTACATCGATGCAAATGTTTCGCTACAAACGTTGTTGGTTACGCGAAACGTGCTTTTTATCGTACTAGCAGATCTTTATGCAGTTGATTCGTCAAACGAGTGCATAGGTCGGGTTTTGAAAACATCTTGGGATATTTATTTCGGGAAAAATTATTAATCAATTATGTAGTAACCATTCTTTGACTATATAATTAATTAATGAAGCTGCATTCTTTAAACTTATCCAATCATCTGATATATAAGTACGGTAAAACTAAAATTCTTAAATGTCTCAAAAGTGCTTCGGACGGATATAGCTAATTTTGAAATATTATAGTACAATTATATCCAAAATTGATTAAATTAATAGATTTCATAAAAACCGAGTATGAAAATCAAGTATGAATCGATTAAGATCGTTTACGATTCAGATCGTTAACATTATTCTCATGAGTTACACGGATCAGTCGCGCGACAAACGGCACAAACGCAGACAGTTCTACTTACGAACGCGTCAGAAAGCTCCGAAAAAATAAAGGAGCACAGACCAAACAAAAGCGTACTACGGAAGGGATATGCGCGCACCCTCTGTGATCTAGCTGAGACGGGAACCGCGGACCTTTAAATACCAAAATTCCCGTTGGTTTCGCGCGCATGAAAAACCGGCTTCTGAAAAGGCTCCGCGAAATGTCACGGAATTTCCAACGCGCGAATCCATTTTCGCCGGCGTGCATTAAGCCCCGACGTGGATTGTTCGATACGGCGCACAGAGACGAGCCTGTGTATCCAGAGTGAAAGAAAGCCCGTGGAAAAAAAATCGGGCCACGCATCGTTTCTCCACAATGGATCGCTTAGCGATCCGGAGAGATGGAGAAAGAGAGCGATGGTTGTACAGGGTGTCCCAGTATTGACGACGCAGCCGGGAGTGACCGCGCGGAACATTAGAAAAATTAAAGACTATTGTTGCACTATTTTCTGAAATTATTAAACGGAGGAATTCATTTTTATTTTTTATTCCTATAATTATATTGCAAGACCGGAGAGGAACATTAGAAAAATTAAAGACTATTGCTGCACTATTTTCTAAAATTATTAAACGGGAGTTTTTTATTCCTATAATATAACTCTGCAAGACTGGAGAGGAACATTAGAAAAATTAGAGACTATTGTTGCACTATTTTCTAATAAAACGGGAGAAATATGAGAAAATATAACCATCGAACGTGAAGGCCTCTTTATCGCAATAACCGCATCACCGGAGCAAATATTTTCGGTGCGTACATTTTCTTTCGTTATTGAAAACGACGGGGGAATTTCGAGTAAAAATGTTAGATGAAAAAATCGGACCAGGATGGATCGTTCAGCGATCGAAAGAGAGTCGTCAGCTGTCGCGATGATGCAGACGACGTTTCCACCGACGTGATTGACAGTTTTATAGGGAACAGCGAAGACCGTTTTCGGATTTACGGACAGGACCCTGTTTCAGGGTGAGCCAGGCTAGGGTGGGGTCATCGTTACGCGACGTTTGATGCTAATCGAAGCGTGATGCTGCGACAGAAGGCGGTTTCGGGACGTTGCCGATGCTCGTCCGTTCAAATGGAAGAAGGACTGGTATGCCGCTCGGCAAAATCACTGTGAAAGCTCCCTGTCACCCAGGTTCGAGCTCTGAGCAATGATTTATATTCTCATTGCAACCCTTCGGGTAGCCCGCAATTGTGCATGGTTATGAGAAAATGATACTAGGGTTGGCAAAGCTAGATTCGATCTAATTTATAATACATACGTAGTCTATTACTATCGCCGATGTAAGGCTGTAAATGGGTTTCTACTCCATGATTCAGAGCTAAATCGGGCTCGTAGTCGATTAATACTGTTACGAGATCCAATATGTGGTAGTTCGGGCGCTGATCTAAATTCGATCGCACTGCCTTAGATTGTTGCTCGATAGCGATGCTTCAATTCTTTATTGAATCTGACTTTATTCAATTTTTGTACCTTAAATGAAAGTATTGGATTATAGGCATAATGTATATATTTATACAGGTCAGGAGTCGATTCAATCGATCCTTCTTTGTAAATAAATTCCGCGTAAATAAATAAATTCCAACAGAAACTCAACCCAGTAGCTACGAATATTATTCAATTCGATACTCAACGAAATAATACAGTCTGGGAATTCAGTTGGGAATTATTGTCGTCGTTCGCTGCCTTTTTCATTTACCAAATGAATGTTAAATCCATGAGAGAAATCGCATTACGCGTACAATGACCTGATAATTTATACCAACTGTCACAGTGCGGTGAAAGAATTATTCGTCGAATACAGAAGTAAACGAAAAGCTTCTGAACTCGGACGAATTAACACGTTGAACGCCATTATCAAGTACAAACAAGGTGAGACTTGTACGCATAGAACCCGCGTGGCAGTCAACGCGTCAACTCGTCATCCGCAGTCGAAAAGTTAAATAACTTGGACCACTCACCTCGCAGTTCGAGTGACTGATGTTGCTCAGATTCAGCCTGAACACCTTGTCCCTGTAACAGAAAGAAAAAAGCTCGTGAGGGTTCGCGTTGGGAGGCGTGTGCGCGGCAACAATTCGCATTAAACGCGGGGTACGGCCGAAAGCTGCGAGATGTAAATTTTCATTCCGTACGTCTGGGAGATGCATTACTCCGTCTGACTCGGCCCTGCCTTATCTACCCGCCGGTTATGTATGGTTCTGTACGAGCGTGGCACTTTGCTTACGGCGTTCTGGGTCCCGGGAACTGCCAGCAAGCGCCACGGAATTTCTATGAGCGTCGAAGGGGAAGAGGATCTTTATCCCTGCACCCCCCGCGCTACAGCTGGTTCCCGGATCTCTTTCCCGACGGGGAACGCGCGGACTTTCCTCGTTTCCGTGCCGCCTGTCTGCTTTTATTAGGATCTCCCACTTCGAGGAACGAGCCTCTCGTTCCGGATTATCCATCGAATCAAGTCTACCGGCTGGCTCAGAAAACGCGAGCGAAAGTGTTTGTTAAACAAAGTGCGCCTTGTTGGAAGGTTGCGAAACGAAACAATTGCTTGATTGGCAATCAATTGACAATCAAGTGTCGCGTTAAAGAATAATTTAAAGAGTTTCTGTAATTTCTCTCTGCTATTGGCTGAGGCCCTGCTTTCCTGTATTTGGTGGAGGGAACTCTTCATCCCCACGAGATTGCCTTGTTCGTGGACCTTCGAAGGAAGGTCAGTCGCATTTTCGAGCCTCAGTCGAGCAAATCGGTTTTACCATAACTCCCTATCTTTGTACCGTTGTTCGCTCCTTTTATCAAAGTTATTGTGAGCCGAAAATTCGACTATTGTAGAATGTGGAGCACCGCGTGCCGCGCAGTTTCCTCGCGGAATCGTCGTTGGAAGAGGCACTCATTTTGGCGCTGACTGGGCGGCTTTTTTTAAATCGAAAACAGGATGACTGTACGGTCGGGTCCCCGCCGCCATCGATCACCCCCGCAAATTGCTTTGGTGGAAAATTTTTTCTTGCCGGCGCGGCGCGGCCCCCCCTCGAACGACGTGCCAGCACGTACAAAGAGCCCCCCCACCCGCCCATCCACCTGCTCAGACCCCCGGAAAAGTTCTCCAGAGCGAGAACTAACTCGACGCGGCTGGATTCCAAAGTACGGATTTGTTTTTCCACGTCGCTATTTACTTTTTCACGGCGGTGTGCACAGGATGAATGAGGAAGGAAAGCCTCGAAGGGTGAAGGAACCGGCTTGTTTCTCCCACCCCCTCGCTCTTCCCCATCTTTCCGTCACTCTTTCCTCTCTCCCCGTTTCCGCATTTCTCCACGGTTCTCTCGACCAGACAATTCCATCCGATTGCGTATTTTCTATTGAAGACCGATGACGAATGGTTATCGAAAGAAAATTATGCGCCGCAACGGCGTTAATGTTGCGAAACGCCTCTCCGGAAACTATGTAGATTCGATTTGCAGCGGTACGCGGCGTGACTGGATCCTCGATTCCAACGGCGCGCGGCGTTTCGCTCGATTCAGGCTGCCGTTCCTTTTCAACGGAACGCGGAACATTGAATTACCATGAAAACATCGCGATCAGCTTTCTGGAGCGTCGTTCTCCAGATTTTTCGCCAATTAGTGCGCCGTCCATCATTTCTCTCGAGAGCCCCGGCTCGGAAGCGATCTTCCCTCTTTTCAGTACCTATCCTGTTTCTGGGTCAGACGTCGAGCATTTCCTTACCGAGCCGCGGAAAATCCACGTACCCCGGCTTTCCGAGATTCCCTTGGAATCCGCGCAGCCCCGGATCCATACATGCGTCGGGAAATTAAAGATACCTGACGGTACTCTGTAATTCGACCTGCTTCGGTGCTCGATTGTTCCGGATTCCCCCCGTTCATCCGCGGAACCGGCTTCGCGTCGATGGGAAAAATACCGACCGGGAAATTTGCGAAATGTTTATCGGAACTGCAACCTGATTGCGAATTGTTTCGCCGATATCGTTTTTTCAGTTACAGGAATCCTTGGACACTTATAAGTCAGAAGACAACGTTGGCGAAGTAATTTCCGATTAAATGATTATCGGCGATTTCGACAGTTAGGTAGATAAACGCCGTCGGTGAACTCGTCGAATTTTGTCGATAAAAACATTGTCCGCAATACGATCGTCGGTGATTTAACATGGCTACGTCGATAGGTCTTTAAAATTAGCGTTTCTCACATAATATAGTTCTTTGAATCCGAGTTCATTGAGCTGAAAAGGTTCCAGAACCAGTTCTAATTAGAATAATTAAATTATTAAAGATTAAAAACATTTAAGAGTATCGACACATTTCTCACGATTCGATAAATCCATTAAAGAGAGAAATTTACTTGGTATCGCTAGTCATAAGCGTAATTATGGCGAACTATCTGTCAGGCAGCATAAAATTTAAAAAGAAGAAACAGTTCTCTTTCGCGAGGCTATTCGCAGAAGCGTCCATATCGAATCGGCCGGTGGCATTCTTCGCGTGTACAGCGTGGGTGGGTCTGGCAGCGAAAGGGTTAAAGAGGAATGTCGAGGCGGAGTTGTTGCAGCGCCGCGGTCGCAACAATGCGGCGAATAGGGTCGAAAAAGGAGCCAGACAAAATCCGAAAAAACGTATCCGTCTGCTCCGGTAGTCCCGCACAACAGACATCTCCGACTCTCGATGCATTATCCATCGCGTCAAGATCCAGCCCCGTCCACCTGCTTAAATTTTCGATGGAGAAACGCTCGGACGGGAACCGCCCGAAAAAGGACGCCTGTGTTATTTACGCCGGCGCGGTTTAACATAATCGAAGCGATCTTCATTATTCCGGCGATGAATCAAATTCATGAACGAGATCGTTGTTCGGTTCATGCGCCCGGAATCGTGTTGACCGTCGTTGAACTCGGCGAATCGGGCAGCCGATAACGTAATTCATATTTCACAGCGCTGTCCAGACGCAGACGATTATCCGTCCTTAATCGCGAATAAAACGTATCACGTTTTCAATTATTCGGACGTCGCGGACTTTCGGCCGGTTCCGTGCGAGCCTCGAGGAAATCGATTCGATATATTCGATTCGCCGATACTCAGACGGTGGTTCATGCTTTATTCCTCGTAATGAGTCTAATACGGTAAAACCTCGCTCGTTGCGATCTCGTTTATTTCACGGAATACTCGGTCGCTGCATACTAGCGAGGTTATACAAGTTCTGGAACTCGTGGTGGGTAAATCTCTTTCATTGCACTACCTCGATATTTGTACCCATGTTCGGTCCTGTTTCGATCAACGAGCGAGGTTCTACTGTATTGCAGATATTTGTAGACTACTTCGGTGTTTTATATCATAATCAACAATTTATTTGTGCTAATTATTCGTCGTGTTATTCGTCTTTGATTTCTGTATTTCAGTGGGTGGATGGTAATACGTTGCAAACAATGTGCAAAGAAATCTCAGCTTGCCAAGCTTCGTGTAAAATCAGTGCTATCAAGAGACACGTTAAATTGGAAAATTAAACCGGTAAGTTTTTAGAGACATTTAAAAATATTACGACGGTATCTTCGAGCAATTAAACCTGTTAATTAAGGAAATAAATTTCTACATTTTACCGGTAAAATTTGATTTTGCATACGGAGCTGCATCAAAGAACAATTTTAAGCAATTGAACAGCTGCACGTTAATCCGTTAATCCATTATTTGCGAAGATACATACCTATCAAGACCTTTAGGCGAATAATTATTGCAATAATACTGTGAAACCCGCGCATTCCCTAGAATCATTTACGGCTATTAATTTTCAATAGACCGGTCGTATCATGCCAAATCAATCGCTAAAACGTTCAGTTCCGACCGCGTATGAAATTTAATCGCATACGTCGGACTACGATTGATTCGCTAAATGCATTTGCCGTGTTTCCAGAATCGGGCCCCACCGCTGCCGCCTGTTTAATTATGTAAAACACAGCGGAATCGAAATTTTCTATTGACATTGTTTCTCCACTCGACTCCCGTGAACCTCATCACGGAATCCCCGAACCACTCGCTTTAAATTCTACAGCGAAAACTCTCTCTGTCTCTCTGTCTGTGTCTGTCACAGCAATACTACACATTTTAATTGTATATTACATCACGGCCTCTAACTTATTACTAGACTGCGGATGTTTACGCAATTTTCAATTTTTGTAGACAAATTTTAAGAAACTGGGACCTAATCAACTCCTAGTCTCATTGAAAATAGTCATATCATTGAAGATCCGCAGTCTACTTATTACGTAAAAATAACAATAATAGCGATGTCACGTTTACTACAACAGGTTCATAAAATTATCAGCTGAACATAAAAGTTTGCACTGTGTCCAGTTAATACATTAGGTTGGAGGGAAAGTTCTGTCGTATTTTCAAGAAAACATTTAAAGAAAATATTATGCAATGATATAATTTCCATTATTTCTAACAACTTGTTGCCGTCTTTCAGATAACCAGTCAATTCCTGTTTCCCAATCACTCACTGGCAACATGTGTTTTTGATTTACACTTTTTTGATTTACTATTTTGATTTACTCTTTTGATGTACACTTTTGATGTACACTTTTGATGTACACTTTTGATGTACACTTTTGATTTACATTTACTAATACACACACGAGACACGTGAATGTCAGTATTTGTTAGTTCAAGAATACGTCCGACTACCGTGCGAGTACATAACAAATTGGTACACGCACACGCAGTAAGCGTGAACGTTTGCCGAGTTGCGGTTCCGCAGGCCGTGTAATTTATTAAAATGGCGTCAGGTCGCCGGTATAACGGAAACGTGGTAAAAATGATTACGGTAAGGAGTCTCTGGAAGTATTACGGGGGCAAACTAATCTACGCGATGCATAGAGTGCATTAACACCGCGCTGCGTCAACATTCTATTAGCGGCGCGTTCGTGTTTATTACCAAGATCAACCTAATCGATGCACTCCTTTCGCGGCGTAACGCTATCGGCGGGAGCGCGGGGGGTGTAGCTGATAGCAGCGTCTCGCAATTTCGAGGGACTTTTTTTTACCGGGACCCTCATCCACCACTCATAAACTCTTATCTAAGCCCGCGATCGATATGCAAAAACGAGCACACCCGAATCCACTGCATAAAATATAGTCCATAAAGACGGGGAACGGGGGTGAGAGAGCGAAGCGAGGAGGGTCTGCGAGAAAATAACGAATCGACGAGGGTGAAATGGAAAAGGAAGAGAGCGCGGAGCCCTCGCGATGGATAATTTCCATGATATCGTGGAAAAAAGAAACGGGAAGTTCTGGGGTTGTAGAGCAGATGATTTTTGCCGTTCGAACCGATCCGGGACGTGTTCGCGGAAGATTTTCGTGACGCGGCGCCAGTCTCTCGGGCTGCCGATATCAGCGGACGCTAGTTCTTTCCTTGCGTTTCGCTTTTCTTTTTGCAACGGTAGCTCGCCGACGACTCCACGGACTGATAATTGGAAGCGTTCAATTAACGTCCTTTAATTGTGGATCGAGCCGCAACACGGCCGCCGATTCTCGAACTACAATTAATGGGTATCACCTTTCTAATTAACGAGGAACGATGCTCGCACATAGTATCGATCCGTGCCGGTGATACCGCGGGTATAAAGGGATCATAAGGGTCGGAAGACGGGGGCGGAATCGAGGAGGGTTACGGATAGAAACGTGTACTCTGTTGTCCGCAAGTACTCCAACACTTTGACGAATCTTTATGGATATCTTTGTGCGCTTACTCGTGCACAGCCGAATGGAAGAGAAGGCGGTAAACTTCATTAAGGGTTTCGTTCACGGTTAGCGAAAATGGAGGGAACAATAACATGTCTCTTTTAAACAATAGTGTTTCATTTGTTTCGTTATCTTTTGAAAAATGAACAAAAATCCTCCTACACACCGGCCAATGAATTCTTGCCGAAGTATCATTAATACACCACGGATCTTTATGCATTTAAAATATTCGCACATTTTCAGAATGCTGGAAAGCAGGTGTAGTAATAAACATTTAAGACAGTTCAACTGTATGCTTACCATAAGAAATCTTCTAGCAGATAAATTGAACTGATTCACCGTACTGATTGATACAAAACAATCGATGAAAATTCAAATTTGCATAAAGATCCGCAGTCTATTAATTATTTAAGCTCGGATAAAGACAATAAAAATCGTGACCATTATTTTCACGACGTTCAAAACTCTTTTTGGCACGTTATCCAATAAATTCGGTCCAGTTTCAAAGAAGATATTCCTGTTTGAAGCGATGCTACGGCTTCTAGGAATGAAACGATCGCCTAACGATCACGTTTAAACACTGATTTTTCAAGGAGACGTTGTCAACGGCCAAAATACTTATGAACAGCAACGTACACAGGGTATAGATCGCGGGATTCGCGTGGACGGGGGAAGTGTGATCGCCACCACTTATCACCATCAACGACGATCCGCAACGTGCGTCGATTACACGCGCCGTTTCGCCTCCATTCCGTTCTTTTTTTTTCTCTCTCTCTCTCTCGTTCACATTTTTCCATCCCGTCTACCGATATATTCTTTTTTTTTTTTTATCTTACCGACAACGTTCACGCTGCATCGACTCGAACCTTACACGCGTGCGCTCGCTAGAATTTATTATCGGCGCGCGCGGAGCAATAGGTCGAGGCATTATCGAGCAATTCGTTTTGACGTATCGATTTAACTCCATCGCGGCTCGCGCCTCCTTTGTCCATTATTCCGCGCGGATACGTTTATCCCTTTTATTTTTCATTCGATCGACACGGTATTAGAACCGTTCTGGTTGTTTTTGCGAAATTTCGCCCGCAAAGGCACGTTATTTTTCTCCGTCCCACCGGCCCCGCGGCTAACACGGCCGATCATGCTTTCGCATGGAGACTGGCTCCACGAAATTCCTCTCTCACTTCGGTTTTTAACACTCGCACGGCCGTCGCTGGGTGTTTTCGGACCCGGAAATCACAGTTTTCCTGTCTACGTTTTCCTATGATTTTCGACAACAAAGAAATTTTTAGTATCCACTGAAAAATCGATTTATTTCGCATTTTTCTCCGATAGGCTTATAATTTGATCGGCACCTTTAGTGCATGTATCGCCACAGCTCGTATATTGATGCCCTTTTTTGGTGCTTGAAATTGTCTGAAATTCCTGATTTTTTACGTGAATGAATACGTGAATTTTCATCCGAGACATTCATCTCGGTTGATTGTTTTCGATCCTGGCTTCGCCGAATTTAAAACGAAAACTGTTCCAATTAGCAGTGAAATACACAAAAAGGAGAAATGAATATCGGAATTTTGCCGACCGAAATCGTCGTCGAATTTCCGCGGGAGTCTGTTTCCGAATAATTGAACGCGCAATGCTTTCAATTGGCTTAAATCGCTCGAGGGGATTTTGAGGGACTCTTGAAGTCAATTGTGTTAATAAAAGTGTTGTTTTCCGTGCTTTGGGATGTTAAAATAAAAACTAATAAAACTAGAAACAGGCGAACAAGTCCGAAAGCATCGCCATTCTTGCGGCACAATGTTCCAAACAAAATTGAATAAGCCTTTGCGGTGAAAGAGTTCCTAAAAATGTGTCTCTTCTGATGTATTCCAAATTCAAAAATAACTTTTCTAATGGCCGAGTTAAAATTTTTGAAGCCCACGCGAAGATCATGTTTTCAGAACAAATTGTCAGCGGTTGTGTGAGAAACCCGTTCAGCCCATGAATTCAAGTTTCGAGCGCGCAAAATCCGCCGCGGGGGCGCTCTAATTCGCATGTTCCGCAAATTAGTTAATAAGCTTCTAAATTCGAGTAAACAGCCTCGGTCTAACGGCCGCTAAACCAATTCGCTGTCAATATAACCGGCCAGCCGGCCGCCGAAATTCAATTCGATCGTTAAATAAATTAGGTGCGGGGAAATCGCGAAGACCAGGAGCGAGCACGAGAGAGCCCGGCTGAATTTTACATGACAATGAATTTCGACGCGGAACGAGGCGAACATTTTCGCATCCTATAGAGAGGAGGGGGGGGTGAGAGAGCGTGGGGGTGTTGAGCTGAAACGAGATTACGGGCAAAATAAATCGGATCAGGGTGACAGGGTGGGGTAAGAAATGACAATCGCGTAAGATGCTTCTGCTTTTAGAGTGACTCGGTTTCTGTAATGAAATGATCTCGACGGTATGGGGACGAAAGAGGAGGGTCGCGGGCAAAGACGACTATACTTCCGGTTAAGCTGCATTTCCCGGTGGGGGAGAGAGTGGTTCGATTTGAACATTTCCTGTTTTCTGGCTTCGTTCCATGGCCCCGTTTCGCGGGCGCTCGTTTCTCCATAGTTATCCGCCGACATGGTGAACCACCCTGACCGTCCTCCCCCTCCAGTCCCGCTCTCGCCCCATGCAATATCGGATTCCGATAAGAATTCTGCGCAAAAAGGAAAACGATCCCCGACATTCCTTTTCCAATGACGTGAAACGATTAAGCTCTATGATCTTCGAGCGAGCGGGCTCAATGATGTGACTCTCAATTTCAGACGAAAGGGTGGCCGGCTGTAATTTAATTAAAGGCTGAAATAAAATGCTCGGCGCGTTGCTCGCGAACTCGAGAACGAGCCAAGCCGAGCCGCGCCGAACCGAACCGATGCTGAGAGCGCTCGGCCAAAAGGACGGCCGCCGTTCGAATTCTATCCGTTGCATTTTTCAAAGGGGAGCATAACGTTTGTGCATAACGCGCGAAACAATTGCCGGGCCAGGCTCGCGCTCCGTTCGCCCCGTGTAATTACTTTGATCTTTTCTTTGATACGTTTCGACGCAGCTTAATGTGCGCGCCGACAGACAGACGAACATGGCCGAATGTTTTTTATTGCTAAATACCTCACGGCGAAAACATTTCCGCCGCGCGCCGTTTCTGCAGTTTTTGCGGGGCCGAGCGACGACGGTGCGCGCGCCGATAGCAATATAGCGAATTAAAAATTTCAACGAACGTCGCCGACAGGTTTTACTTCCTTCCACGCCCGCGAGAACAGTTCGCCGAATTAATAAGCCTCTGTTAACAGTCCGTTCCCGAATATCTCGCCGCGAAAAACGCGAACTATTGTGGGGAAATAATTGCGTTCCGTTCGGGGCAAGCTCATTAAATTTTCTTCGCTCGTAGTTAGCCTTTTCTGTAACCTGATGATGTATTAGGTAGTACAAGTTTGTTGAGATTTCGAGCGTGAACTTCTCGGTAACATAATTTTATTTTATTCGATTGCACGAATAGTTAACTCGTTCAACCTCTTGACCGAACACAGCGTGAGTTAAATGTAACTCGTGTGTTAAGAAAGAATAATTCAACAGCACTGGAACATTTTTTGCGTGACTTTATTGAACCATTTTTCACAATTGCTTTGCTGTTCTTTCACTAGCTATACCTACTATGCTGCACTTTCAAGTTTAAATTCATGAAGAGTGAAAGTAGAATTTTCCTCACAATTCGTCCATCACTTTTAACTTACAGAATATCGAAAGGAATGAAAGATAAAAAACATGTGTACCACTCAAATGTATAAAAATTTGTATAGATACTAATTTTCTACGCCACAGTTGCGACTGGATGTAAAAATTGTTCAATTTCAGCGTCAAGAGAAAAGCCTGAGAGTGTTCCTTGAAAATTCGACTACATCTCCGCGCAGCAAAGTGGGTTAAAGGTATTTTGTTCGGGGAATTTGTATGAGCAGAGAGGTATAATTAGAGGGAAATGACAATCCTAATTTCCCGTGAATACTCGAAGCAGAAAATTTCGATATTGGAGGCCTCGTGGCTCGGCGTTGCGAGCCCAATGCAGCGTGAAAGTAAATTTATCGAGCGACTAAATTTAATAGTTTGTTTAGCGGAGAACGCTTTGATATTCAATACCCATCGGTTATATCGCGATTACCTTTTAGATTAGCATAATACTACTTTATTGAAAGCCGCCGCGATTAAACCTTCATTACCCTGAGTACTATTTGGCAAATGGAAAGCGCGCTGATAAACTCGGCAAATATAAACGGAATGAATCGTGCTTGTAAGCGTCGTCCACTCGATCTGGTGATTATGACAGTAGCTTCTAACGAAGAGCATCACGGTGAATACGCATCCCCGACCATAAGTGTCCGCAGATTGACGGATTCGCGTGAGTATCTCCCGGTATCATGAATTTAATGTTTCCAAACCATATTTATCATCAAATAATTATTCTGTTGCCTGCACACTCATCTTTTCATGAATACATAAAACCTGCAAGTTACTACAATACGTCACTGAATTAGGTATTTTTTATATTCTTTGTAGTTTAACAGCAGAGATGAGCAAAAATTTTATTGAAATAAGAACATAATATAAATAAAAATTAAATAATTTTTTATTCATTTTTGCCCAACTCTGTTTAACAGTAATTCTTCTTTTGCATGAAAGAATTGTTGGGTAACGCATTTGTATTCTATTATACATATGTGCCCATAATTATGAAAGTGGTCCAAGTCAAAACTTAAAGAGAAATGAGTTTACCGGTTATTTCACGTCACATTATTTTAAACTAAATGAATTCAATGTAATTTTTACGATATCGTGAGAAATGAATATCCTTTTCTTTTAAATATCTGGAAACAAGAAATATATGACTTAATTGATAAGCTTAAGTATTTTAAATCGCAAGATCTGTGCTTCAATTACTCAAAACAATTTAATCGCTAGCCTGCGGATCTTCATGCGTTTATGCAAAAGTTGGTCGCGTGAAATATAAAGCAGAAAAATTTAAGAACATTGTAATATCGTTTTTAACGGCAAAAAAATCAATTTCAATCAACGTAGAACATCACTCGCAACATTGTTTCTGTGACTCGAAGACAACATCATTTCCGATGAAACTTTTCCAGCCACAATGAACGTATCAGACTGTTTTTGTGCTGCGTCGTACGAGAGGTTCTCCCTGTGTATCCACTAGCTTTCAGACGGTACCCTCGCTGTCTCTCTATTACCGGAGCCGCGTAGCATTTTGTTGGCATTTACCAAATTAAGAAGGGAGCCTCACAAAAGAAAACGCTAGTGAATGGTCGATGGTATAGCGTCGCGGGACGCAGCGGGGAAAGGTTGGAACCGAATCAAGAAATAATACTTCGGTAGTAATGATGCTAGGGGCCCCTTCAGGATCCTCGGTTCGCCCCTGAAGGAGCTACCCCCTTTTCACTCTACGTTTTCAAGAAGTAACGATTTCCCGTGGATTTTATTAAGAGTAACGGTAAGAGATTTTTAGGCTGATTATGCGAGGAGAAAATACATCGAGCGACGGTAAAAGATTAAATTTGCTGAATCGAGGTGATCACAGATTCCTCCTGGGAATGCGATAAAAGAAGGATTCGCGGAGTACACAGGAAGAGCCTATAGTATATTTTGAACAGTTCCTGTTTTCTGAATTATGTAAATTAAATGGATTCTAATTGACTAATTGACTGGAAGGAATCAACGCGGGTACTTAGACAGATTGCAATTAATTATGAAACGCAGCCTACTTCAGTCAATCTTAAGTAATAACATGTTTAATTTACATAATCTCGATGAACCTTAATCAACTATAATTCGAATAAGTGTACGGTCGCAGCGAATTCTCATTTCCTCGAATCGCAGAAGTGCATCGGAAAAGTGGATAATGAATTCTAGCAATGACTATTATTCCCGTAGTAGAAAAGAACATGCGAGAAGTTCAAGACGGCGGAATCATGTCAAGAATGCAATTTCACCGATCACGGCGGATGGTAATTGAACGTCCGAATTAATCACGGCTATGCGAGAACCTTTGTTCATTTCCGTTCGATCGCGAAGATTAATCGGAACGGTTCTTAAAAGTTGAGCCGGGTTCCCCGAGCGGCGGCACTTGTTTCGCCCGGTTCGTTTCGAACGCGGCGCCGCGTGCCCCGAAGGTTTCAGTAAATTACCTTTCTGCAAATTGAAACGTTTAGCAAACGAAACCTGGTCATCCCCTCGTGCGCAGGGGAATGATCCGGTACATAAACGCGGTCTACATATATGTATTTCGGTGCTCGAGCTAAGAGTGCGTGCAAATACCGCGGAGGGAGCCGATTACGAAAAGGAGCACAGACACACTCGACAGGCTGCTGCGGTGATGGGTCTGCGCGGACACGTCTAGACGAGGGAGAGAAAGCAGTCTAATCAAAATCGAATTCAGTGAATTACCGATCCGATTAAAAACACTCTCGATGATTAAACATCGAAGTGCCAGAAATAGAGTGGTAATTCAAATTCTTTCTCCATTTTCGTGGAGATTCTGGAAGCGAAATTACTCGAAGAACCACACATGTTGGCTACGACATGCTTAAATTGACACACTTCAAAAATTTCTTTTTATGGCAAGAATGGGCACACTTCAGCTTAATAGGACAGTTAAAGGAAGAATACAATTTTTATTTGGTTCCTGTGTCCTGCAAACTTAGCTTCTGGATGCTATATGTGGAGAACACTGAAAAGAATTATTCAATTATGTAGAAAGGTGTAACACACCACTCGTACACTTGTCTGGTTTGTAGGTTGATCCCATTCTACTTTGATGACAATAAACTATTCCTATTCTGCTTGTCTGACTATGGATCGTTCCATTCTACTGTTGTCTCTCGTTCTACTTGTGTTAATGTTAGGTTGTCCCTATTCTGTTTGTGTCATTACAGGTCTTTATTCCTTTAGTCTGATCACAGGTCGGCCTATTCTACTTTACTCCTCCTTTCATTTCATTAACCATACGTGTATACTTCATTCCTCTTACTTGTAGTTCTTCCACGTGTGCTGTGTACATGTGTGAACTTTCCCCAGTGAATTACTGTATTAATAATAACTAGACTGCGGGTCACAGGAGCCAAATAAAAATTGTATCCTTCTTTCAATTATCCTATTAAGTCGAAATTAACACATTGATGTCCTTAAATATTTCTGACATGTCCACTGCTTTAAAATATACGTGCCCATTTTTGTTATAAATGCATGAAATCCGCAGTCTTAATAATAACTAAACAAGTATTTCGAAACAAAATTGTAGCTAATTCTTTTCCATTGAACTGCAGTATTGACAGCTTGAAGGAAATTAATATATTCAAGTCTCCAATTAAATTCATCAACTGCTACCATTATCACGGGACAAATTAAATTCATCAACTGCTACTACTATTATGAGACAGAGGGAGTCAATTTCAAGAAGAACTCAACGTCGCTTTCACATCGACCTCAGGCCGAGATGAGATGCTAAAATATGGAGAATTCGCGAGAATTGGCGTTTCAGCAGTCGGTGCAGCGATAATTATGATCCGCGGAAGCCATCGGTATCGGCGCGGGCCGATGTAATATATCGAGTATTTCAAAACAAGGATTATCCGATGTTCGACGTCACCGAGAAATTTAATCAATCGGCACGCTCCGCTCCGGTCCGGCGCGTGCACACCGCGCAGAATTTTAATCACGGGAATCAGAAAAATCTGTTCCGCGGCACGTACCAATACACTTCCACACGCGCGCATACAGAGATACATGTTCTACGTTCCAGGGACAGGTTGGTGTATCTCTCTGTTCTGGTGCGGCCGAATCCTCGGCGCTTTGACGACGAGCCGAGCGCGCAACTTTTACCCGTGGGGATTTTCATCTCGCGACATTTTATTACGTGACAAAAACGGATCAGGGATTGGACGCGGGTGGGGTTGTTCGGGGTACGAGTAGACCGGAGGAAAAAAGAAAAGTACTTACATTGCGCCAACGTATAGGGCGTCCCTCTTACTGTCCAGGTACAGTGTCCTGTAATACAGCATCCCGCAGCTGAACTCCCTCACGTGTTCTGAAAGCAAAAGTAAACAAAGAGATTAAATACTACGTCGCTAGGAGTGCGCAGCCCGGACCGGTTCGTTCCTCTTCTCCCACCCTTGAACCCCACCCCCCGAGGAAATTCATTTCTGCGACCCTTTCCGTGCACCGGCTGACGGATCGTTAGATTTTCATTACGACTTTTATAATAACGCTCGACCGTCTCTCTCTTTCCAGCCTGATATCTATCTTTCTGTCTCTCACTCTGTCTTTTTGTTTACCTTAGCCGCGAGATGGGGACGCGCCAGTAAGCCGAGCAAAGTCGACGAACGACTTATGTCTCCCAGCCAGCTGAAACTCGTTAGAATTGCAGGGCACGTAACGCCGCGCCGCGGACGATGTCTCTCGTATCATCGAGATGCTTTTATTGGGGGATGGGAAAAGCTACCCTGTCAGATCGTTTCGCAGCAAATGAACGACAGCCGAGACACAAGCTCACAGGATGGGCTTTCTCCGTCTCAAGTTGGTGCATCATTAAATTTTAGGTTTGTGCAGAAATAATTGAGACTTCCTCGACGGAACCCCCGCCGCTTGCTCCGACGGAAATTGTTCTTTGAATTCGCTCGCGTGTTTTAATAGTCGAAATCGTACAGTTCGATTTGCGAATGTGGATTTTAAATAAATGGCTGGGATAAGATGCCAGTTATTTCATTCAAAGCACTTTTGAGTTGAAGAACCTGTTCGAGTGCTTTGATTAATTTCCAAAGCCATTTTGTTACCGCGTTGAGTGAAACAACTGTGGCATTATTTTTGAGTTCACGCTTCAAGACTGCATTTATTTAAATGGTAAAAATGTTTTTTTACCACTTTTGATCGTGTGTGTATAATTCGTAAACCAATTATCCAATTTCCATGGAATTTTCAGGACGTATATAATTTATACGAGCTAACAAAACACATCTTCGAAATTTCCGTTATTGGCCCAGCTAAAACAGTTGTAAAAATCAATTCTTCCTATTGTTTTTCACAATTTATTAGCCGTCATTTGCTAAACTAACTCTTCTCGCTTTACAAAGAAATTGAAATCATTTGGTCCATTCATAAAAAAGTAATTCTGATGTAAAGTGTGTATCGGCCCGAATCACCCATGACAATTAAAAGAGAAAGAAAGTCGCCGTCTGATAAAAAAACGAGGCAGACAATTGAATTCTTCCGAACAGCGCGGAGTTCCCGCTAGCAGGACATTTTTCTGTACGCGCGGCAAAGTCGGAGCTCATCGTTCAGCGTAATCTAGCGACCCCGAGGAGCATCCAGCTCATTAAGTCGGCGCAACACAATGGCGCGGAGATTAAATCACTAGCAGTTCGGCGTGCGAGCACGCGGCAGGTTAACGAGCCCGGGTTCGGTTAAGTCCCATATTAAGGGGGTCCGGCGCGGCGTGGATTCGCCGTTTCGGTCCTGGAGATAAAGCAGGAGAGATCTGGTTTTTGCATTCATTCATGGGTTCGTGGCGGGTCGGATAGCGGCGGCGGGTCGCGGTGTCGGCATAAACACGGCCGGAGCAAGGAACCTCGACGCAGAAAGAGAGAAAAGGAGGAGAAGCCGCCGGGGGGCTTCGACTGTGTCTGGGAACCCCTTTCATTGGACGTCGGCCCCTCCTGATACCGTATAAAATATAGTATTGTTCGCGCTCTGTTAGTCTAGAGTGGCGAACGAGTATATTTAGGAAAGGGCGGTTCTCTTTCATATGTTAAGCAGATCAGTGTCGGGCGACGAGATAGAGAGCGAAAAGAAGTGGCTGGGGCGTGCAGAATGCGGCGAGCACGACTGTAAGCTGCACCCCCTCGAGTTTCACCCGCCCTCCCCTCCTCCGTGGTTCTCCCGCACACCTAAATGATTGCCGGCTCGACTTAATGTTGTGAAAAATAGCTGGCGCGCTGCTCGTTCTCTCTCGTTCGCCGCATCCGACCGATATTTTTCTTTATAAAGAGCACGGGCCAACGAGATGAAACCAATTTTTCAGAATCGCATAATTCGAAGCTTTTGCCGCGCCCGCGCGATTTATATTCGCCGCGTTGCCCCGCTGCGCCGTGCAGCGTCGCGATCTCCGGACTCTGTTGAATCTCGGCGGCCTGCATAATTCGCGGGAAATCTTTAACGCTCCGCTCTGCTCCTCGATCTTCCCGGCCAGCATCGAAACTGCGGCCCGCCCGGACGCTTCTTTTCTTTAATTTCCTTCCGTTCGAGCGTGCCCGGAACCTCAAGTCCTCGGGTTTAATGTCTAGACTGCTGCGAGCGCACCGGAACCGTGAATAGAATATATTACGCTTCGGTAGACGGCCGTTATTATATCCCGGCGTCCTTATTAGAGTTTTATCGCGACAGTTATTTGCAGGACGCCCGCGATCGTTCGTTATTCGCTGATCACCGCGAGCTCCGGGCAACGATCAGTCTCCCAAACCACGTGTGCAGTTTCAATCGGTAAGTCCGGAAGTTGAAAGCCAACTGTTCTCTAATTACTCTAAGCAATACATCCGTATTGGACGTGCCGTGGCGATCTGCTCTGTTAGAATCATTAACCCTAATGTGCTCCTCAAAGATAGTTGCGTAAGAGAGACTGGGATAGTAAATCCACCCATTGTTCTTCTACACGATAAATTGACAAATTATGTTTCATTTGTGACGCCACATTTTAAAGAAATACATCTCACAGCATACACATAATGGGATCAATAATTACACGGTATGTGAAATAAGTAAATGAGTGAATTTTCACCCTGAGGAACGTATGTAAGGGTTAAGGGAGGAAACAATTTTTATTTTCCACCCAGCTCCGCAGTCTACTAACCATAGCAGTTGATGCGACGAAAAACAAATAAATAAAATACATCTTTATTAAATGTGTGATTACATTTCGGAAACAATCATTAAACTATTCATGAAAGTATGATTTAATTGATGCCATTAACAATTTCCTCTTTTCCACAGAATCATCCAGAGCTGGAGCTTCGGTACGAAGCCCGAAATTAGACGACTATCCGGCGCGGGACCATAATTCACGAAGGCCATTCGGGTTCGGCTACGCCCCCCCCCCCGCCGGCGACAAGCAATAAAATCATTTTCGCGACTGCTTAACATTCAATGCGAAGGAACCACACGGGTCCGCAAATAGAAATAGGTTGGACGGTAAAATTAGAGTTAACGGATCCCATACGGGCCGTTATGCTTGACCGAGCTTGCGGCGGAACGGGCGCGTCAGTTCGTTAGATCGACGGGAACCGTGGACCGCCTTGTTTCCCCGGGGGAGAGCGGGGCAACGGGAAATTTATCCTCGCTCGCAAAATACGGAGGTTCATTTTTCCGGCTCGTCAGCGAGGCGGCCGCGTTCGTCGCGCGCGTTATTCTGATTTTATTGCCGCAATAAAATCGTATCGCCCGGCGCGGCAGCCTGCATGGAAGATGATGCCTGCACCTGCCGCTCGTTCGACCAGTTGATATAGCTGCTGCCGGGGGCCAGGGGTGTTCTACCGTGCAAACGGGGGAACCCACTATTTTCGACGCCCCATAAAAACGTCTGCCCCGATGATCGTCGGCGGTCGTCGCGCGTCCGGATCGCGCGAAGCTCTCGTCTTTCGTGAAAACTCGATAGTCTTCCACGGTCCGTTGAGCGTCGCTGTTCATTCAGCCGCAGCTCGAGCGTACGGCTGTGAAATTAATTTTACGCGCGGATACGAGACAATGCGACACGCTTCTATTTTCAGTGGTCCATTCACCGAACGCTCCGACTCCGAGGGGCAAACGTTATTGCCGCGCTTCGCGCGCGTTCGTTGAAACTTTTCCTTGAACGGCGAGCGGCCAACGTTTATTCGAGAATGCGGACCGAACCTCTATATGCGCATCGCTCGATACCTCCAATAGGTGAGTACTGCCAATACTGTTCATTCACTTATCGTTCATTTGCACCGCCGCACCGTCGTCGTGTCATGTCAATGCAGTTATTTTTGTACGGATTGCTTAGTGCATCGAAGTTTTATTGGGATTTTATTAGCACCAATATAGGTGCTGCTCGTGAAATTTGTTTCGATAGGTAAACCCGCAGATATGAACCGTTTCGCAAGATATTTGGGCACATTTATATATTAGTATGCAGCGTGGTTTTGGGAACTTAGAGAAGTTACTGCCCTTTTCGACTCGAAAATTGTGCCTTTCTCCGATAAATTATGATGTATTTGGTATGTAATCCAGTAGATTAGTACCCGGGGCGGCTGCAGATCGAAGTTCCGATCCTGTAGGATCAATGGTTCAGGAGTTATGCTTGCTTAAAGTTGTGCATTTTTCAGTGTTTTTACAGGTGAGGGCGCCGCCACGTTGGCGATTAGGTCGGGGAGGGGGAGGACGGCAAGGTAAGCGGCCCGCGGACATCACTACAAACCAATATAGCGGCGCCCTTACCTGTCGAAAACACTGCAGGTTGCTCAAATTTAAGCAAGCATAACTCCTGAACCATTGATCCTACAGAATCGAAACTTCGATCTGCAGCCTCCCCGGGTACAAATCTACTGGATTACATACCAAATACATAATAATTTATTGGAGAAAGGCACAAATTTTTAAACACGGCATTAGTTCCTACAATTCTAACACATTCTACGGTTCTGACACGAAATGTGAAATATCTCGCGAAGTATTGACATTTCGATGTGTTTTTATACGTAGGATGATAAAAGGGATGGATTGGTTTAAACCAGTATTGCACCGCGCGGATGCATCAGTGCATCCACATAAAAAATATATTTATAGAAAGTTAGTACGAACTATCACATGTGATTTTGTTCTCTATCACTTTCTTTTATTTTTACTGAAACCGGGCAGTAAGTTGTCCCAGTTCCAGGATCGATGAGGTACATACAAATCCGCTGATGGTAAGCATGATTATTTCAGTGATTAATTGCTACAGCTTTCACGATAACGGAATATAAAAATTCACGAATGCGCATTAAGTAGATGCAAATAAGTCGGGCTCTCATAAATTCATTTTAATTACTTCGTTAAACTTAACTTAACAACTTCACAATCGAATTCATTATGGGTTACTTTCTCGCAGATTAATTCGACACTAATTGTCACTGGCACGGGACCGTAACGTTCAAGACTGTCCAGCTATCACCACGTGCGTGTCTTAATCGCTTGAAGACGATAACAATCTTCTGGGTACGTATTAAACTTTTCATGAAGAATAGTGTATACAATTTCACTTGTAAAAATCCGCAAACACTCGATTCTTCTATGTACACTCGTTGAAACAAACCGGAAATTAACCGTCCGAAGTTCGGTTTCGCGCGCGTCGATTATAGAAACTTCAGACAAACTTCCGACCACGGTTCGCATAACTTGACCGGTACCTGGCGCCGAAAAAAAATGTGTAAAAATAGGCGTTGTTTGCGCTTTACGCGGGAGCAATTTGACAAACAATGGACGCGGATACGTGGCGAATCAAAACGGTCAACAGGCAGAGTCGTTCGAAGTTATTTATGCGACACCCGTGCAAATAACTGTTTACGTTCTCGACCGTTTGCCTGTTTACCAAGACGATAATACACTAACCGGGGAATGTAAATCCCTAATTGCCAAATATTTGCGAGTCGCGTGGTACCTTTGCCGGTCGAAGCTGCTGCTGCTGCTGCGAGCGCTTAGGCTTATCCTTCCTATCATACTCCGCGTCCCAACTCAAACATCTCGACACGCAGCCGCAAATTCCTATTGTAAATCGCGACTGTGGAAACGGATCGCGAAGTTTAGTCGCCCGTGGAATACGGGAAACGGAAGTCGAACCGGAAGCGAAGGTGACTGGTCAGAGATAATAAATCCGATGGAAATATTGGCTGGTATAGAACGCCGATAAACGTGGCTGCGTTATCAGCCTGTTACAATGCACCTTTCTATTTTAAAGCGCATTGACTAAAGCATTTTCTAAACAGACAGCGGATTTTATGCATTTATTATTAATATTTAAAACAGTGAAAACATTAGATGAATTTAGAAGTACAGTTATGTTATTTTCAACCTATTAAACATATTGAGAAAGAGAATATATTTCTGTTTCGTTCCAGTTTGTTGGAATTCAGGTAGAAAATTTTCATTTTCAGACCGCGGACAAATTTTAAGAAAGTGCTACCAAATAAAATTCTATTTTCATTGGAGGGGGTAATATATAGCACTTGGAGGTCCAAAATAAATAAAAATTGTACTCAATTCTGTCGAATTTAATACTCCAGCATTTTTTAAAAATTTTTACAAACTATAAATGCATAAAGAGATATCGACGTTAATGAAATTTTTAGGACATTTCTGTCGGGTTGTTTCAAGATGCAGCTTGCTAAAAAGTGCTTAAAAATTCACGACATTTTTATGCTGATAACGAACACAGTTTTATCACACATATACTTAAAATTTGAGTGGAACGTCCGTAGTGTACGGCTTATTAGGACAACTTGGGCTCGGTGGTGCGGTGTAGATTACCTCGGAGCCGTCGAAAAATTTCTCAGGGCATCGTGCAACGATAAGATCGTTCCACGGGGGTGGTTAACGCAACGAGATAACGCTTAACGACTCCGGGACCGGAAGCTATCCGTTTGAATTCGGTGGTTCCGGCAGCGGCTTAGCTCGTTTAGACGGTATTTCTCAATTAACCAATGGTTTTCTCTCTGTTTTCCCTTGTCGTTGGCTTCACGAGCCTCGTAATCGCATTCATTAGGCTCGATGGGAAGGAGAGGGTTGCGAGGTCGACGGGCGCTAAGTAACTGCGACAAACGAGATCCTATCGGCGAAATGTGAATACTCTGTCCTCTCCTCGGCCCCGAAATATTCAGATAATTATTCACCGGCGCGATGCAACTGATAACTTCCAGGCCGCTCGCTTCGTTCAACCGGCCATTTATTAAATTATAAAGCCTTTATTAATCAATTGCTGGCGCGGTTATTCACGCTATACACTCCCGTCCATAAGTCGGACACTTATTCCGATTTGGATGCAGACGATTTTTTGTTATTGAAAGACCTATATTATGAAATAAAAACGGCACTTACTAATTTTTTCCAACATCGAACATATAAATCAGATCTGACCAATTTTTCAAATTTAAATGAAGTAATTGTTTTCCAATTTGAATTTTTCAAGCTGTCCACAGTCATCCCACAATTCTTCAATCTCTTTCTTCCAAAAATTATTCAACGTATAATAGCTACATCTAATCAAAGTAAAACAATAAAATTTAGCTGGAAAACTGTACTTTTTAATTACTATTTTGTTGAAGGGTAAGTGTGATTTATTGACAGGAGTGTACTTCGTTAAAATACGGAGTGCCAAGCAAAAATTCTCAATAGAATACTTCATTTCCAATCTCCACATTGTCCCATGAATAATGAAAATTTTCTTTTACATCTTCGAAAAATGAAATGCAGAAATATCATTGCGCGATTAGTCTTCCATGTATTTCTCCTCGTTTTGTACACGCCGTAATGAGAGTAATTACGGTTTTGTATTTCACTTTCCAAAAATATACAACACATGTTGCATCATGGTCCGGCCTATGCAGTGGAAATAATACAGATGTTCTATCTATTTATTTTTGCGACGAATGGCGTAAAAGCCGCAATTTAGAAATTCCCATCGCGCCAGCTGTTCGGATTGAAAAATTAATTTCTGCCCCGGCACATAGTGCAGTAAATTTAATGTCCCCAGTACAGTTTCATTAAACGCTTCAATCTTATAGATTTTTTACGGTTACAATCACGGCGTGAACGCGCGAACGGCTTTAACGAAGCAGTTAAAGTCCTTTTTTCAGTTCGCGCAGCTGCGCGTAATTTGAATCCTCGCGATATCGTCAGGAGGCGCGCGATTAAAAATACAATGCAGTTCGTTCCGAAACTTGCCGAGCAGTTTATCGCGGGAAGGTTCGAGCGATTGATAAGTAGACAGCGGACTTTATGCATTTATTACAGAAATCAGTAGGTGTAATTTGCAACAGTAAACACACTAGAGAAATTCGATCTGTTGAAAATTAGAGAAATAAAGAAGGAAAATTAATTTCTCTCTCTACTACAACTCCAGTTTGTTGCAATTCGGGTACCAAATTTATCTTTTCCATACAAATCCGCTGTGCCATTGATAATGCTGTCCCTTACGATTTTAAAGAATTCGCACACGAGGGTGCATCGATCGACAGACATATTTCCGCGACATAATTTTACTTTTACCTTCGTTAACGAATTCCCGATGCGTCGAAAATGCGGGACCCGTTGTGCCCGTGGCCGTGCAGAACACTTTATGAACCTCCCTCAATGCACACGGGGGTGCAACGGTGGTGCAACGAGTGCAACGGAAGAGGAGAGAGGCGGGCAGTCATTACTTGTTACCGAGAGCAGGAATTCGAGTACTTTCTGCTCTAATTACGAGCCCCGCCCTCGCGTCGCTCCCGTTTGAACGAATTTTTTCATTCCTCCGGTTTAAAGCATTTTAAACGAGAACCGGACGAACTAGTGTTAATAATTAACCAAAAAACAACCTATAGTTCGAGCTTAACGAGCGATTTGATATACGAACCTTTGCATTAATTAATGAACTGCCGCGAAAGGTGATTTTAATATGCACCTCGAGCGCTCTCGATCGAATTTCACGTCGATGTGTCTTGCTAATTGAATTATGAAATGGATTACAGAAAATTAAATTAAATAAATTTGCCGTTATACATAAATCGGTCGGGGAGACCCGTCGAGTGCGCTCGTTGCTTTAATTACCGAATCTACATTCAATAGGAACGATGCGAATCGGGAAACGATTTGCAGCATTTTAATATTTCATTTCGGTTTATTTTTTCATTTGTTGGCCTGTACATACTTGCCCAAAAAATTTAAGCTCATCTAAATTGTTGTTGGGCATGGTTTCATTGCACGTGCTTCATTTTCATGTAAATTGTATCATCGTTTCTGCATCTCTTCTTATGTTACCGTCTTAAAAAAACATTTTGATCAAACTGGTGATTTGATCAGCGGTGACAACGATACCGTAGTATCTGTTTGCCTTTGTTTCAACATTGATGAAATTTCGCGGAACGAAACGGTTCGGTTCTAAATGCTTCCCACCGTCGGGAGTAATTCGGCGACGGACGACCTCCGACATTGACTCCGTTCAAACCGTGCCAGTCCAGTAGAACAAATTCGAGGTTTGCTTTTCTTCCGGCCGGTAATTATCTCCGCGAAAATCCGACACCGGCGTGACAGTGATAATGCACACGGGAACCGGCGGATGTAGAGCCTGAAATCGCTCGAATAAACGGTTTAAATGAAAATGGGCTCGTCGCGGATCCCGGTTCCGCGAATAAGCGCATACTACTCATTTTTCCTTTTTATCTTCTCCTTTCCACCCTCTCTCTCTATCTATCTTTACCATTTTTTTTCTTCGTACAGCCTGTTTAAACAGCCGACGTTTTACAAGTTTGAGGATCGTTAAAAAATGTTTAATTTGTCTTGAAACCTTCCCGAAGCGGATTACAGGGGCGGGTTCTGCGAAATTCGCGGAAAACTGCGCGCTTCGGAGTCCGCCGAGTATCGGAACCGTTATCCGAGCAAACGCGATCGTTTGTTCCGGACGAAATTACTGCGATCATTTCACGGAGGAATCTGTGTCAGCGGGCGGTCCGTACTATCGCGTTTAGTTCGCGGAAAACCGTTTTGTAAATTTCGATTCGCAGCATCGACTGTAACCTGTTATCCGATTTCCGGCGATTTTAGTTTTCGCGGGATTAACGCGTCGACAATTGCGCCCCCGTAATCGAATTGTTGCGAGGCGAGCCGTTAGAAATGTTTATTTTTCGCTCGAACCGTCTAATCCGGAGAGTAAGCTCTTCTTACACGGTAAATGGTGCGCGCGAACACATTTTTCATCGCGCTCGCCGGCTGACGGATAGAAACGAAGGAAACAATGGCATACACGCTTGTAACCAGCGTCGACCAAACTTCACTTTGTATTCAACATTGCTTTACCAAAAATCCTATTGAAAATTTTGGTCCCGGAAGTGTAGCCTTTGCCAGCTGAATCGGTTATTTTGTTCAACATGATTGGTAGACTGCGGGATTTATGCATTTATGATAAAAATGGGCACCCACAAGCAGTGGACATGTTAAAAATATTTAAGGACACCAATGTATTAGTCTTAGCTTCATATTGGATAATTGCATAAGTTCGTGCACGATTTGAAAATAAAATTCAATGGTTAAATTTTAGAGAATTCAGCTTTATTAATCAATTATAGAGTCACCATTATTTTCTACAATTAGAAAATATTGACAAATATGTATATGAATATGACTGAATAATAAATTACTAAATTCTTTTTACATTAAAAGAAGAATATACACAGTTTTTATAAATTGATTGAAAAAATATAAACATTTTTTATTTTGCGCAGAGATCCGAAAAATGAATTATTCAGATCATAATTATACTATTGTAGACCGTCGATGTTTATGTAAAATAAAAACCGTCGATTGTGAGAAACAGAAGTTCAATTAAAATGCATTTCCTCTTGTGATAATTGTAATAAATCGAGAACAACTTTCTCGAATTAAATTCTCGGATTAAAATGAAATAAAATCCGCGGTTTCTAGTAATATTTAACTGCAATAGTTGCATAACAATCGTTGTTACCAAGGCATCCGAGCTAGATTGTGAAGCCGACAACATTCACTAAATTTAATAAATGATATTTTGCAAAAGCTCGGAGTGTCTCGGTATACATTTCCGGACGTATAAAAATAATTACACGAAGTGTAAAGAACGTTATAAGCAGATATAAAATGATTCTACCTCCGCTAACCGATGCGAAAGCGCAGCATAATCAAAATATGATAAGAAGATTACAAATTCATGGAACGCGGGGAAGACCGCGGTAGAAAAGTAGTTAGCGGCGGAGCTAATCTCGATTAACACCGCCTTTCCTATTAAACAACGAATAGTCTTCCATTCCGCGATGCCGAGCATAAACGATTAATCTTCCCATGGCATTATAATACCCGACTCGCGTATCGCTTGCCGTTTAATTGAATTAAACGGTAACTGCGGACGGAGAGCGTAACGCGAGGCGAAAAACCGTGATACAGAGCTGACCAATTTAATCCCACGGTTACACGCGGTAATCTGAAAGCGAGCCGTGTGACAAAAAAAAAAACCGAGGAAAATACCGTGTCGATCGACGGATGGAAAATCGAAATAAACGCAGAATTATGAATCGCGAACGAAACCTGGGGATCGATTCCGCTCCCAAGCACCAACTGAAAAGTATCCAGAGCAACTCGAGAATGTGTTAGTGACTTTTTCGGAGTGTTCACACGGGAGTAGACCTCGCTGTATTTTTTGCTATTCGATAGTGAAGTTATCGAATCGACGCGCGTTACGGTCGAGAAAAATGCGGCCGGGTGAACAGAAATGATCGAGCCTTTCAGAAGGAAACATTTCGACGAGGATAAATGGTTCGAAAGTACGTCCGGTTTCTTCTCGAACGATTTCGATTCGATAGGAAAAATTGATTCGAGCATCGAAATAACCAGGTGACACTTGAAACCGATATTAAAAGTCCGTTGTAATATTTTCCGGCCGGTGGGAAATTTTAATTTCCTTTTTTCCTTTAATTTCTTATTTCGCTTAAGAGCTCATTCATAATTCTGTCTTTCATTTTGAATATAATTGTACGCAGATTGTTTAGTAATATCATTTAGTAGTTTTTAAAATTTAAGTGGTGCAATTGTTTTCCAATTTGGCTTCTAGGCTGTCCAAATTTTTCCAACATTTATTCAAACAATGTGTGTATATATTTAATTGAGCATTCAAATGTATCGTATAATTGCCACATTTGATCCAAACAAAACAATAAAATAAAGCTAGAAGCTTGTATTCTTTAATTGCCATTTTGGTGAATCCCACAATTTCGCAATCTCTTGTTTCCTACATTTATTCAAACAGTACATGCATATATTTAATTGTGCATTCAAATGTTATCGTACAATTGCTACATTTAATCCAAATGAAACAATGAAGTCAAGCTGGAAGCTTATATTCTCCAATTACCATTTTGTTGAGAATAACTAAGTGTCCAGTGATTTACGAAAGGGAGTGTATATCTTTGTTCTAATTCGTAATATTTTTTCCAGGGGCACACTTCACATAAAGAAAGAAGCAGTGGGTGCAGCCTACATAACAACAGAAAGTTCATATCTACAAATCATCTAGTCTAACTAGCCAAGTAAGTTTGGACAAGATCATCGATCACTGAGAGTTTGGAAAGATCTAAGTGTCCGGTGACTGCAGTGTATATCTTTGTTCTAATTCGTAATATTTTTTCCCAGGGGCACACTTCACATAAAGAAAGAAGCAGTGGGTGCAGTCTACATAACAACAGGAAGTTCATATCTACTAAACACCTAGCCTAACTGTTGAGTTAGCCAAATATGTTTGGACAAGATCGTCGATCACAGAGAGTTTGGAAAGATATCGTATCGATTATTTAGCAGAAAGTGGCAAACGTGTTAGTAAGAATAGAAAGCTGAAGTAAAATTGCTGAAGTATCCGCCTGTGCACGGTTGTAGGACAAGCGATTCGCTGGGGGATGGTTTCACGCAAGCTCCGTAGATCCTGGTTAAGTCCCGGGTCATCGTGGACGTCGACGTCAACGAGCATTTGGGATACCAGTCCAGCCCCGACACATTTGCGCGGACACGTTCTCCTATCCCGGTTGTAGCACGCGTTTGCAGAGGCGACACCTTATCGGCACGCAGACAGTTCGCGTGCCACGTGCGGTAAGAATAGCTCCGATCCCAGCCCGTCTCGTCGGTACCCCGATACGTGAAATGGAAACGGAATTCGCGGACGACCGATTGAATTCCTTAGCCCACGCATCTAAGTCGCTTAAATTGCTGCTCGAATATTTGATTCCGTATAATGGAGCTTTTAACGCGCAGCAGCCGGCTGCCGTCTGGGATACAAATTTCTTGGATTCCATGCAGAAAATGGCTATAAACGTTTTATTATCGATATGCAGGCTGTCCTAAAATTGTTGTACTTGGAAGTGGTAATTCCTGATGTTATTTGCAGTAATTTTTCCCTTGGTGGAATTGTTCTGCGTAGCTTTGTTCAGGAGTTGTTAGTTCAATTTTAATTATTACTCTTGTATTTTCTAATTTTTTTAAATTTTAGTGGAGAACTTGTTTTCCAATTTGGCTTCTAGAACTGTCCAAAATCGTCCCACAATTTCTCAATCTCTATTTTCCAACATTTGCATTCAAATACTATCACTAGACTGCGTATGTATATGCAATTTTCAATTTTCGTAAACAAATTTTAAGAAACTGGTACCAAAGTGGTTGTGGATCCAAAATAAATAAAAATGTTGAATTTAAGACTCCAGCATTTTTTTAAAAATATTTATAAGCCATAAATGCATAAAGATCCGCAGTCTAATTATCATATACTAGCTGCATGAAATAAGAAAAAACCATAAACTCAAGCTGGGAGCTTGTAGTCTTTAATTGTCACTTTGTTGAAGAAAAGTAATGCAATTTTTATTTGGTAAAATCAGCTGTCCTTCGAGGCCGACTTCTGATCGAGTTCAGCTGTGGCAAATGAAGATGTCAAGGTGTTAAATCGCGAAATCCCGACACGCGCAGCCGGCTATTATCGAGAGCGTAAAGAGAACGATATTCGCGGAGCCGTAATTGAAAATAAATCCGGGGATTCGTAACGGTAGTGTGAAATTTTATGCATCACGCATCCCGTGGGCCCCGATCCACACGGCGGCACCTTTATCAGCGTCATCTTATCGAGTAACAGCGGATTTCGCGACACGTGCGGAGAAGAATAACCCCATTCGATCTACCCTCCTATTCGTCTTCCTTCGAAACGCGAGACCATAACGAAGCGCATTCGCGATTGAATAAAGTTAGGCGCCCCAACCCGCTCGCACAATGCCAGATTAGGTATGCGATCATTTTTTTCCCTTTCGGCTGGCTTCTTTCCAGCCGGCACGCAGGCATATGGCCGTCAGAGATTACGAGGGTACCACCATGACCAATCCCCACTATTATTATTATTATTTCAATCCCTTCGGTTCGGCAAGGTGCTACGGTTATGGCAACGCGGGCATCATTGCTTCAAAACATATAGTCGAGAAAGAGATTGTTTGGTAGACATTTAAACTGTTATAATTTCGTACAAAAATCAATTTAAAGCTTGAAGCCTCTACTAGTGCATACAGTTCATCCTCTTCTATTAAGTTGGGTGGAAAGTTCTGTCGTATTTAAAATGAGCAGGTAATTATGCTTGAAAGATGGCAACAAGTTGTTACAAATAATTATTGTGAATAATATTAAACATAAATTCTTATAAATCGAATCAAATGTTCTCTTTTTAAAATACGACAGAACATTCCCTGCAACCTAATAGTATGGTTTTGCATGATATAGTGGGTGTAGATCTGAAGACACGTTTTTTCTTGAAAATGCAGCAGACTGAAAGCATTTTCACGTCTTTAAAAACGTTTGAACACTTTTTCCCTAGCTGAATCTATCATAGACTTGACGACTGAACTTCCCCATTTACAACCACCCCTTAAAACTTGGTGCTCGACGTTTCTCGACTGTTTTGTGGAACAGAAAAGAACAGAAGCATCCACTACAAAAGTGACAACACAAATTAGATCAAAATACATAAATTAGCGAGTTAATTTCTCTTAACCTCTAACCATAGTTGATCGGGTAGAATCTTTTTCGCAAGAGTTCGAAGAATTTCTTCTCGCACGTTCGCGGGGTGCGCGATTAAGACCGACGCGAGCAAATCAATTTCAATCGGAGCAAGGCGAGCACGATTTCGAAATTTCGATTCCGGAAAAGAATCGACTCCACTTCCTTAATTTGTTTCTCCCCGCGTTATTCTTTGGCCCAGGGGTTCGGGGAATGACAGGCGGAGAAAGGAGACCCGGGGCAGTTTGCGCGAACTTCGAATTAACTGAAATCGAGTGGTCCGTAGACGAGCGATAAAAGATAAGGCAGAGAAACTTGGGGCTTTTCCGGTTATCTCGATCGTTCGCGTCAGAGTTCCCGAAACGTTCACGGCTCCGCGACACTTCCTTCTACGACGTGTGTTCCAGATCGTATCGCCGTAAATTATTCCGATTAAAAACCCGTCGATTGAAACTTCTCGAGCTGAAACTCTAAGAACGGACCCGACCCCTCCTGCTTTCTTTCTCTAAAAGAATTCGTGACGGACAACATTTCTTCTTGATTGGACATTTCATTCTTTCAATAAAAAGAATTTTGTGTGCATAATGATTAAATCATATCATACATATATTATATTAAATATATAAAGAATATAAATTATTTCAAGAATCCCGATAAATTCGTGAATCCCTATACTTTTTCGGGAATCCCGATGAATTCGAGAACCTCGTATTTTCGTGTTCCCGTCCCGATATTTCGGATTCTCGCCGACCCAGGTAATTAATTATTCCTATTTTATTCAACCCCCACTGAATTTGCTAATTATTCTCTCTATATTAAATCTATACGAGGTTGTTCCACTCTGTTTTGTT
The DNA here is from genome assembly GCA_028455605.1 of Lasioglossum malachurum. Taxonomy (NCBI): domain Eukaryota; kingdom Metazoa; phylum Arthropoda; class Insecta; order Hymenoptera; family Halictidae; genus Lasioglossum; species Lasioglossum malachurum. The sequence continues at coordinate 5,945,191 of CM052312.1, forward strand.
CCACATTCCCCTTTGAAGTTTTTGGCGGTCGGCTTTAGTTTACGAGATGACCCCGAAAGGTTTCAAGGTCACCATTCTTAACAATAATTCCCTTTCGAGTAAACCACAATAGCAGTATACGCACTACAAATTTGGAAAAATTACGTACACCCACTATCCTACACGATCGAAAATCCTCTTGCCACTCGGTTCAACCACCCCAAAAGACCTAAGCGAGCCAATTGGAAAATCCAGCGCCGTAACCGCGAAGAATAAGTTGGCAAACGGCGTCGGTGTCTGTTAATGAACAATCCCGGGGCCGATATAAGCCGATTTAAATGGAACATCGGATCACTTTTTGATCAGGATAGTTCTGCCCGTGGGACTGGGCCTGCTGACGCGGTTCTAGGAGCTTTTATCCGGTCTGAAATGCGGCTCTCTCTCTCTCCCTCTCTCTCCTCCTTCGGTGTCCATCAGGAGTTCACGATCGAGGGTCGTGCCAGATGTGAATGCGTACACCCTCGACATCCTAGTTCACGCCTCTTCACGGAATTGACATGTTTCCAACTCGTCCGCGTTGATTGCGGATCGGACGACCTCGACACGACAATACACTCTTCTCGAAAGTCCGTCGCCGTCGGGTATCGCCCGCGAACTTTCGAGTGCTCCCTGGGAAACTATAATATCGGAGGGGCTCTCTCTATCTCACCGCCCCCATGGTTCGCGTCGCGGCTTCCGGCTCGTTAATATACCGAGAAACTTTTAATTGATATTTACCGGTAATGCCGGGAAAAATGCAACGCTGATTAACCCTTTTAGTGCCAGCGCACTGTGCTGCGATTCGAGATGCCAGCTGGATAAAACCTTTATGATTAATAATACAAAGTACGCTGATGTTGGAAATATTAACCCGTATAGATTTTTCTGCAATTCACATAACGTACCTGTATACGATTTCTCCAAAACATATTCGTACAATCCATTAACACCTTGTCGTACCATTTTCTTTACAGCTGTAGTATTAAAACGTCTTTATGCACATTGTTCCGTGTATAGGCGTTTATTGCTTACTTTTACCTTGTTGAGTATAATTAGTGGAATTAATTGAGACAATAAAACGTACTTTCGCCGTTAGTTTCCATTATGAAAAATTACTTTACAATATAGAGAAATAAGTACACTCAAAACGTATTCTAAAAATATCGATTGATATTAATTAGACTTTAATCTTTAGGGACGCAGCATTTTAATTCTCTTTACGAAAAAGTCTTTACGGAAAACTTGAATTCTCTTAACGAAATGTTTATATGAGTATACATATAAATTAATTAATTAAAGTCGATCAATTAGAGTCGATTGCTGATCATTGGACGCAGATTTTTATACGAAATAAAAATGTTCTACTTGATTTGCAATCGACTGGAGTGAAATAAAAATTTATTTTCTTTCTTAGTATGATTAATACATAGGTCGAAAATAATACCACAGTATTTTTTAATTTTTCTACTGTTTTCACTGTGTCGAATTACATCCACCAATTGGTCAGAAACTTATAAAATCCGCTGTCTGCTGATCACATGACAAAATTAGCGAAAAAAATAAATAAGGCTTGCATAGGTGAATGAAATAGAAACAGCGTTATTTATAATTTCCACAGAACGGTAAAAATATTGCTCGCTGTAAGAAGAACGATGTCGGCAATAGCACGATTGATCCGACTTTAGAAATTATTTTTAATTAAAGAAGTCGCGTGGCTCGGAGGGACTATTTTCGTCGAATCGATTCCGAACGGCAAAGGGCTCAAAAGTGGAAAAATCACCCTCGGGGATCACACCTTACTGAAATAAATCTAGATAAAAGTAGCCTTCAAGGTATCCCCCAGCACGCTGGAAGACACGTAGGGTGGGCGTTGAAAAGAGGACGCGCTATCACGCACGTGAAACGCTTTCGAGAAACGGGAACAGAGGGTGAGAATGAGAAACACCCCTCCTCGGATCGCGTGGACACGGACGTCGATAATGACACGTTGATTTTCAACTCGTTTGCCTATCTAGAAAACTGCTCGGCGTCTCGATGACTTCGGACACGAAGGTGACGGTTCGTGGGGGATGAAAACGCGTGCAGTTTAAATAATCAATAAGCAGAAGAAGATATATTACCTTCCTGATGAAACTGAACCGTTTTGTAGCCATTCGCAAACTAATACTCTTCGTGTAAATATCGGGCAGTGATTTAGAATGAAAAAGTCGTAAAAAAAGTTGTAAAAAATGATGAATAAAGTGCATCATAAAAATGTTCGTACACAAGGACGAAGTTTGTCGAATTTAATTTACTAGTTCCTTTATATGGTTGTCATAAAATATATTAAAAATTGGATCGAATAAATTCGAGTCATGAAGTACCATATGAACATTTTTATGGACAACTGCATGATGTTTACTTTTCTAAACCCATTGCCGTATTTTAATGAGTGAGACTCGTCATGGAGATTTAACAAACATGAATGTTATGCCTTTACTTTTAGACAAAATACAATTTAAACATGTTAAATACAGAAAGGTTTTAAATGATCTGTACATATTGGTTGACTACATAAGGGTTAAGCATTTAAATATTCTTTTCTACGACACTTTTGAGGATAGACACGTTTTGATCGTGATCTTTCATCGTTCACAGGTCTTTAATCGTAACCTGTGACTGTAAAGAAAACGGTACAAGGGGTTAATAGATACATGAACAATTTCCATCCCTCTGTTACGCTCAATTTACGTAACCCTATATATTTCAGTTTCGCCCGATAGTTGATTACTCCCAACCGAGGATTCAATGCAGAGAAGAACAAAGTGGTCAATAGTTAACTTGGCCATCGGTTAATTTCGCGCGTGCTACAAACTAGGACACCTGTTTCGGTTGCAAGATACAAGTGAGTTATGCAGTAACATCCAACTCTAACGCGCGATATTGCTGCTCGATGTTTGCTCCCCAGATATTTCTGTAAAAGCTCGTGCGAGCCATTGTTGAACCCGGTTCGTTCCAATTTCGAGGACAGGGTAAGAATTCACTTTCCCCGAATCCTGTAGGATCCATCTTCACAACCGGTACCTGCGCCTTCGTCTTCCTGGAGAGACGTCTCCCGTTCTCGACCGACCGGTGGGTACGGGGTGTCACAAAATTATACGTCGCGGACACCATAATGAAGATGATAACATAAGGAACTCCCCGCGTTCCATGAACTTTAAACCTTGAACGTGAAAAACAAGGTAAATAAACCTGAATTTTCTTTTAAGACTAAAGATTTTTTATAATATTTAAAATCTTTAAAAAATTGCTTTTTTAACCTTGTTCTTCACACTCAAGGCTAATTTTTCTGGGGGTTCCTCGCGTCATTTTCGACTAGATCGGGGTTGATATATGATTTTGTGACACCCTGTACAATACCGTCGCGTGTAACTTCATTTCGCCGCTCGGGAATCGATCCCTCCGGCAAACATACAGGGACAAGAGCATTACCAGGGAAAAACGGGCGAACGGACGAGGAAAAAGACGGCGGGGCGAGCAGACGGCAAGCGGTCCGGCTAAACAAAGGAATCACGAAGTTAAGGAAAGAAGACCGAGAGCGCTACGGATAGAGCGAAATATAGAGAAAGTGAGACGCATAGATCGAAAGAGGGATGGAAAGGGAAGCAGAGGGGAATGCAGAGATGAAATGGGGCGAAGCGTGGCTGGTGCGCGGCGTACCGCCACGTCACTCCCTTCTCATTAATCAACCTCCTTCCATCCTTCCAACACTGTCTGTCTTTCTCTGTCCCGCCGTTGTCGGTCCCTTTTTTCCCTCGCTCACTTTCTCCCGCGCTCTTGTTTTCCCGTCGCTCGGTTACCCTGTCGTTATCTCACTCGGACGAATTCGATTATTGGATATTTTAATCAAGGTAATAGACTCGCGACTTCGGAGCACGCTTAAAGTAACGAGCAACGCCTATTTCGCGATCGTGTAACAGCAACGAACGAGACACTCTCCATCTATCGTCCTCCTTCTTCTGTTCCCGCGGGATAATTCTTCATTGAGAACGCAGCTTTTGGACGACTGCATACCGACGTGCGTTACGACAAGATGCTCGTTGTGTTACGAAGGAAAGCATTTATGTTTAAGTTGTTATATATTTAGAATATAAGTTATGTGCATATATACAGTACAAATACTTCATGTATGACTCTCCAATGAATAAATAAAGGCAATAAAAATGGAATTTGCGTTTATATTTATTCAACCACCCATTTTTCCTCAACTCCCGACTTGCCGTTGTGTTATACTACTGATTTCCGCAAAAATCTACGCCTATCTAACTTGTCACTCATAACTGTCCTGATTTGCAATTGCAGAAGTAGCGAAACTTTGAAAAATCAAAATTTTTGGATGTCTGAATTGCCGTTGAGTTGTACTACTGAATTTCGAATACCTCTTGCGATATCATGTTCTCCTAATACAAAGTTCAATTTCCGAGGTTTTCGAAAATTTTCGCCAATTTTCGACCGTCTGACTTGTCGTTGAGTTGTACTACTGAATTTCGAATACCTCCTTCGACATCATGTTCTCCTATTAGAAATCCAAAAATTCCCGAAAATTTTCGAAAACCTCGAAAATTGAACTTTGTATTAGGAGAACATGATATCGAAGGAGGTATTCGAAATTCAGTAGTACAACTCAACGTCAAGTCAGACGGTCGAAAATTGGCGAAAAATTTCGAAAACCTCGAAAACTGAGATTTGTATTAGGAAAACATGATATCGCAAGAGGTATTTGAAATTCAGTAGTACAACTAAACGACAAGTCAGACGGTCGAAAAATTTTCGAAAATTCAGTAATACAACTAAACGACCAGTAAGGAGATCTTAATTTTTCCAAAATTTTCGAGGATGTGAATCTTATTCTACTACGAATATATTCATGTACAGGATGGCAAGAAAGAACACATTAACTGTGGTAAGAAATATTCTTTATTTTTCACTTAAAAAATTACATCATATCAATCGTTTATCACGGTGAGGTGAGAAGAAGGTCCAAGTTAGGAATGTGGCGACGTAAGATGCAGCGTCTCTATACTGTGAAGTCTCTGATTCTGTCAAAAGAATGCAAAGGATATTATCATCACAGAAAATTGTTAAAGAGGAACTGGACATCGAGAAACCGAGGAAACAGAAATGTCTTATTTACAACTTACACCTTACTTCCTGTTCCTTTTCCATTAAAAAGCGACGTGTAATGTCCCCTCGCGTTTCCGCTGAACGGCTGCTTTTGCTGGAGCACGGTGTTCCACTATTTTCCTATACATCTTCGAGCTTCCGGGGCCAAGTGGAAAAAAGGGGAAACAAAAGCCGGAGGAGGGGATCGATATCCGTTAATCCTGCTAAGTAAACTGCATCTCGTTTCAGCCGTTCCACCGGTGCGGCACCGCCGTCCCACTTTCAGCTTGTTCCTGTCAAACTTTAATTATATTAGGGACTTGTTAAGTTAATGACGTGGCCGTTCGAGATTCGGAAGAAACTCAGCCCGCGGATCCGGCGTCAAACTTTCTCCGCCGCTGAAGAAACTACGTTCACGTCCACCCGCACGCCCGTAAACACCGAGCGCGGCTCACCGGTTTTCCACGAGGCACACCGTAAACTCTCTCTCTCAGCTCGAACCACTTACTTACATGACTGCCTATTATATAGTTTCCGGAAGCCGGGCCCGGTCGAACTTACAGTCGGGATCTCATTCCAGCCGGTTCCACGTGGGTTACAAAAGGGCTTAATTAGTAATGTGATAGTCCCTTAACCAATAATTGGTCGACCGTATACAACAAAGCGAGGATCATTACCGAGCACAATGCGTGCTGTCCCGCGAACGAGGTCAGGGGTGCACTACTGAAGCTGTACGCGTTCCTGCGGATCTACACCGTCGAATCAAGATGATACTTGGAAACTGGAATGGCTCGGGTCCCTTTCGCAACTATTGCCGGATCCCTGCAAATTGCTTAAGATTCGTATTTCTAAGAGATCGATTACCCACCGACGCATTTGCGTAGTCATCTAATTATTCGCCTACGTTTGACGTTCCAACTGACGAACGCTGGAATTGCCTTGTTTGTGTCAGATGATTGCACGAGTTCGTGCCCGATTTGAAAACAAAATTCAATTTTAAAGAATATAGACTTTTATATTTTATGAGAATATATACTAACATCTAATAGTATTCATCATGAATAAACGAAGCCCCCCACGCAATTTCGTTGTTCTTGATTTTCGTCTTATTAAAAGCCAAAAGAATTCCATATAATGTTGAAATAACAAGCAGTATCTAACAGTTCATTTTGGACAATATCGTAAAAACTACATTGAATTCATTTAGTTTAAAATAATGTGATGTGAAATCACTGATAAAGTCATGTGTTTTTTAAACAGTCACATAGACCTCTTGAAAGTGTACAATATAATGTAATAATTATGAGCACACATTTTCCAATTATTGAAATTATACAAATTCCTTTATGGAACGTGATGTGATAAATTTCCTATTGTCCAAAATTGTATTAAATGTATTAAATTTAGTTAGAGACGACGATATAGTGTAATTGTTCTACTCCCAGGCCATATAACATTTTGATTCTGCAGAAACCGTGCGGAAGTTTGGTAATATAAAGACATCAAATACAATTACAATTTAAAGGAAATTAGATACGATACAATACGCTTGAGATTCGTACAGAATTGCTCAGAAGCTTCCGAAAATAATGGATAAGAGCAGATCAGCGAGGACACGTAACTTTTCGACGGTGTGACCGAAAGTTGGAACGATGCACGTTCGCGTTGTAACTGGGTCGACCGGTGTTTCGAGTTGAAGTAAGAGTTGTATCCAGCGGATTCGTGAAACCTCAGAGCGATTCCGCAATTATTCGGAGCGGCGGGGTTTGAAGTTGACGCAATCGGGACGCGCGGCTCGGCGTGTCGTCACGTAAGTGATCCAACGTGATGGCCGCTTTCAGTCGGTTCGAACCGGGTGGGGGCCGAAGGAAATTCAATTTTCCTGGAACCGGGACCGAAGACGAGCGTGCACGAAAGGCTGCGGACGCGAGACACCTGATCCCGACCGCGCATTCCGCGGCAACCGGCAACGGAACTTAGGGGGGTGTACGCACGGAGAGAGTCTTTCGCGGAGATGCAGTCAGCCGCCCAGCCCCCGTTGACCTAAATTGCCGTGGTTGATGCATGCGCCCGGCACCGAGCTCGAACAGTTGCACAACAGTTCAGACAGTTGATCCGAATAATGGCGCAAGTTTCTGGTATGTTAATCGTGCTCGCGCTGAGCTGGGAGAGGCAGCGGAGAGGAGAAGCGCTCTCGCCCTCTTGGAAAACTGAGGAGCATAACGATGAATCGCGTGTATCGCGACGCCGGATTCCAGGCAGCCGGAAATGAGAACCGTGCGAATTTGGATTAAACGCGATTGAGTTGGATTATTCTAGCCGAGTACCAGCCTTTGAACAGAAGCCGCGGCGCCGATTTCACCAGGACCCCGCCCGGGAGAATCAAATTTCTATCCGGCGCGTCACCCGGAACACGTACTGTTGCATCCCGAGCAAACTCGCGAATCCGCCAGGTGCATTCCCGATTTTTCGACCGGTCGATAGGCTTATAGACGCGTTTCACGGAATTAAAGATTCGCCGCAGCAGCTTTTAAGAAGTTCACTGTTGTTTGCACAAACCTCTAGCCTGGAGTGATAATGCACACCAAGTTAATAATCAATTTCTGTCCTCGAAACTTCCCGAAAGAGAACCCAGTCCCAGCCTAATCACATCTAATTAAAAATCAACCCCTACCAACAACTTCAAACCTCCTCAAACCAAACCTCGCGGGGGACGACCGCGAAATTGCTCATGTTCAAAGTATTGTCACTTCCTGACAATTATAATTGAAATCAATTGTTCGTTGCTACTCAACAAAGTTTTGTACGCTGTGCAACGTGTGATTAAAGAAACACATCTTTTTGTTTGAAGAAAATGTTTTTAACGAATGAGACCAACGTAGATTTGAAGATTGGAGTCTCACCTTTATGTTTACTGTATATGGCCGGACATGCTGTACACGAACGAACAACTGGCAGGCGTGAAATTCGCACGTCGACTGGTTCCTCCAAAAAATTCCAAAAGTCGTAGATAACGTTCAAGAGGGTAGTCGCCCATCTCGGAGCGGGTAGACCTGATGAAGCATGGTTGCAGGATGGGCATCCGGCGAGAATAGGAAAAAAGCGGGACAAGTGCAAGATAGAAACCCTTCACTGTTTCCGACGGGCAGGTTAAACCGATAACTTAAAACGAGAATGGAGCTTAAAACCCCACTCTGCAGTCTTCCTAAACGGCTCAAGAAGAATTTCAGATATTATCACGGCGAAGCCGTACGCGGCATCGCGGCGCGCCGGGCGCAAAGAGGACGCGCGTTTAAATCCCGTATGGATAATAACGACGAAAGAGAAAGAGAACGGCGAGGGGGGCGCTAAGAATGGGAAAATATGAAAACCGAGGGGAGGATTTTCAAGAACGTGGAAAGAGGGGCTCCGCGAGCGAGCGAGGGAAAGAATGAAGAAGAGAGAGACAGAGAAAAGGAAGACGAGAAGCGACAGAGGCGGAGAGAAATTACAAAAAGTGTTCGGCCGCGCAGCCAGGGATCGTACACAAACCATGAGGGAGCGGTCGGGGGAGGCAGGAAGAGGATGAATAAAGCCTGAAATAAATTGCGTTATCTTTTCGTTCCACGCGTATGGCTTCCGCCGGTGTATCTAGCGCAGTTACCAGCGACTACGCGAGCCTCCGCCATCGACTGGCTAATACCTTTCCTGCGTGCGGTACCGCGAAAGGTGCAGTCATTTTTAGAGTGCCCTCCAAGCCTTTTCTATGGGGGCATTCTCGTCGGGACTTGGCGATGGTATATGAAAGGATCCGTTCAGGGGATGCTCTCTCTTTCTCTCCGGCTCATCCTTAAGGACCCTTCTCTCTTATTGACCCTTGGCATTTCTTTTTCTACCTCTCTCCCCCTTCCTCCGACTCTCTCGGCCGACTCTTTTTAGTTTTAATACCCTCTCTCGCTCCCACCACATGACCCTCCCTCCTCCCAATCCCTCATTCACCTCGTCCGAACCTTCACTCCACCCCACCGGGTTTCCTTCGATGCCAATTTTCGTGCTTTCTTTCATCGGTGATCCTCGAGCGGGTAACGAGCAGAACCAGCTCGAGGGACAGCTTTCCTTCTCGCGAGACAGCGAACGACAACGCGTATCGGCGACCGTTGAACCATACGTGATTTAGTCTAGCGTGACAACCGGCCAGCCTTTTCATTCTTCTCGATGCCTGAACTTTCTTCGTCTCAAGCGACCCCGAGGAATGCCGACAATCCGCCGAACGAGTCGGGACGCTTGCTGTCTATACGGGGAAATAGTTGCACCGGTTCTGCTTTTTTCGAGGCTAGTGATCTATGCGGAATTTAGGTATTATATGAAACATTCAGTGTTTCATTTTTATCTGCGTCCCACACTTTTAAAACCCCGCTCCGCTCGCTCCGTATCTCATATGCACCATGTTTTCCGTGTCGCCGGCGTCGGTAAGATATACGGGCCTGCGCCGGTACACTCTGTCTGGAAATTCTATTCTCACCTGTTCAATTTCGGACATTGAGCAGGGAGCCACAGAGTTTTGTGGATTTTAAAAAGGCTTTCGAAAGTTGTTTATTAAATGCGCGTGTTGCGCGGTTTACTGTCTGCGAGATACTGCCCTCTGTTTGTTAACATGTCTCGTGTTGAATGACTTTGCAACAACCATAGATTATAAACTATTACACGGTGAAATGGGATGTAAACATTCATAGGAGGAGCATATTAAAAATTACAGTATGGATTGGATTTTCTCAAAGTAATTTTCTAAAGGCTGTCCGATCATAACTAATAGATAAATTCATGTTCGTAGATTTACGCTGACTATGTTTTACATGTTCGAAATATCACAGGTAAACTTTTGTCTCTGACTGTACGCAGTAGTTTGCTAGCAACGTTTTTGCGCTAACATAATACGATAGTTATTCGAATGTCGCAATCATACACCGACGTCAAATTATCAGGAGGATAGCCGGTCCGTCAATTATCCATCGACGTCAAGGGGTTAACGATCTTCTCGAATGTTGCATAAAGCGCCTAGCTTGTCAATTAATCATTATCGAACCGCAGATATTTATGCAATATCTGTTTATTGGTTGTCTACCTATTACAGGTAAAAGGTCGCGTCACAGAAATTGATTTCCAGACATTGGATGTCATGCATTTATCACAACAGTGAATTGATGTACTTTGAAACAGCAAAAACATTAGAAGAACTGAGAGTTTCACTCTAGCTATGATTACGTTCCAATATTTTACACACAAATGTACCAAGCACGTAACACAACTCACCCGCCATTTCTGCTGTAAACAGCCACCGTAATTGCCACTTTGTAACAAACCGCACAGATAAAAATGCGCCTCGAAGTCACCAAGACTTCCCAGCGAACTCCACAAAACATCGCTGCGCGAAAATTTTGGGAAGTGTGCCAACGGCCGGGTGTACAGTGAAACCCACCCCCAGAAGAGGGTCGTCGTCCAGTCCGGCGGAGCTTCTGGGAGCAGACAGCTAATCAAGATTGGTTTCCTTCCGGCGTGGAAGAAGAGGATGTGGCAACAAAGACGGAAACAGAGAACCCCGAAGAAGACGGTGCGGTGGTGAGAGTCTGGGGTTGCTGAAGGGAAGGCAAGGGCAAGCGCAAGGGAGGGTAAGGCAAGGCCCACGATCGGATCAGCGTACTGGCGTTTATCATCGCCGGGGAATCTACTGCGAGGCTGTAATCACCTGCCCCTCCACCGTTCCCTTTCATCGCTAATAACGAGTTACAACCCTTCTGCCGACGGTCTACGCTGCGAATGCCAGCGCGGCTGGAAGGAAGCGAGAGAGAAGCAGAGAAACAGAGAGAGAGAGAGACACAGAGAGTTGGTTGTCCAAGAGAGGGTGGGGGTAATTGCCAACGTAATCACACACGTTGCACAAACCAAGCCCGTTTCACCCTTTCGTGGGTCCACGCGGCGCTGACCGAGGCGAGGGTTGCGGACCACGCGTCCGTCACCCTCGCCGGGATCCGTTTTCGAGGATGATCAGATAGAAGGCCGAAGCCCCGCAAAATGTCCCGTGACTGCTAGCCCAGGGCCCTCTTCCTCCGACCTCTAGTCGCCCCCTAGGTCTCTCTCTCCGTGTACGCGTCGATGAAGGCCATTCGTCACCGAGGAACCAACGACGTAGCGTCGCCGAAGTATCACCAGAGATATTTGCACTTTGCTGCGCGGCAGTTTTTAATGGCCACGGAAAACCGTGGGGCGTTTTTATGAATGTATCCAAGCTTACGGCGCGGCCGTAAATTCCCGATTCCTTTCCCTCGTGGATTTCGTCATCAGGCCCGACCCTCGATGAGGGTCTCGATCCTGCTCGTACAGACACCCTGGGTATAAATTACCATCCCCGTGTATTATAAATTCCATGTCGTGGGTCCACGGATCCTCCTACACGCTGCTGTCTCAAAAATTTTCCGAGCTTGTGTAACGGATACTCTTGAGAGGATTAGATTACTCCTTCAATTTGCAGGATTTTAGAGAGGATAGACCTGTCGCGGAGGATAGGGAGCTGCGTTTCGTGTTTGGGGATCTTGTTACTGTTGGAGCTTGAGTTAAGAATGACTTTAGAAGTAGACTCGTTGTTCAGGTAAATGACCAGTTTGGAAATGTTAATCTTGATCAGATTGTTCAGTTCAATCCTGATCAGATTGTTCAGTTCAATCCTGATCAGATTGTTCAGTTCAATCCTGATCAGATTATTCAGTTGAATCCTGATCAGATTGTTCAGTTCAATCCTGATCAGATTGTTCAGTTCAATCCTGATCAAATTCTTCAGTTCATCCTTTCGCCTTCTCCACCGAGTCTTCTATTTCTTCCCGCAAGTTCCAAGCGGGTAATTAAGGATTCCCACGCGATTATAGGCTCCGCCAGCTCTGGAAGCAGCTGAGCGACATCCTGGAGGTGGATGGCGAATAGTCATCTCGCCGCGAACCGCGATCAGCTAAGCGTCTGACAGGGATCAAAGACGCGGGTGACAGGGTCGCGTGGGCGGGACACAATGATCGCGTCGCGCGGGGCGCGTCCGACGTACACGTGGCAATTACGGTATTAAATTACACTGGTACTTGCGGCGGATCCCGGGGAAGTTCGCGTAATCGTGCCGCGGAATTGGCCCATCGACGGTTAATAGCTTTCGCTATTAAGCCATATCGCGATATGATTGGCCGGAGCCGGGCCGTTCAGGCTCGTCCACGGGACACTGTTGACATGCGAGCCTGCGTATCGCGGCCCGGCTAACTAACTTCCACACACGGAAAGGTAATCAAACACTGTGCGGTGATTGTAATCCCCTTATAAAGCGACCGGCGAAAGCGGCTCGGGCTCGGCTCCGCTCGGCCCGGCTGATGAGAACGACTCGGTTTGCGGGAAGGCCCTCCGGACATACACCGTGATTGACAGTGTAATGAAACATCGGCCGGATAATACGGACGGCAAGGCAATCGTACCTGTCACTTACGCTGCAGTTGACAAAGCTACCGCTGACGCGGTGGAACCCATTCGCAGCCCGCTTTGTACACCTTTTTTCACCGCCCGATAAACAATCGAGATCTCAGACTTTCGTATCCACTCCCATGCGAATCGATCCATCTCTGAACCATCTTATTTCTCACTGGTTGTTTAGGCACGCACTTCTCCAATCGGTTCAAGTAGTAATGGATACTCTCGTGCGTATCGGTTTGCACTTTCAACACTGACGCTAACAGAGTCGATGAAAGATAAAGTGCATAAGTTGATGGTTCGAGCCTAGTTGCTTGACTAAAGGGGCCTATTCACGATTAAGCATTTTGCGCAACATGATTAATCGTGAAGATAGTGATTGACTAACTAATAGAATGTGGATTGCTGCACAATAATTGTTGCGCAATATGCTTGATCGTGAATAGACCCCTTAACTGTTCTACGTCGAGTTTGTTTGCTCACGTTTGTTTGACTTACGCTTGTCTTCACCGCGCGGTCCCTCATTAAACGTAAAAACAAGAAAAGTAAACTTTGGCCCGGTCGCTGTTCATTGCAAGTGCAATTAGAAACGCGGCTGGCTCTGGATAGACCCAAGTCTGCCGTCCAGATGTTTTGCATGTAGTAGAACATCTGTTCCGTCTTGGGACGAAACACGTTCTAGTTTAACTATGTTAGAACTCCTCGTGTCACTAAATGTTAAGGACTGGACTGATGTTTCAGTAAACCCCTTTGAATATTGCACTTCGGGGCGAAGGACCACCACTGATGTGGACTGAGAGCTTATGCTAGCCTGACGTAACGTGTGTACGACTGCCGCGTCTGAAGGTTTCTACTGATCCGGCTTCTTCAGAGTAACTGCTCGCTCGGCTAGGTGTACCGACCGCCCTTTTGGGACATTCTCAAGAGTAGGGTGGGGGTGACTGGGCCGCTCGTGTTTCTACCAGATGTTTGACTTGCCACCTGGGAGGCTAATTGAATGAAAAAAAATCTAATTGTGCTTGCCACTATGTGCGACATGTTGGCTGAAGATAGAAACTGAATTTCTTTTTGTTTGTAATGTGCAGAGGCAGCTTTTTAGTGTCTCTTTTCTATTTTCCTTTAATGTTCAAACGTTTTACGAATATTAGATAATTTCACAGGCTCGATACTGCACCTCGCTGAGAACACTTACGCTTGGAGAGAATGAACATTTGTTCCGGAGAAGACAAGTATCCTGTAAAATATTCTTTAGGTATAGTGAAATCATGTAGAAGTTGAAAGCAACGAGGAACAGGACTCCCACGTTGATTAAATCTTTTGATTAACGAATGCAGCATCAAAAGAGCAAGCCCAACGTTCCCCGAAGCGTTCGAAATGTTAAACACCCTATCGGATTTTTCTGCCTCGGACTGGTCGCGTCTCTGTTTCGTTTTTAATTCGCGTGGCGGGCACAAGCATCGGTGGTCCACAAAGCAAACGGTTCGGTCGGGATATCAATGAGCCGGGCATCGAACCGATCAGCCAGCGGAACCGACCGAAATAATCGTACGTGTAACCAGAGGGTAATTGCTCGAAACTTATATAATCTGGATCGAGCAAATTAAACGTGTATAACAATCGCACGGCACTCCGGCCCCGACACCGCTAACAATCGACCGCTGCGGTTCGAATTTCGCGTTGCAGTTCATCACCGGACCACGTGGTGTATAACTCCGCCGTTCGAGTGTAAATTCGAAAGGGAGATCATCAGCCGCAGAGATAATTGTGATCCTATTATAAATTGATTTCGTCCGGTCGTTTCCGCTCCGCGTACCACAGCCGTGGGATTGTGCGCTAGCCGTTACCGCCACCGGGAAACGACTGTTCTTTTCGGGACGCGTCCCTGCGGAACGATTGCCGCGGTGAAAGAGTAATCTAAACAGGTAATCGGTACCTGCGCGTGAAATACGACCGCCAGTCTACGTATAGTCGCGCATGTAAATGGTACACTTGTTGCATAACTTCCGAGCAAATTACCGAATTACCTCGACATATTTTACTCGCCGCGGAAACGCTTCAGGTATCCTTGATTAATCTTCATCGCGAAACGCAGCCTGGAAGTTTAGGTTTGTTCCTCGCGTTTACTATTTCCGGAGATTTCGCTGACGGCGGCTCTTAGATGACGGCGATGATTGATGTTCATCATAAAATCAACATTTTTACAATCTCTGACACAAATTTTCCATCTTAAAGCCATCACTAAATTCATATTTTCATGAAGATTTTTGTATATCTATCTACATGTTCATTAAAACAGTAGATCGTCTTAAACCTGTCACTAAAACTCATGTTTTCATGAAGAAGTTCTTCGAAATTTCAGTTGTTTGCACAAACGTCTGGCGTGACAGTCACATCAACAAGTTATTAATCAATTACTGTCCTCCAAACTTCCAGGAGCAGAACTAACAGCTGCAACGAATTAAAATTCAGATCCCACCAACAACTTCAAACCTCGTCAAACCAGACCTCGCGGGGAATCCATCGATCCTTCGATCCCATAGAACAATCACGACCCAGAAACGCATCCAAAGTGCAAGCTGCATCGTTCAAGGGGGGAAGAGGAGGAGGAGGAGCTAAACCCCACCAACAACTTCAAACCTGGTGAAACCAAATCTCGCGGGGAATGCTTCAAATCTTCGATCCCGTAGAATGCAGAACAATCGCGACCCAGAAACGCGTCTATCGAGTACAGGGCGCATCGTTTACGGGGGGAGGGGAGGGGTCTGGCACGTAAACGCAGCTAAACAGATTGCAACCGCGGAAGGGGTAATCAAACACGGGATAACTGTAATCCCCTTATAAAGCGATCGTAGCAGACCGATATTCGCGGCCGGGATCGGGATGGACGTCTGGTGAAACTGAGGAGGCAGCCGCAGGCTGGAGGACTTGATTGACGGAAAGGGAGAAGCATGAACAGTCGGCTAATGAAACATCAGTATGCGCACACAATGCTTGGCTCTCTCTCGGCGAGCAGGGTCGCTGGTCGCTATTACGGTGGCGTGTTTACACGTTGCAGAACCGAGTAGTTCGGGGCTCCGCGACACGGGGAAGAACGTGTGGTGGGGAGGGCTGTGACGAATGTGACGGGCGTAGCCAGACTCGGACAGGTTGCCGTCGTTCAGGGGAACAAGAGGCGGGGCCATCATCAGAACCAGGAAGGTACCCACCCCCTCCACTTCCCTGACTAACTGGCTGCGACGGTGGTGGTCGGTCGCGGAAACAACGCGGCTCTAAATTATACGACGGTAGTGTTCGCTTCAATTCGATGAGATTTGTAACACTTCAATTGCACGATGCATCCCCACTCTTCCCATTAACGGAGCCCAATAAAGAAAATTTCAAATTCGGTCATATTTGTCTTGCCTTTTGAAAGTTGAGTTGTGCAGATTTTTCTCAGTAAAATGAGTCCAAACACGACGCAAGTCGGACTAGTTTTATAGACTTAACGTACAGAAATGATTAATGACGTAGTTGTGATTGCTATGTACGAAGTTTATAAAAGTAGACCGATTTGTGTCGTGTTTGGACTCATTTTAATCTGCAGGATTTAAACAATAAAATGGCACCGCTTTTAAATAGGTCAGACTAAAATGACCGAATTTGAAAATTTTATTGAATTCGAAATGGGTACTTTTAAAATAAAACTATTCTATATTTCACGGCGCGGGAGGACGCTCTTTTACTATACAAAATCTTAACTTGAAATGAAGGGAACCAAGGTCTCCTCGTATCTCCAGACTGTTTAGGTTAGACCCCACAGTCCGGCTCTTGAAACAAAGTATCAAATGGTATGCTTCGTAATCTCGGTTTATTGATACGATTCTGGGAACGTTTCATCGGTACTTCGTAATCTCTGTTTATTAATACGATTCTGAGATCGTTGATGCATTTTTGACAACGAACAATAAGTACATTGTGCTGGTAACTTATTGATAATCCAACAATTCCTGGGAGCACAGCGCAATGCTGTAACGCAACAATTCGAGTCCCGGATGACATACTTTGCAAATTTAACTCCCAGCTAGTCGGACAGGTTGCCGTTGTTCAGAGGAACGAGGGAAGGGTCATCATCGGATCCAGCAAACTTCCCCCACTCCCCTGACGAACCAGCGGCGCTGTTGTTGCTCCCCGTATAAAATGCAGCGGAAGGGGGGATCGGTCGCGGAAACAACGCGCCTCTGAATTATATTACGACGCTGAAGCTTCCGAGCTACAACCCCACAACAGATGCGTGGGCGGGAACGGGGCGGACTCTCGGTCCGTTCGTAGGAGAAGGGGGTAAGTTGCGTTTTGGCGTGCAGCCTGGAGATTGGCCTTTTGTCGGTTGGGACTGCAAGTGGTCTGGCTCGCCGAAGGTATGCTTTGACTACGGCCGTTTCATTTGACGCGGTATACAATTATAGTTCCCCGAGGAAACTTCGAGTTTTCGGGATGGAATGAACGGTGCCGTTCGGACATGCATCGATACATCGGGCTCTGTAATCGGAATTCGCTGGTGCGATGGGTAATAAGATGCGATTGACGATGACGAGAGGCGTCCTGGTGTTTGACGCTGTTTGTGACGCACTATTGAGATGCCGAGTGATTTGTTTTAGGGAATGTTGGGCTGGTTGGAACTTGGTGTGATAGTGTTTATTCGACGTTCGATTGGTCTCAGTTGGGTCTCAGTTGAGAAACCAGTGGTTCGACTGGTCTCGATAGCGGACAGCATTAGTGTATCGTGTGAACAAATGAAATCGATACGAAGATTAAAGTCACCGGGAACAATGAGGCCGTAGCAGCATTGTTCCAATTATTTATTCGTTGGAATACTGGAGAGCAAATCTGGCAATTACCAATTCTAATTAGAACACGGTGCACTGCCTGCATCGTGCGATCAGATTCAACGCGCGCGAGTCGCGGAGGTGGGGGCAGCTAGTTTTTCTTGTACGGTTCGTCACCGCAACGGGAATTGGTCACCGGAAGTGGTCGGGTTCCGGCATTATTATCACTATTATCATATATATTGGGCGGTGGAGCGGGGGGTGGCGCTGGCGCAAAGCCGCGCGGTGCTAACGCATTTGATTTAACGCTAATAAATAACCATTATTGCGCGGGCCGTTGCTGTAGTCCCGGACCCCCGTGCGCCGCGCCGTGCCGGGGCGGTTGCCAGGTTCCCAAGGGAGAGAAAATAGAATCGACGACGTAGTTTCCATTATTGCGCCCCGATAAGGGGATGGACCCGCGAGGGCGGCCGTACGTGTGGATAGGGTTGATTGCGCCACCATAATATCCCCATAGAAGCGCGACAGATGGCCGGGGACCGCCCAAGTCGCGAAATTCGCGGCTCGGTACTTCCGTTCGATCGAAAAAGACAGCATCTTCCTATCAAATGTCGAAAACCTGACACTCTGGAATAAAAGGGAGACTCAACATGGCTCCCGAGAAAAAGTCTAATGGCGTCAAGTCGCGAGAACTTCGTAGCAGAAAGATCTAATCAATTACCGAATGGAAAATATTCCACAAAAAAGAATTGCAATTATTAAATTTATTATTTTGATCGACTTCGAATTTTTCTATTATATTAAAGTTTTCATTAAATGAATATTAAATGATCAAATCAATCAAGTATGAAAAATCAATAAAATTTCACAAATGCTTACGATGTCAAAGTGGTTTCTTTACATTTTTCGTCGACTGCAGTACAGGGTTAACATTGGAAAAACTAGTCAGCTGATTTATCACATAGTCAGAAATAATTATTGATGCAATCACCGTTGAATTACATAAACCGCCGCAGATATTGTCCGTTCGTTAATCGAAAATGTACAGCAGTTTCTCACGGGAGGCTCGCAACAGCTGCGCAAACGCGGGCATAAAGTGCAAGATGTTTTCGTTGACCCCGGTTAACCGATAAATGTAAATTTCAATATATTCCACGTTAATTGAGCGCGATATGCATGGGAATTATCGATCGAATTGTGTATCGGTTTGTAACACCCCGACGACAAAATATGCGCAATGTATTCGTACCTATATTATTCGATAACCTACTGAAACAGTCTATAAACGCCACTTTCCTTTTTATCTCGTCGCCACGGTATCAACTACAAGCCGTGTAATTTCGCTACGGTCTCTCGACGGTCTTATGAATCATACATCAGATTCGTGCAGATCGACACTGATTGTTTCGCTTTGCATACGCTGAACGTGCGTTATTAAGACAAGCCGGGATTTCGAATCCTTACAGCTTTGCCCCGTTTAGGACTTGACACTTCGTTCTTCCGACATATTTTTATAGTAATCTCTATGTTACTCTTTTAGCTGAATAATTTCTTTTAAGCTTTTGAACGCAGTTGAGATCATTTATAAATAAAAGCATAGATTAATCTTGTTATTAAGTCTTGTTTGATTTCCTTTCATATTTGAATTAGCCGAGTGGAGTCGAGTAATAAGTAGACAGAGTTGGTGTACATGCAAAATAAAAATGGTGTACCCGAATTGCAACGAACTGGAGTGAAGTGGAAGTTTATTTTCTTTCTTAATATGTTATTTTCGTGATATTAAATCTGCTCTCTGGAAATGATTATACAGTAGCACTGGACAGTGAGTACCCAAACTTAATGTATTGTCCAATATTATACAATATCAAAAAAGTTATCGTTTCTTTTAGAGCGTCCGAATATTACCGGGAGTCGCTGTAAGTAACGGCACTCAATCCAAGTTACTGTCTGCGTTTGCCAGAATAAAGTTTACGGTAAAATGTTTCGTAAAAAATCTCAGGCTTACAATCCTCTAAACTCAGGACGTCCCCCAACACGCTAATTCAACGCGGCGCGGCATCGTTTCATCTCAAAGGACTCGTAATAAAACGTTCTCCGCAACGTTCCCGGTATTCCCCGACAGTCAGAAAATTCCGGAAAATTCGAGCGGACGAGTTCCGTCGGCGCGGAACGTTTCCGATAATCAGGTGGTTGGCACGTTTCGCGGTTCCGTCGCGGTTCCGCAGGATGTAACGTTTAATAGTCACTGACCAAGAATCTGGTCGGCCGAACGACAGTTAGCCTGTCTCGACCTTGTCAAAACCACGAATAGCCGCCAAGCCGTGGTGGTTGGCTACGTAGCATCCTTGGAGGAGGGTGCGGCGCTCGGCACATCTGCGGACACCCCAAAGGATACTCTGACGACAGAGGTTCCGGCACCGACTGCTGATACCGTACACCGCATCTGTCCTCCGGTTCTGCGGAATGTTTGCGGCGGATGCGTTCGAACGTCGTCGGTCCCCAGCAACCCTTTGACCTCGTTATCGATGAAGGATCTCTATCAGTTGGCGGTCTTCTCTCTATTACCTGTCAAAGCAGTTCTCGACGGTCTCTAAGCCGTGATGAAGCTCGAGGATACCCCGTTTCGGAATGAATCTTATCAAAGGGAGCCGTCCCATCTAGGAACTTGGCTGTTCTCTTAACAACATTTCCGATTCAACTCTTTTATTTCCTGGTTTTGCACATTCAAACTCCCCCGCAGATGAACGAGAGCAAAAATTTAGCAGACAAGATTCGCCGTACACTTAAGGGGTTAGGCTCTCATTTCCAGGATTCGCCTTCTCGTTTCCGAATAACGCAAACGGTTTGAAAGATCCTAGATGAAAGATCAATCTAGGCCGCGTCGCGTCCAATATTTCATTATTCGGAGGCATAGAGCTGCGACAGTAAAAATAGAAAATTTGACGGCTGAAAAACGAGTCTGCCCCTTCAGCAGATTTCGGATTCCTCTTGTTCCTCCGAAGTTCCGTACACACAGTTACACTAGTTAGACTCCCCCGCAGATGGCGAGAGCGAAGATTTTTTTCTCCGGAGAGAAGTTAGCGCAGACATCGATCAGCAAACTTTCGGGAGCTGGCTGACTCTTCCTCAAAGGACAGATAAGAGAGTTTCATTTCTCTGGCGAGATCCGTTTACAGATCCGACGCAGGGCATCGAGCATGACTAACGCCGAAGCCGGAAGTCCTCGAGAAGCGGCATCTCAGCAATATACCAGGGACAGACTCTGGCCGGAGAAGGCAATCGAGATGATTTAAGAGGAAGATGGTAGTCGGTCGCGGCCGACGTTGTTTTCTTTGTTCCTCCCGGGTAATATCTTGCAGTTCCGTGTCCCAAGCCGAGTTTCTCCCGCCTGTGTTTTCGGGGGTTACATGATTAGTGGCCACTCCGGTTTTCTCTGACTTTCCACTATCGCGATAGCGGAGGTCAAGCCCCCTCTTCATGGCAGATAATTCAATCCCGGGACCTTCGGGCGCAGGGCCGAGGGAGCCCTGTGCGACCAAACGCGACCCTATAATCCTGCTAGCCGTGTGTCGACGTGTCCTGTTTCTGCTCCCTCGGACCTCAAGCCTTTGTCCTCTCTTTCCCCGGGCCGAGGCTAGAACAGGCGGCTGAGCTATAGGGCCGAACGAGGTTATCGAAGGTAACCATGCAGACTAGAGACACCAGGCATCCGATCAGCCCGGCAGATTTCGCATCAGATGCAATATCGTGTGCCCGGGGTTACTAGGTAGAGGTACAATGTGACCAGGTAATGGCGGAGGCCTGCCGACAAGATTGTCCCACGGGAGGCTGGACAACCGCTGTCCAGAACACGCACCCGCTAGTGCCCCGGCCCCGAAGATGCTAGATCGAATCCGCTCCTCGTTCAAACGACCATCGGATTATCGAGGATAAAGGTTTACGTCGCCCTTAAACGCTCGGCCAGCCCCTTTCAGCTACGATCGAAAACCATCCCTTTATCGCAATGGAATGAAACGTAATTTGACATCGCGACACTTGGGGAGCACGTCCGATGATTAGGAAGATAGTGAGTTACGTTCGACCACTTCTGAAGTTCCTGCTCCATTTTCGGAGACCTCAACACCAGCTTCGGAGGAGATCAAACATCAATAATCATTGTTTCAACGCCAATGATAACCTCGCAATTAGTCGTGAACAAGCCACTCTCTGCTTCATCCGAGAAACAGCCTGATTCATCGAAATTTTGCTCATTGTGTCGCGAACGAAGCGGCAACATTCCGGGTGGAAATCATTCACAGATCCTTTTTATCAGGCGTGCCATGTTGGCCACGTTTATCTCGCCATTTTATTTTATTGTATAATTTAATCTTGTTATTTTTATAATACAATACACATCAGTCACTTGTGACTAGACAGCGGATCTTTATGCAAAACAAAAGTTTTCTACCTGAATTGCAACAAACTGGACTGACAGAAAATGAGTTTCTCTCTTAATATGTTCAATGGCTTGAAAAAAATAGGTATTTTTACATTCGTTTAACGTTGTAAACGTTCCAAACTACACCTGCTCATTTTTTTCACAAAAGCATAAAATCCACTGTCAATTTTTGTCGTAAACCTTCATCTTCAGACCACAAAACGCCGTAACAGCGTCCAAAGAGTGGACACTTGAAACAGTTTTACGATACTTCCAGAACCGCGAAGAAAATGCACAAAAATGATAAACGTATAAAACGCGAGGAGAGGATACATTCGCGAGGCTCATTTCCCTATTTGAAAAATCCACGAGGCTCCCGTAGGATCGCGATCCGATCGTAACTGGTAGTTCATCTGTTTCGCCGTGGGACATCAGAATAAAATTCAGGATCGTCCAGGTGCTGGTGGTCGATATCACCGGAAAGTCGGGATTTACGAGCGGTAGTTGCAACCGGCCGCGGCGTAAAAACCGGAGAACATTTTATGTAAACGGGTGTTTTACATGCATCGACGTATTAGCCGAGTAAAAGTAAATCTGGGACGATTTTGGTGTCTCCGTTACTTGATTATGAACTTGATTATGAACTTGATTATGAACTTGATTATGAACTTGATCATGAACTTGATTATGAACTTGATTATGAACTTGATTATGAACTTATTATGAACTTGATCATGAACTTGATTATGAACTTGATTATGAACTTGATTATGAACTTGATTATGAACTTGATTATGAACTTATTATGAACTTATCATGAACTTGATTATGAACTTGATTATGAACTTGATTATGAACATGTCTATGAACTTGTTTATGAACTTGTTTATGAACTTGTTTAAGATCTTTCAAAATGTTAAGTAAAGATAGACGTGCATCTATGGTTGATGCCAAGGCGTGCAACATTTACTGTAATTCTGGTTCAATCAATTATTTAGTCGGTTTTAAAGTACAGAGACTTTTTTGACCGTATACATGTACATGTATAAAAAATATATTTAAATATTTATAACTAGACAATGGATCTTCATGCAGAATACAAATTTTTTACCTGATTTGCAACAATTTGGAGTGAAACAGAAATTTGTATTCCTTCTTAACATTGTTTAGTATGTTGAAAATAATATAGCAGTCCTCCAAAATTCTGCTAATGTTTTTACCGTTTTAAATTACACGCGTTCATTTCTGTCATAAATGCATGAAATCCGCTGTCTAAATTTTCTTCTTCTCCGATAAACTTTAACTCACTGTAATCGTAAAATGAATGGCAGTCGAGAGACTAATATCGTCGAGAGCGAAATGAATTGACGTGGTCGATTCTCAAGAAACTGCAACCGGCCGTGTTCTTTCGAGCGACAGAGTGTCCATGTCGCCGGTTTATATGACCGAAAGACTGGTTGCTGAATTATACATGAACGATAAGTTCCCGAAGCGAATTACCGTGCTCGGTGGTCCCGATAGTTTCGGAATCGCGTTCTTGGAGCCGGGCGGGGTCGTTAAGCGGGATCTTCGAGCGGCGAAACGACTCGCGTGACATCTCGCATTACGGTTGAATTAAACATGACCGACAAGTTGAAATTAGAACAGACTCTTAGAAGGTCCTGACAACGCGAGGCGACGCGACTCGTCGCGACGAGGCGTGTCGGCCGATTCGGAACCGGCTGCGGTCGAATCGATTACCCCGTATCAGCGCGGCCACTGGAAGCTGTCGGTTCCAGACTTCGGTCGGAAATCCATTCGGCGAGAATCGCGATTGTCTGATGTGAGTCAAACGCGGTCAAACGCATGGAATTACGAGCCAATACCACGCTTTAGTAGGACCGCCTCTGCACGCGTTCCACCTCTCTGTCCATGCGCCGCACGTGAACGCTCGCGGGAAATTTATCGGCGCTCTTCTGTGCAAACCTATCCGACGCTGTTTCATCGTACTTTCACCCTGCTGTATCGTTCGATTATTTTAGGCCGATGCGAAACTTCTTTCCCTAATAACCACGCTTAACCCTTTGTCCGTGCACGCGCTGCCCACCGGCGTTCGGCGCAAGATGAATTGGTTAGAACGAACGAAATCATTTCCAGACGGTGAACATTGCTTTGTCCTCTGTTTTTTTTTCTTTTCTGTAATCATAAGACAGCGGATTTCTGTGCAAACTAAAAGTTTTCCACATGAGTTCCAACAAACTGGAGTGAAATAGAATTTTATTTTCTCCTTTGATATGTTCAATAGATTAAAATAATATAAAAGTGTATTTTTAAATTCTTGTAATGGTTTTACTGTTTTAAATTTACGCCTGCTCGTTTCTGTTATAAATGCATAATTCTTGCTCGGCATTCTTTCGCACGCTGGTTTCTACATAACTGTTCACATGGAACTTTGCATGACTCCAACATAAATCAATTATTATTTCATAAGATAACTAATTGAATATTAAACCTGTTCAAACAAATTAACAGTGTTCATTTGAACAGATTTCAATCATCACATATAAACATTCCGGTTTCCATCTATTAAACCTGTTCAAACAAATTCACAGTGTTCACGTGAACAGAGTTAAATCATTAAATATAAGCATTCCGGTTTCCGCCTATCGTATATTCATTGCGAAGAAGTGTAAATTCGCTGGAACTTTCTCAATTCCAGCAAACATCCTCGCCTCCTCCCAAGACAATCATTTCGTCCGCAACATCCTCCGACATTCCCTTAATTACCTCGCGAAGCGTCAACCATAAATTCCTCGAATACTCAAGAAATTATGCCAAAACACGCTTCTCGGTTAACCTTCCGCTCGATTAAAAAGACGCAGAGAGCGCGAGTGTCTCGACGGCTATCGGCGTCCTCCTCCAGAGGATTCGGATCGCATCTGGCCGCGGTCGATCCAATATTTACCAAGTAATAATACGAAATCGGCTGCTCATCGCTCGTTGACCCGGATATCGGGCAAATCGTGCCTCGATAATTATCGAACCTGAGTCTCGGGCCGTTTAGTATTCGAAAATTAGCTGGAGGATTCTCCGGCCGGTGTGTAATTCCGTTCGATCCCAAGGGAGCCGTTTCGCGCGGGCGCTTGTAAAAACCGCCGAAAAAAAGCCGAAGAGGCGAACAGGGAAAAAGAGAAAGAGAGAGAGAGAAAGAATAGGAGCGGCGTTTCACTCTCGACCCGGTCGTTTGATGCGTCCGGCCAATCTCCGCATTCGTGCGTGGAAAATAAATTCTAGAATGCAATTGCCGAAACCGATAGATTGGTAGAACGAGTCGAGGGGGTTGTGCGCGGGGGTGGCGAAGGAGGGTTGCCTCGTAAGAGGGAAAAGGCTGTAGCATCGGAGGCGGTGGGGGTCTGAAGGGGAGGCATAAAGGTTATATCGCGTCGTTACAGATGTATAGAAAGCGTTTGGCCCCGGCGAAAGGTTCCACGTTTTCGCGGATAGGATTTGTGGCGGAGGTGGGCGCCTCGAGATATCCTGGTGTGCGTGCGCGACGCGGTGCGTGTGTTCCCGGCGAACCCCGAGCTTTGCAAATAATATATTGCCCCGTGAATTGAAATAAAAATCCACCGGTTGCTTTCGGCTTCTCAAAAGACTTACGACATCCTATATTCCGATTTCCAGGACACAGAGACTAGACTGCCACCGTGTCGCGCCGCGTCGTTTCCTCTCTTTCGCTACCGCTCCGGTTTTCCCGACCTCTTCTCTCCTCTCGGTGCGCCTTCGGCAACGCCGCCGCCGCCGCCGTAATACCTAGACTGCGCTAGTTTATGCAAATCCACGTTTTTATCGTCCCCGGCTCACGAAAATTGGAATTAGCCCGTGTACACTGTCCGTTCAGAGTTTCATTAGGCGGGAAACGAACGTAAACGTTATTGGACGGTAAAATATTCGCTTTACGATCCGTTCATTAGGCTATCGCCAGACAGCGATACGAGATTGGTAGTCTCGGGGTGTGGGTGACTGCGGCCTCGTACGCGGATCTATTGTAAAATGAACGTTGCGGCGAGTCTCTCGTGCGTCAACATCTTCTAACATCGGCTCGGACTCGCGATGGACATTTCGCATTTCTTTTAACACTGAACCAGAATTGTTGAAATAATAAAAATGATTGTATACGTATCTTTAGTAGAGCCGTACACAGTTTGAATAAAATCAATGTTGTCAATTTTCTAAGGGAACATGTGCAAGATACTTCTTAAGGCTCGGCTGGTTTAGTGCTAAAACGAAATGATATTCTATTTCATTGGTGAGTACGTAAGGAATACAGCATGAGGCAAAATTCGTGGCACAAATGAAGGGAGTACAGCTAAAAATAAGACGAAAATCAAGAATAATAAAATTCCGTTGCAAGCTTCATTTTCGAGAAAAATGAATTTGGAGGTGTCATGACTTTAACCCTTTGCAGTCGGACTAATTTTAACTTGAAAATTAAACAAGTCTTTCGGTCTAGAAAAGTTCCATTGTGCATAATTTTTTCATTTTATGGATACGAAATTGATATAACGCGTCCAGACAGCGGATCTTTCTGCAAAATAAAAATTTTCTACCTGATTTGCAATAAACTGGAGAGAAATAGAAATTGATTTTCTCTCCTAATACGTTTAATGGGTTGAAAATAATATATAACGGTGTTTTAAAATTCTTCTAATGTTTTTACTGTTTGAAATTACACCTGCTCC
Organism: Lasioglossum malachurum; assembly: GCA_028455605.1. Lineage (NCBI taxonomy): Eukaryota > Metazoa > Arthropoda > Insecta > Hymenoptera > Halictidae > Lasioglossum > Lasioglossum malachurum. The sequence continues at coordinate 5,971,764 of CM052312.1, forward strand.
TTCGTGTCATAAATTCTCCAAAATAAAGAAATTTCCTCGAGCTAATCAGAGTACGCCGAAATGCATTTCGGGTATCAGCCTCGTTTTCCGGCACCCCTGTCGCCATGTCAGCTTATCAACAATTTCTGACCGAGAAGACTAGCGGGGTTTGCGCGTTCGAATCCCGCGAATCCAATGCATTTTTATGGGTTTTAGGGGTACGAATTTATTGGGGTAGCAGCCGTAGCTGTTCGCCGGTCCTGCGATGTTATCCACGGCCGTGTGTCGTTCTCTCTCTCTCTCTCTCTCTCTGTCACCCACCAATCTAATATATTCGAGCGACGCGAGTCAACGAAAATAAAAATGGAAAAAAAAAAGAGAAGAATAGCCGGGTGAGAATATCAAAACACGCATAAATTGCCCGGTCTCGTGGCGGCCATACGGGAGTATGATGAATGCGAGCGTGTACGCGTTCTACGTCGCCGGATCAAGAAACACGTTCCGCGGGACGGAACGGAAACGTAAATCAGCTCGTTCGCCTATTTTTCCCCTTCCCGTTCTTATCGTGGCCCGTCGCGTTCGAGCCGGGCTATAAATGTAAAACTAAGTGTGAATATCTGCTGAATAAATATAGGATGTTTGCGGAACAGACGGGGACCGTTTTAGTCTCGAACGGCCATCTTTTTCGCGGGGGAACGCGCGCCATGCGAAACGAGATATCAAACACATTATCAAATTGACTTTCACAATTTACTAGATCTACTCGTTGTTTGCTCGAAATCTAGTTCGCGCGGTTTAACCCCTTGCCGTATTTTAACGAGCCACGTTCGTCACGAAGATTTTCAGCAAAGTGTACCAAATATGAATGTTACGCCTTCCTTTTTAACTGAAATTAAATTTGATTCGTTTGTAATGACTATTTAAGCATTACAGTAAATGTAGCCATATGAAAAACATTTTTCTTTTCCCTTCTACGGTATTTTTCGGGATAAAGGCATTTCAATCACTGTAACTGTAAAGAAAATGATACGGCAAGGGTTAAATTCTCTCTGCTTAGGCACATTTGAGCAATTCTCGCCATCAAGTTGTTTCTGTTCGTGGATTTTTAAGTGACATTTCACTCTGATCGTCCATAGATATACACAAGTACTGTGGAGACTATAATAACTTAAAACTGAAATTTCAGTTCTCCTTATGCTCGGCAGAGTACTATTACTTTGTCAATGGAAACATTCTTTATGCATCAACTGTAGCGATTTGACAATGAAGGATTTTTCTTGCAGTACCAACTGAAGTGAATCGACGACGTCCTTCGAGAGTAAAACATTTTCTCGGCAGTATTGACTACAGCGAATTGACTACAGCGAATTGACTACAGTGAATTGACTACAATGAATTGACGATGTTCATCGACTAAAACATTTTCTCCGCAGTATCGGCTACGGCGAATGGACGACGCTCATCATTTAAGATCAATTGGCAATCGGAAAAAGGGAAAGAGCGTCTTCTAACAGATCGTCAAAACGACGCGAACAAAAAGTCTGTCGACGCGTTGAAGTGAGCGGAGAAACAGCGTTCAGTGTTATGGAGAAGAGTGTCAGAAATACTTTCGACGAGCACGTACATACAGCAATTCGCGCAGATGCCGGCCCATAAAGGAGGAATAAAAAGGCGCGCCGAGAATAATGCGAGAACAGCAACAATCGTGCGCTCGAGAATTTTGTTTTTCGTTACCCTCTTCGCCAGAATTGCTCTGTGAGCGACGAGCAATCTCTATTAGGTGATATGCATTGAAAAGAAGCGCGACGTATGAGACCGAAGCTCGTTTGTCCCGTGTGCATCGCGTTCTCCCTACTTTTCTCCCTGCACAATTTTATTCGGTCTGTCAGAATTCGCGACGCTTCTCACTGCCTCCCTGCTCTTTTATTGTAATAAATCTAATTCGAATACCATCGTTCTGCTCCTTTCCTCCCCCGATCTGACCTACACTGGAATTTGGAACGTCTCTCATTGCATGCCCGGCAGATTTGTTTTAATTCAATAGATTTATTTTATAATTCAATATAGATTTATATATATATATATTAATATATATTTTATATATTCAATAGATTTATTTAATGCTGCATCTACCTCTGCTCGCTGAAATTGAAATTGTAATTTTAAGGGGATGATCCGTAACCCTTTACAAAATACTCCACTTTTCACCCTCTTCCATTTCATGTCATTTAATTCAACCGTATTTCGGTCAATTATTATACTAACTTGTTCAACCCTTTGCACTCGGAGCTATTTTAACTCGAACATTAAACATTTCTTCCAATCTACAATAATTACATTCTGTATTAATTTATTTTTTGTATTAATATGAAATTGATATAACACCTCATAAAATACATAAAATAAATAGACATATTTAAGGGTTAAAATACTGAGGTTCTTTTATATGCAATCTTTAACCCTGTAGCTAAACTTGACACGAATTAGGGACAAACGGTTAGTGGAGTAAAATCCAAGATCAAAATGTGCGAAGATTTACATGCTCGTGCTACGAAACTCGCGAAAACTCGTGGACCTTTCCCGCTTGACAATGTCCATAAATACTCGAACAACTTCTCAGCCACCATCCTCCACCGTTTCGGTACTCGATACCTCGCGAACATTTCGGCTCCCGCGAAAACTCTGATACGCAACGCCATAAATACATTGCGGGGTTTCATTCCCGCTGGCCCCTAATTCGCGAACTTTTCTAATAACCCGGCCGAATACATCACATCCGGACAAAACACCGGCCGGAGAATTTGGCAACTTCTGATATTATTTCGCATAATTCATCTTGGGGAAGCGGAACGCGAGGATCGAGTTGTATGCTGAGAACAGCTTTGGGAAAGGGAGTTATTTGTATTTTTAATTAAGGGTTGCATTCGACGATGCTGCAGATGCTTCTCCCAACATTATTTTCTAGATCTCACGATCATCCGTATTTAACACGTTGAACGCCAAAGTAGAAGATGATTGCACAAGTTCGTGGCCGATTTGCAAATAAAATGCAAAGGTTGAATTTTAAAGAATGAAGCTTTACTAATCAATCATATAGTCATAATTCTTTTCTACAATTAGAAAAGTTTGCGACGTCTATGAAACTTCTGCACGAATTTATGCAATCACCAATAGAACCACAAGGTCTCCATAACGAACTAACAAATAAAAATATAATGAAATAACAAAACGATGCTTCGGAGTAACAGCGTCAGTGCGAAACTTCAGAAGCGTTTTCCTCGAGAATGAGAGAGAAACATAATGAGAGTGAAAGGCAAAACTGTATGAAAAATAAATTACTGTAAAATAAATTTGTGTTTCGTTAAACACATGGCTCGTTTATGAACATTGATAACGCCATCCGCGGGTCGAACAGGCTGTTCGGATGCACTCGGAGAAGAACCAAACTGCGAGCGGGACGTATTCTTGCGGAAATGGCGGGGAGGCTCGAATAAATGGCGTCTTGCACGGTAGAGAGGTTCGCGGAATCGTTGGGGCGAACGGCGCGCCGTAGACGATAATAAATCCCGGGAAACGATTAATTAAGTACAAGCCGAAGCTCTTGCGCGGGTTAAAGTATGCCGTCCCACTTTTCGTAATGCCGGAAATAATTCACGGAAACGGTTTGGGATTTAGCCGGGCTGCGGGGGTTGCTCTCCGTGCATCGACGAACGACCGTAATACCGTATGCGGCTGGTTTGGGGACGGCGAGAGGGTGGTTGGTGGAGGGCGAGGGGGATGTTCTGGTTCGGTCTGGTCGTCCGTCCTTTGCCCGGTGCCTCTCCGCGCCACTATTTATTCGCTTTTTAGTCTCCTCCGCCGCTCTGGAACTGACGCTCGCGGGAGACTGCGGCTTGCAACTGCGGATGCAGAGCTGCAACCGGTCAGCGCGGCGCTGCACCCTCCGCCCGTATATTTCGGGGCTGATTCGCGGCCGACCGGGAACGTCGCCATTTCCTCGGGTACAAAACACAATGCCCCAGCCGTCCAGCTCGCCGAAGACCGGCCTAATATTTCGCTAGGAGGCCAGAGAGGAACGGGATGCTGCCTTTTGTGCGTTTGTTTGCGCACCTATCCGCCGTGCAACCCCGGCGAATCTACCCCCGATTCGAAACCCCGCTGACGATACCAGGATATACTACCCCGAGACAGAGAAACAAATTTACGTGGTTTCATAAGCGTAATGGACGACCCGGTATGTTCGATCCCGAGTTCATCCCGTCACCGGCACACTGCCCGTCACAATGGTAAGAGATTGCGGATGTTTACCATGAGCAGCACAGAATTTCGAGGATTATGCCTCTACAATGGTCAACGCAGCTGGCATAAATAAGAAGTGGAAATGTTGATTCGATACGTTCATGCAGGATTTTATATTGGACCGATGTATCAACGCTGTCGCTTCTACTCGAACCCGTTCAAACTCGAAACTAGTTTCTCTGCTTCTTGCATCCACTGTTCAACCAAGTCTAAATGTAAAATGTACATATAATGATTACAAGTTGAGCGAGTAGCGCAGGGAACAATTTGGAATTAAATTTGTATAATTGTAGAATGAAGGAAGTGCGAGTTTAGAATTTGGAAGGGTTTCTTTTAAAAGCGAAATAGTTCATATAATTGTAAATTCACTTCCGACATAAATCCTACAGGTATGTATATATTATACGTGTAGAATCATAGAAACATGATAAATGCTTGGAACGCTTGACATAAATTCATTTCTGATATAAATCCCGAATAACCATGAATATTTAGAGTGCCTGATATTTCACTTAAAGATCGTTGAAGAATGCTTGCACATTCTTTGACGGTGTATCTCGCGACACCCGTCAGGCGGCTAATTCTATTACCATATTCGGTACATGATTTTCATTGTCCCGCAAGTTCGCATGCGCGATAGTTACCATGATTAATTTCAGATTTATCGCGGAATTATCGCCCTCTGTCACGTGTAATCCATCAAGCAGTCTTACGGTTGACTTCACGACTCCACCGGCCGTTTCTTTAGGTTCTCGCTCGAATGACACGTCGATCGAAGAATTGCTTAACTAGCTGATCGTCCCGGGCTGTCAAAAGATTTTTATGAAGCAGAAGAAGCGTGTTAACAGGACCTGTCATTGTCTGAAAAATCGTTGGCAAATCAACGACTCCGTTTTCTCTCCTCGATCCGCGCGTTTCACCCCGACCACCTTCATTTCTTACCCGTATTTCGTTCTCTTTATCTATTTCCTCTGGTTCTCGAGATTGTTCTGCTGACGCGGACAAAAAACCGTCGAACAGAACATTTCTGGAGGACTCACGATTGTTTTCTGGCTCGGAACACGAAGCTTAACGACAGCAAAACACAATCCATTATCTTCCGCAGGAAGAAGATAATATTGGCCCGTGCTCTGTCATTGGCCGACGAGAACATTCTGTCGAGTTAGGCACTCTGGAATCCTGCTGAGCTACGAAATATAGGGGATGGAAACCCGTCCACGGCAAAACATCCGAATACCCTGTTGCCTTACAAAGGAAACGGAATATCATTGTCAAAACGTAAACGTCCGTTTGCATGCTATTCATCAAATAATGGAAGAACGAAAGAATCAGCCGCTCGCCAAGACGCTGAAAGTGCTTCGAAAGAGTTACTAGAGAAATTTCCTGATACGGATTTTTACGACGGATGAAAATCAGAAAATTGTATCGCATCTACTTATTAAAGTGATTGTTTAATTATGAATGTGTAGACAACCCAAACAAATTTTGTCACGATCAAAATAATAAACACACACACTTTAAATCAGAATAACTTTTTTATGAATTTGGACCAAACGACTTCAATTTCTCTGTAAGGCTAGAAGAATTAGTTTAGTAAATGACGTCTAAAAAATATGCTGAAAAAATGCATTTGGTCGGAAGTGTGAAAAACAATAGTAAAAATTGACTTTTACGACCTTTTTAGTTGGGCAATTTTCCTACTGAATGAATTTTTTGGAAACTGAAAGTGAGGATAAAAGGCGTCCAAGTTTGGTTATTGGTATAGGCAAAATAGGTGTCGAACGTGTAGAATGTATCAAGCGCGCGCATTTTTCGGCGGATTTCCGAAAGTTTCCTCGGGTGACTCGCTCTTCGGAAAAATGTTCATGGAGAAGAAGCAAGGTCCGCGCCGGTGAAAATCACGTAATGGGAATACAATTCCCAAGGAGCGGGTAGAAGAACGAAATGAAAAAAGGTCGAGGAAAAGTTCCTGCCGGTCGTGGTGGTAACACGCGAGCTTGTCACGCGCGCAATATTTGTACAAAGTCGTTTCGGTTTTATTAAATCTCGTTACCGGCGTAAAACCGGGCTCTCCCTCGGCGCTTCAGTCGGAATTTCCGCGGGAACGTGTCCATCGAACGATTGGGACCGAATCGCGTCCTTTCGAGGCGTCGCGACGCCGCAGGACGTGTGGAACGTGTCCCGTTAAAATGTCCGAGGCGTTTTCATTACCACAAAAAGTATCAAATTTACAAGACAGACACCGACGAACGGTGCGGACAAACCTGACATATAGTTTCAGCTTAATAAGATAATTAAAAAACTTCTAAAATAACAATAATTTTTAGGCATGAATATTCTTAATTTTCTTTAATTAATTAATTTCATTTTATATATCACGATATGCAATATATTTCTTTTGCGAAAATGCGTATTGTAGGATGGAAAAAATAAAAAATCCTTAATTTCTTGTCAGAATTAATTATAGAGAAGTGCCGAATTTTGGCCATTTGTCCGCACTGTGCGACGGAGCAAAGACAACCAAAAATTTGGAGTCCGGCTATAGGTCAATCCTCATAGAAAATCGATTACATTAAAATTGAATCTTATTAAAAATAAATGATCCGTCACTTGACCGTGTTAAAGCAGAAACGATTTTACCCAATGTTTCTAAGCCGGTGTCGGTATTCCAATGAGAGGAGAGGATCAGCGAGACCGGGGACCGGATTTAGCGGGTTGATCGATGATCCAGGCCGATCGGAAATTTCGAGTCGAGTTAGATAGCCGGGCAATTTTGTGATATATCGGTTAACGATATTAAAAGCCGAAAAAGGCATGCATATTCAGGCCGGCGTTTACGTTTTATCTGATCGTCGCTGGCAGCCGCCGCCAGGGAATCTTGACGCGCGATGTAAACCTGCCAGAAGTTGATGGATTGCGGCAACGCTCGGAAGGAGGTTACCTAGAGGAGCCGAGCCCACCCAGCCCCGGCGTTACACATCGCCCCGGCGTCGGGCTAATTTGAATTTAATAAGGGGTTAAATTACTGTTTATTCGTTCGAGCTTGTACGCCTCTCGCGACGCGGCTACTCCCACCGGTGGCTAGGATGTTTCTCCGAGGACACGAACAGCCGGTAACTCGCGCGGCGCTTGAAACTCTGCTTCACGGGGAAGGAAGTTGTTTTCTGAAGTATGGCGGACACAGCAACCCGGGGGGCCGGCCTCTGCTTTGACGGCTCCGAACAACCCCAATTTTTCGGCGTCCTCAAACACTTCGTATTTTACAGAAGCGGGTAGAGCAATTTGGCAAATTGGTACCGCTACACGCTGCAATTTTAACAGTTTATCTGCCGTGAACCTATTGATAGGATTTTCGTCGGTTTTTCAATTTTTAATTGGTACCGCTGTGCTGCAGTCTTAACACTTTATCTACTGGAAGCCTGTTAATCATCTACCGGCGATTATTCATCCTCGATAACGTAATCTAATCATTTCGGTCGGGATTATTGTGTAAAAGAAGATTTCTAAACTTCCGTTTCGTGCGGCACGATTAGTGGACAGCCTATTAACCCTTTGCACTCGAGTGGTGACTCGGAGACGCCACTAATGATTCTTATACCATTATTCGAAATATATTTGTTGCACTCTATTAAAGAATTCACAATAAATTACTAAGCCTATTTAATATTTTAATAAACTGGAGAAAGTATTGTACGAGGTATTATATCAGTTTTATATCGATAAAATGGAAATATTTCAGGCAAAAGAAAAATTCGTTTCTCAAATTGGGTTGGCAAGAAAGTAATTTCGGTATTTTCTTATTTATTCTGTTTTGCAAAAGATCATCCACAACAAAAGGTAAAATATCTCATTCCTGGAAGTTCATTGCTTGAATAAAAAAACTGGGCTCTTTTTCGCCTTAAAATACCCAAAATTACTTTCTTGCCAAGCCAATAGCTCCAAGTGCAAAGGGTTAATAGGTTTTCTAGTTCGATTCTTCTAATTATTCTCAGCCTTAATCGGTGACCCCAAATTGCGGATGACGGGCGCAATAGAACGAACTGCGTCGCCTCACCGGCGACGATCAAAACCGTCAGAGCGACGGTATTCGGCCAGCGGCTAGCGCACGTAGGAGCGCGGAAAGTCCAACAGCATAGTCAACGACACACGAAGTCAATTTCATAATTGCGAGCCGCGGCGGCGGGTCTCGCTGTCTCTTTCCGGTAGGTGTACCTTTCTCGGGTTATTTTCTTCCAGGCCGGGCGGAATTTACATCTCGTCAAGTCTGTCGTGGTTGCAACGAGTAGGAGCAAAAAAAAAAAAAAAAAAAGAAGAGAAGCCCGGGGCCGGGGTCTCTGTTCACAGGGCGCATATATACACGTACCATCCGGCACACGTACACGCTTACCCTTCTGCAATCCCATGAGGATCGCCCCGTGGATGCTCCTGCAACCCTCGGCCATCTTTATTCTAGGACGGACAGGTCGAGAGGGTAGGCATCGGACCGTGGTAACTGGCAGCCCTAGAGGGAGCCGTTAAACCTCGTCCCTGCCCCGGTGTACCTAGCTACGTTTTCCTTCTGATATACAACCCTGCAGCCCGGCTCGACCGCTCCGCTGATTCCGACACGAAGTTCAGAGCAGAGCAGAGCAGAGCGGAGCGGAGCCGAGCAAGGCTGAGCCGCGGCGGACCGCTTGTTTCCCCCCGGAAACAGAGACGAAAACTCCAATGAGAAGCAAAGGTCGGCTGGCAAGCCGGCTGCCAGGCTAGCTGGAAGAATCACCACCACCACCGCCACCTGTCTTCGGTGAAATACGCCCCTGGATCTACTACTTTTCTACCCGCGATAACCTTCGACCGGCCCCCTCTTCCCGTTATTAGCACCGCCACGACCGGCAACGCCGCCCTGAACTTTTGCGATTAGTGGCCAACAATAGAGGGTTTACGGCAGTCAGCAGGCTGTTCCACATTTTACACGCTCTTTTTCTCGTAGCTGCCGCGATCGAATCGTTAGAGCCACTTGCTCAGATGAACATGTTCCTTATCGGCGCACTGAGGAGTTTCATTGTTCACCTTCGTAATCATCTCAACCCTTTAAAGATGACTCTTACCCTACAATGATGAATAAAGTGGATGTTCATGCAATGTAGAAATGTTGTACCTGGATTGCAACAATCTCGAGTGAAATAGAAATTCATTTTTGAATTCATTTTTCAATTTTGATAATATCTTTACTGTCTCACATTGCACCTACTCATTGTTGTCATAAATGCATAAAATCCGCTGTTCTTTGCTAACTATAAAATCCGCTGTCTAATAATGAATTAACTATCAAATCGAAATAAAATTCTGTTCTTTGCTAACCAATATGTACGCATCGAAGTGTTTCCTCGTGTGCAGAATTGTTAGAGGCAGAGAATAAACATTGTAGCCACGAAGAAAATCATGCAGCAAGGACTTAACTAGGAGTACATAATGGTCTTAACATTCCACGCTCACTACCACAGATTCATTAGTGAATCCATTCACTGGATTCATACAGAATTGCACACGCATAAGAGAAATAGTGATTTGCAAATTTTTGGACAAAGACCAGCCCCACGGCGGCTGGGAATTACTTTCGAAAGTAGCCGGTCGTTATAGTGTTAGAAGAACAAGATTATGTTTGAGCAGCTCGCGTTGCTTTCATTAGGTCCTTCAATATTTGAGACCGTCCGTTTGCCATCCTCTCTCGCCGGTCAACAGAGAAAAGCCCGCGAAATTGTACTAACGAGAGCTTGGTTAAGATTGGATCTCGCGAGCGTTACCATGGACCTAAGTCTTTTGAATGAGCGTCGGAGTGGACGCAATTTTCAGGGTGTCCGTCGTACATTGAGCGTGTTCAGCATTCTGTTCGCAGAATCCGATAGCAGACAACTGACTCGCGAATATTCTGAGCCTCGGCACGTCTATCTTCCAGGTGAACCGTAGATCGAGCTAGCCGACGCATAAATCATGGGTCAGCGGACAGGATACGTGTGTAACACGCTCTCGAGGAAAAAGGAGACACGAACGTGGGCGTCACGAGCGGGGAACAGATAGCCAACGCCTGGCTGTTATCGGCCTGTTGTGTTACGATTATGCGAAAGAAAGAGAAATTGCGACTTTTGGTAAGATCAAAGAAAATTAGTTGGACGAATATTTCTTGATATTCGATTGTGAAGAGACACAGTTCGTTAATGCACATTCAATTCACAATTCATCAATGCACATTGGTTTCACAATTCGTTGTCAAGGTGCGTTCAATTCATAATTCATCATCAAGGTACATTCAATTCACAATTTATCAATGCACATTAAAAGAAAAAAATTCACAATTCATCAATATACATTCGATCCGCGAGAACTCTCTCGAAAAACATGAACACGCGAAGAGCAGCAAACATTCAGCAAGAGCGAAATTCTCTGACCGGAAGTCTGGCACATATCGGCTAGGTGTTCGAGCGGATTAATCGTGGGCGACCTCGGGCGTTCCGACGCGGCATCCCGCTGGCCTCTTCATCCTTAATAAACGACGAAAGTCTAATGTACTTATCGCCCTCGCTAAATAAGCGGCCGCTCGGCGAGCACTCTTCGGCGTCAAAGAAATGTAAGCAGCTTATTTATTTCGTCGTTTGATAAATACCGGCAATTAAGCTTAAAGAGCGCGGCCGGAATGGCGGAGGTTGCGCCGGAGGGACAGAGAAAAAGAGTGAGAGAGAGAGAGAGAGAGAGGATTGCGAGGCTTTGGAGTCGAGGGTTGAAGAAAGAGAGCGATGTAGAGAGAAGGGAGAACGTCGATGGCGGCGCAGACGTTCGAGGATTCACGGACCCTCTCTCCGCGAAAAGCGGAGAGGATGGAGACGTCCAGAGTCGAGCAGGATGGTCGCGCGAAAGCGGAAGGCCGTAGGAAGCGAGGAACAGGTCTTTCCCTTCTTATCTGCAAGTTCCAATATACCCGACCCCAGTTTTCCGTTCGCGAGAGGTCCTCGTCGCCTTCGTCGTCTTAATGCAATAAATGATCTCATTCCAGTGATAACTGTCTTGATATATCGCGCGCAAGGGGCGCCGACGTTGCTGCCGGGGTGGGGGCCGACTGCCAGCAACAGAACCGAACTTCCTTTCCATCGACTACACCCGGAGATCATCCCGACTCGATAGATAAGAGCGCCGACCGTTTATCTGTCCGCTGGCCTATGCACGCCTCTTTATCGCGCCGGCTTTCCCTCTGATACAGCGATCCTGGTTTTCGAGTTACCCGGTTTCTCGAAAATTTCGGGACCCACCGAACTCCGGAGAGTTCATAACGTCCGATGGCCACCGCGTCGATGCTGATCGAATCTCGATCCAACAGCTCCGGATTATGGCTCCGGTCATTCCTGGCGAGACTGCTTTGACCTTAATCGGTACTCGTTCCTCGAGAAAGTAGGGTAAGATTCCTCCGGGGTAGTCATACCACGGGTACGATGATTGATGCGATTCGGATTTGTATGTGTGTCAAGTTCGAGGCCCGGAACCCCGTTCCCAGAGAGATCCGACTATTTCGGGAAATTACCTTCCCGTCTTATAAACCCCTTTTGGAACACTTGGGATCCTCTGGGAAGTTGTTTGAAAAGAAGTTTGGGCCGCAGACATTCCGTGTGGGAGAACATGTAACAGTTTCTCTTATACGTAATCCTTCTGGTACAGAGGATAAGATTTTTATGCAATTTACTACATTGGTTTTACAGAAAAATAATGCTGTATCTACTTCGCAGAACGAAACTCTTGTCTAACATATTAGGTTGTCCCAAAAGTTTCTTTCGGAATGCGTTCCTTTAATGTTGCTAAACAAATACAAACAATGCGATAATCTTTATGTTAATGTTTTAGTACTTCCAAACATGAATTTGCATTTAAAAAAGTACAACGTAATATTTGTTTAGAAATGTTAAAGGAACACATTCCGAAAGGAACTTTTGGGACAATCTACTATATAGTAGGTTGAAGGGAAGGTTCTGTCGTATTTTGAAGAAAACATTTGCATCAATTTATAAAAATATATGTTTGATATTATTCGATGATATAGTTTCCATTACTTGTAACAACTTGTTGCCATCTTTCAGATGACTCGAAATATCAACTAACACAAAATAGATTTTAGAAAAACACTTAAGAGACTTAAACAGCATCCTTGATCAGCATCAAAGCTCGCCTCAAACTCAGACGGGTCTGATTATGATTCTGCACGTTAATATCCGTGCTAAATCGTGGGAAAGGAGGCCGGATAACACAAAGGACAGGGCGTTCGCCAGGTGTCTCGTGGATCGAACTTTGAACCTGCTTGGCGAACGGAATTTGCTAGCCGGGGACGTTGTCGGTGGGCTTTTTGCAGACAGTGTGCCGCACACGCGCAAGAAGATCGAGCATTGTGAGGCGCGAGGATCCAGGATCCCGGGCCCTTCCCTCGGAACAGGCGGCCCGTGAACGAACTGCAAGGGTGTAAATCTGAAAGTTGGCTAAACTGTCTACTCTCCCGGGTCGAGTCGGGTTTTGCACCCTCGTCCGCCTTCTTCCCGGCTCTATTCAGCAATGTTTGCCCCCGAGGCATCGCCACGATGTTCCTACACCCAACCGAAGTCGCTGGGTTCCTCCGGGGGCGAGAGTAAGCGGCCGAGAAAATCGGAGACGGGTTGAACGGGGCAAGTAAGAGAAACGACGGGGAAATTGGAACTTTTTATTACCGCCTCGTTTCCAATTTTACACGGAATCACGTCTGTCCCGGAGAAACGTACCGACCTAACCATTCATCGCTCCCTAACGCGATTCGCGGCGACCTGCACCGGCGAACCGACAGAAATAAACTGCGATCAAACCGTTTGATCGATCATTTTTTGGGACGTCGAGATTGTCTTGCCGTGTCTTAAGAAACTTGTTCTTAATGAAAATTACACATTTCTACTGACCTAGAATAAATTCCATTCTACTAATTCTATGCATGAACATGAAGTTGATATAATACGATACTTAAATGTTTAGTAATTGATTGAAATTGATGTAACAATATTGTGAATTAACTCGAGTGCTAAGGGTTAAACCAATAAATGGAATTATTTTCAGGAGGTTCAACTTAATCCTCTGATGTTAATCATCAATCACAATTAATCACTCAGTTTTTGGTGATTGAACTAAACGAACGTGTATTAAACGTGTATTAAAAAATTGATAAATGAAGCAGTGATTAGTCCAAAAGAAATAATCTTCAGTTTTTGGAGACATCTTCAATTTCAAAAATATTCCATCAATTTTTAATTTCACCTACTCAATTTTGCAGTCTAATGATACATTTGTAAATGTCGCTGGATTGAAATTATTAGACGAAGAAATAAATGCTCGATTGAATTAGAAACGAAATTGTCGGTACATTTGTAATTCGCGAGAATCAGTGAGACTCTGGAAAAAGTGGTTGAGCATTGCACAGTTGAATACAGGAATTCGGTATGGCGATGATAACGAACGACACAGATATCCAGTGTACACGTATTGGCATGAAAGGCTAGCGGCGTGGCAACCCTAACACGTCGTGTACACGATGGAACCTAGACCATTGAGTGAAAGCAAGTAACAGCGCTGCTCTGTTCGTATGTTTGCAAATATTCAAATACAACAGTCGCGGAATATGCAGTTTTTAATAGTTCCATCACAGAGAGTTGATGGGAAATTTGTTTTCAATTTTAGAGTCCTTTGTGCTATCAAACACAATGTACGAACGTGGCCGACAGCGTGCGAAAAACGAGATCAAAAATAGTAACTTAATAGAGAGAAACGTATTAGGTACCGAGAGAACTGAGTAGAACGCGTGCGTACAATGCGTTTGTTTCGCGTATGGATCCTGCGAACAATGCGAGCGTTAACTGGAGCCAATGAAAATCGAATTTCTATATTCGCCTATGTCTGCATTCCACCCGAAAAATTTCTGTAATCTTTTAATGTACTATTAATAGCTTCATTATTTTCAATCGACGCTTGATCCCCGACAAAAAAAAAACATGTTCAACGCTTCCCCAACTGGAAATGCATTTTTATCATCGATACAAATGCTCGTTGAAAATACTTTCATTAAACGGAGAGCAAACCCGGAGCTAAATCAATAACGCGTCGCAATATTGATGAAACTGAAAATCTTTATTAGATTGTGAAATCTGTTTTACGCAACAATACAGAACGAACAAGTTCTCTGATATTTACCGTGCAAACGCGCAAGCCAATTTCTATCGCTGTAATATTACAAGAACGATAATAATATGCACACGCATACGCGATTTCCATATTTCCCGTCGCGTTACAATATGAATATTACCGACGATTGCATTATTAAAAATCGTGCGCGAGCCAATTAATATTCCCATTCGACTCATTACATTGTTCAGAAATTGCAGTCGTCGCGTACGCGCGGATTTCTCGTAATACAAAAAAGTCGTCGATATGCAATCAAAATTACTATTCTGACTTGATAATCGCTCACTGATAGAGTCGCGATGCTCCCGAAAAAATATATAACAGACGTAGTTAAAATGTATCATTTTGTAATTAGTAATTGATAATAAAATGCATTTGTTCGCGATTATTAATGTATCGCCGTTCATAGAAATTATAACTGAATTGATGAATTTCTCGTTGAAGTCATTAATGTGTGGTGCGAATTATTGTGCAAAGTTTCGCGCTTCAATTTCGTACATTAATTTACTTGATATTTGGGAATTGTTTGGTAGATATTCATAGGCTTTTAGGAACGCAAATTAATCGAAAATTAAAGACGCTCCGAAAGAAAATTGGAACATCAGTTTCATAGACTCCATAAAGTGACGGATCTACATCAGCGAAGAAAAGGTCTGCGTCAATCGACGAAACGAGTGTTTATTTGGTTTATTCTAGTTAATTCAGCTTTGTCCGAAACTTTCTTCTCTCACGGATTCGCTCATGGTCGAGATCACTTTACCGCGGCGGTGTCAGTCGACAAATTGTTGTTCGAGACTCTATCACACTCTCAATTTCGCGTGCCATTGGTCGCGTTTAGAACGATGATTCTCACGCTATTTCCGTTAAGACGACGTTACGAACCTGGTCAGTAACATCGGCTCCATTTATGACCCAGTTTACCGGAGATTTCATAACGTAAAACGCGGATCAAGTAGACGAAAATACGACGTCGACGACGACGATTTAAGCGAGCAGCACTTCCGAGCGACGATGATAATCCCGGAAATATCGTAACGCCTGAGACCAGTGTTCTAAACTCGATCGTACGCCGCAAACGATATTGCTCGGACGTCGATTTAACGGAGATTTATTAATGCGACATTCTGTCGGCCCGGAGAATTAACCGATTGCTGCGAAACTCGCTTAAAATAAATTTCAAGAATTCTCGTTCGGCTCTACACGCCGGAAAAATAGATTTACTTGAACGTTGAACGGGTCTTATAAAACGCGATGAAGGTATGCGATAAATTTCAAGATTTCCAAGGCTTCTGTTGCTTATTACTTTTTATGACAGACTTGTCGCCGTCCGATAAAACCCTCTCATCTGAATCTAATTTTCATAACTTTGAGGCACGAGTTTTTATAATTTTTTAGACACGAAAAATTCTTCTAAAGAATAAAGAAAATCAAATTTTCCCATCGACCAAAACGGTCGGTGTTTAGGAAATTTATTGAAATCACTATACTGCGGATTTTATGCATTTGTAACAACACTGGCTATGCGCAATTTAAAATAGAAGACGGATTACTAGAATTTATGATCGATATGTAATTCTCAACGCCTTAGAATGACTAAAAAACGAAATACCTCTTGCCATTGATTGAAACAATTGTTATTCTGCATAATGATCCCATAAAAAGGGATTGATCAAGAAGACTAACGAACGCGATTAACTCGTTGCCCGAAAGTCCGTCATCGGGAACACCTCCCAAAGTCCCGGTTCCATTAAAAATACTTGCCGCTCGTTGACGCGGATCGGCGTAAAAAAAAATCGGGCCCGCGAACGTTCGAAAACATCGTTCCGCGGGCAAACGCGTTATCAATTGACATTCGCGTTCTGTCGGCCGACAGATCTCCCGCTGCAAAAACCTTCCCCGATGTGCCCTAACAACGACGCTTCACCTCGCCGCGATCGGAAACAAAATAAAATAAAATATGACAAAAAAAAAAACAGTGCGGCTCGAGGGACGCGCGCGCGGGACCGATCGGGGAGCGACGGGGAGGGGATATGAAGCCGGAGGAAAAAAAAGAATTGACGGGCGCAGAATTTCGCGTTGCGCGTTTCGCGCGTATCGGCAGGCAACGTGGTGCGGCTGGCTGCGGTGTTCTCGGCAGCGGAACCGGTACCGGCGGTGGCCCGCTATTTGCATACGTGGCGCGCGGGGGCGGTGGACGCGTAGGTGGCGGAGGATGGCAGGCTTTAATGCCCATGCATCATGCATATTCAAACCCTCGGCACGGTACAGCTGTACACGGAAGCTAAATCCCAACGCGCGTCTCCGCCGGTGCCCCAGCCACCCCCTGGTACCCCATAGCCGCGTCTCCGTTCGCCACCCCCCATGCAACCGCCGGTACACCGGTGTACAGGGTGTTAAGAAATGCGTCGCCCCGTCCATCCTAGACGGAGTCGACAACTTCCGATCGTCGCAGATTTGCTCGACATTTCTTTTTCATTCAAGATTTTAGTTTACATACATGTTCGTAACGTGTATACTAAAAGGAACTTTACGAAACACGAGTCTACACATAGAGGGACATCGCATGCTTTGCATATACATGTATCTGCTCTCCCCCCCCCCCTGTCCCGTGTTTTCCTAGTGCACAAAATCTATTTTGTATAACGTCATAACCAATCAGAAATTATCTGAATATGATAACAGAAAATCGGAGGTGGCAAGAAGAGTTACCATGGAAATTTAGGAATAATGTATTGAGGTGGGAGCACAATTCCCACTGGCTGAATAAGGGTTGAAATAATAGATTCCTTCACGAGTAAATAGATAATCGGTAGACATCGGATCCTCATGCTTTTATGCATTATTGCATTTGCAAATCTTTCATAATATGTTTATAATATAGGTTGAAAGTAGCATAGCAGTATTTTAAAATTCTTCTAATGTTTCTGCTGTTTTAAATCACGCCTACCCAGTCTAATAATCGGACTTGAATTTGCAACACCGATAAAATTGTGTAATGAATCCAGCCGATCCGAAACATTTCTGCACAGCCTGTACAGAAGCGTCGTTCGCCTGTCTCACTTCCCTCTTATTGAAAATCAAAATTCAAGCGAATTAGTCGGGCCGGGACAAGGGCGGCGAGACGCTCGGCGTCGGCGTCGCAGTTCGACGTCTCACCGTCGAGCACCGTGATTCCCTTTGTGTGGAGAACCTCTCCCCGTGTTCCAGTCCGCAGACACATGTACACACGGCCGGAGAAGTATAATTGCTCAATCGTAACCTGGCTCGGCCGGCCAGTGCTGTAAGTGGATCCGCAGCACCCTCACCTGCGGCCGAGATAATTAAACTTCGCAGACGCGGTGGCGCGGCCAAGCTACCTCTCGCCACCGCCTCGCAATTCGCGACGCCATCCGACCGCCACTGGGAACCCGCGATTCGTGATCGTCGATGAATGGCCCCGAGAAATTGCGCCAGGCTGCTCAACATTTCCGGAATTAGAATGCTACAACTATTCTCGCGATTTCTTCCGTTCGATTCGAAAGACACGCGAGGTAAACAGCTGGAAATAAAAATCAAAAAAGCTATTATCTGTTTTATAAATAAAACAACACTGAATTTATTTAAATTTCTTGCAATTTTTAGATCAATACGTGCTTGAATGAAGAAATTCATTTAAGAATTTCTAATGGAATTATCCTATTTTTTAATTATTGAAATTATAAAGATGCTTCCATCAGAAATCATTGAATAAATTTCTTTATTTCATCGCGTATCATTATAAAAATTGTGAAAAATCTAAATAAGTTCTTGTCATCTTTATAAAACAACAATAATCTCTGTCTCTATTCATCTACGGAATTTGGTGATGGAACCGCGACTTCGAGACAAACAATCGTCAAGGTAAATTCATAAATCGGTTGAGGGGAAAGTTTCGACGTCAGCGTTGTAACGAGTGGGTTGAATCTCATTGGAAACGCGCAGGGAGAGGGTTAGCGGGAGAAAGGCGAGTCCTCCCGGCAATTTACGGTTAATTTCGGCAAGAGCAAATAATTGGTCGTCGGGGGTAGGAGAAGGGCCACGTAAGAAACTGCGTAATTGCTCGCAATCACGCCAGCTGGCCTGAGGAATTCGAATCAGCCTCTGATGTATTCGCGGCTCGGGGAGCGAGCAGCGAAGGAAGTCGTGTTCTACCGTGCTCTAGAAAAGAAGGCTCGTCTCTTTTCCAGCGCAATTATCTCATTTGGCCCCCGGCCGGTAATTGAACGGGCAAGGAAATGGTGATCGACGCACCGGGACGTGCTTCCCGAAATTAATTGACGAGCGATCGGGCCTGAAACGCCCGTCGAAACGATAAAATAACGCGACGCACGGTATAATTGAACGAGAAGGCCCGTTCAATTATTAATTCCCGCGAACGTGTCCAACCGGTGGAACAGATGGGCCACGGGCTCTGAATTCGACGAGCACGAATCTCGACGCCACCTTTTCGCCGATTGCGAGGCACTGTGATCGATGCGGATGCGAATGCGTAGTATCGTTACGCGGTGACAACACGCTAATTAGCTCGTTATCGATGCGCGCCGGCGGAAGCGCGCGCAAATAATTTATCACCGGCCTATGATGTACCCGTGATTGCAATATAATGTTGATAATGGCCCGGCCGAAAAGCCGGCGCCCAACTATTTCACGCTTTTCACCTGCGTTACTGACAAACCACTCGCGCTTTCGTCACCCGACGACAACCGAAAAACTCGTTTCCAGCCGTTTGAAGATTTACCGACGTTGCATCGGCTTGCACGCTGATCGATAGCCTGGTAACTATTTCTGGCACTTTGGTAGATGACTGCCAAATTTTTTGTAAGTTCCGTAATGTAGTTTTGACTGAGTCAATTCACCGTCTGCAACGTTGTACTGGTCATATTTTTATATTTTTCATGAAAAAGATACTCTACAAAAAGTAATGTGGTTGACCGCAAAAAATGTTTGGTACGATATTTGCCAGCCAAAAAATGAAGAGACAGAAATATTTTCGCAGTGGTCAATCCTTTCGACATACCTGGAAGTTTATAATGGAACTGCGGATATCTGTTGATGAACAGCATTCGCATGAAATACGAGGAAACGTGTACATTAACAAATATTAACAGTACATTTATTTATCTTCGTCAGAACAAATTTTGTACATGACGAAACACATTTCAAGTTTACTCGTGACGAACGTAGATTAATTGTGTCTAATTATAATTATTCATATACAATGTGGAGATCCGATGCATTTATGACAGAAATTAGCCAGTGTGATTTCAAGCACTCGGATTAAAAGAGATTAAGAGCAACAGTGTAATATTTTTAATTCATGACATATTTGTATGTAACTTCTGTTCCCCGCAGTTAATGCGGGGTCAGCTTATTTTTGCTCTAGACTAACCAGAAAAAGTTTAAATAAAATCCCCCACCAGTGTGACCTCTCCTCGTAAGTCGCCACTCGAAACTCGAACGCAAAAGTCCACTGCCAAGTCCGAACAAACAATTCCGTCTCGCATTTCCGGTAGACGTGGCGCACGAAGCGTCAAGCTGCGGAACCGGTCCACCGAAAGACAAAAGCGGAAACGCAACGGTCTCGGTTCCGCAATCCGGGAATCGCATCGGCGGTCGCGTTACACATACAATTACGGGCGAGATGAAGCCCGCAAACGTTCGCCGTAAAAACGGCAGTTAGACGCAGGCCAGTCGCGGATTCCCGTGCGATCGGTGTCGCAAGAAACAAAAGTGCGCAGGGCGAGCAGTACGTGATCCGGCGACACGAGACGGGCACCCGGTAATAATCCCGAGGCTCGTACACGTTCTCTCATTGTTCTTCGTTGCTGATACAACGGCCGCACAAGTGAGTACACGGCCGGGCAATGGGGGTGTGTTTGTGCGAACCCTGTGGCCCCACGCGTGTATGGATATCAGACGCACGTGTTTACCGAGCGGCCGTTTGTAATTACATTTCGGTTACGAGCGTACGCGTGCTGATTTTACGCTGACGCCGTACCGGCATGAACATAATTCGACGAAACGGATATTGATACTCGTGTGTGCCCCGCGGCCGATATCCCGCACGCGACAAACGAGCGGATCCGCGAGACAAATTCTGAATTACTTCCACGCTCGACTGGCCTAATTTCGGGCGATCAATCCACCGGAAAGTCGAACACGTTTTTCCGCCGGCTCCACCATTATTGGGGTTACGCGGGAACAAATGGCTGAATTAGGGAAATTGTGATCCTACATCAACATCATTTTGCTGGAATTTGTCCGACGCTGGGATCAACCGAGAGGAACTGGCAGTATACAGGGTGTTCCTATCCTCTATGCTGAATAAAGATTAAAGAATTGATATTTTCTGTTGATAATTTTATCAAGTTGGAATCAGAGGTCGGCATTATTTGGAGAAACAAATATTTCAAATACCATTTAATATTTTAGATTCGATTTTGCCCAAAGAAAATAGTATTTTAAGTAAGATATGCAATTTCGAAAATAAAATATTTCTATTTTTTGAGATGAAATACTATTTTTAATGGAACCAGCCTTTGTAGATCCAAAAGAAATAAAAATCTTGCCAAAAGTTCTATCGAATTTTAGCCGTCAAGTTATGTATTTAAATCATAAGTAAATCTTGCAACATTGTAATACCAACCTGTAAAATTGTAACAGCAAATTGTAAAGCGAAATGGACCCATTTAAGGGTCTAAAGAGCTTCAACAAAAAAAAAAAAATGCATAAAGATCACATTTCTAGAGAAAAATCCAAATAAACGGATAGACGATACCTAAGTACAAATATACTAAACTTAGAGCCCAAGAAGGGTTGGTTAACGAGGGTGGATGACTAACGTGGCCGGGCTGTTTTGAAAATAGACTGACTCAGAGAGATGTACTTGGAGTTCGGACGGGGCTGGAGGGTGGATTATTATGGCTCGGGGTGTATCGGGCTAATTAAAGAGCAACAGTTCGATTTAAAAAGGAGAAATAATCGATCGCGGGGTTCGTAAGGCAATTACCTAATGCCGGCCCCGTCAGGAGGTCACGTCACATTTAATGAAACGTAACCCCGTCTACTGTTTCGAAAACAGAGCTGGTTCTTCGTGGGCTCTGCGCGCCGTCTGCACCACGCGCCACACACAAAATATGAGTAATAGGAGAGAGCTGGACGAAGGGGTGATTTAGTATTAGGATTTATTAGGGCCGCTCACCCCCGCGGCCGTACCGGCGCGCTGAGAAGGGCGAGGGTAAGACCTTATGATTTCTCTTGGGGACCCATACACACGACTTCGACTAATGCACCTGCTATCTGTACTCCTTCGCAGTACCTTTCTCTACCGTGGCTGATGGAAAAAAGTTCGTATATTTATATCTGGCGGGTCCCAGCACGGAGATTCCGGCGACGGCTACATTCGAATCGCAAGAAAAACGACGGGCATTAGAATATCTCTCCCCTGTGCCTAATTGAAACGAACACCTCTTTTAGGGCTATCTTCCTTTAGGCGCGCTCGATCCTCCCTCTTTTCTGTTCTCGCTCGACGCCTACCGGGAACATATTTTTCTAACGCGCGCGTGCGGAACTCCATCCCAACTTTATCGGAATTCATGAATTTATCCAGGGAAAGTATATTTATGTGAAAATTGACTGCGGTATTCGCAGGAACCATTGCTAACCACGTAAATAGACAAAGTGCAATGATTCTATCCAATCATGGTAAATAGATTCTCGGGCTGTTTTATAAAATGCAGAACAAGGTTTCTTTCACTCACTGGTAAATTTTTCATCATCCCATTAATTTTGGTTTCGTTTCATTTTACATTTTCATATGACGTAAATGCATAAAGATCTGCAGTCTGGTTACGTATCTGTTTATATGCACGTCACGGAAAATGCTTTCGTTAATGGCAGAGGCAAATGTAATTATGAATTTGTCGCGTGAAAAGATATTAACATGAACACGCATGTTTATTTTTTTTAATAAAAATTGAGAAAATCTCACCCTGTCTCGAGAAGAAAATGATTGCTGGCAATAACTATTCTTCTTCGTCTATCGAAGTGTTGAAAAGTACTTTGATAGTTAGTTGCGCTGCTTAAATTACATTCGCGATTTTGATCGAATATTTTCTATCAATGATAGCGTTATTAAATCATGTTTAAGTTCGCCTTGTCTCATTTTCAATTTCTTCGCGATTTTTTTATGGTTGTCTCGATATGCACCGGTAACACATTCACGAGTGCACGCCAGTCTACATTCTAATATGCTGTAGACGCCATAAAATTCTAGTTCGTGCACGAAATTTCCTTATCGAACGATATGAACAATGTTATCGTTTACTGAAGAACGATAGACACGAGAAAGCACTATGACGGTAATCACTACATAACGGAGCAGTTACCGTCTTCAAAATTGCCATGCTATGCAAACTTACGTTTCGCGAAACTGTACACCGTGTTTCGAAAGAAAAGATCTAAGAAATGGCCTTAATAGTTGTCCGCGATATTTCTGCAATCTGCACGGTAAGTATATCTCATTGTCAGGTATTTTCTGTCGAGAAACAAGCTGCACCAGTGTTAAAACAAAAATATATACTTTTGTATGTTAATGCTACGGATCTTTTTGTTGCAAGGTGCTTATCTTTTATTCCTATCTGCAGTATCCCTGTCTCTACAATTCTTTATTCCGTATATTTTGTATGAAGCCTGTTATTCTTTTCATTGATTTCTTGTTTGCTATTTTATTTCGCTTTTCTATGACGTCTTAGCACATACCAATGTAAATTTCCAAAGTAAAATACGAGTGACGCAGATTTTTCCTGATCTCGAATGAAATAATCAATTTTTGTCAGAACATATTCGCATAAACCGAGATTCATTAGAACGTACAGGATTGAACAGAGCAATCACTACGCAAATTCATATCTTCACAGGCTGTTTTATAAATCGCAGAATAAGTACGAAATTTTCTGCGTCTACTGGAAAATTCCTTAGCGTTTAAGTAAAATTAAACGTCTATTACTATAGGCCTTTTCTTGCAGTTCATAAATTCGCACACGCTATGAACGCATAAAGATCCACAATCTAGTAATTACTAGATTGCAGATTTTATGCATTTGGGTTAAAAATGGATAGGTGCGATTTAGAACATTTAACACGATCGACATACTAGGTAGTATTTACACCTTATTAACCCTCGAGTGGTGTACTGTTTCCTCGGAATGCGATTATTTAGATAAATCAAAGTATAAAGAGAGACTTTTTCTAACAGAGATAAAACATGTTATTATTGAAAAGTGCGCGTACGATTTCGAATAAAGCAAACTATTTACTATTTCGAAGAGTGTTTCACCCAGCTCTGTGAAAAGCAACAGAGATAATTGCATGTCCAGTTGGTTACCTTACTGGTTCCATTGTGCGACAGTTCGACAGTCGACGCGTTAACATTACCAATCGATTGCAGGAAACGCAGCTATCGATCGTACGCGTGGGGTGCGTACAGGTCGCAGCTTGCGGCGGCAGCGCCGGAAATCGTCGACTCACCTGGAACAGACGGAAAAAGATGGGGGGAAATATTAGTAATTGCATCGACGCAACAAATTCGTGTCGGACGACAATAGCAGATAAGACCGGCTGTTATCGTCCGGGGATATCGTAAACAGGCGTGTTTGCTGAAGGCTCGGTGGAAAGTGATACGTGACACGCATACCGGTGCGCGGAGCAAAGGCTGGATTCACGGGCGGGCTTAAATTTCCATTAGTTACACGACAATGGCGCACCGACTGCTCGGGACACAGAAATGGGCGGGTCTAATGCGCTCACCGGGATTACCAAAAATGTGATGCAGGCCGGCTTACGCGGAGACCATTCCCGCGCCACTGTGCATCTGTACTTACAGAGCCAAAGGACTTCCGAGCTAAGAACCGGAACAACTTTTTTCCACGTCTGGCCTACATTCTTTTTTCGTTTCCAGCCCGATAACACTGACGCGGAAACGTTCCGACGTTTTTTTTCGCCCTGGGAGATTTAACATTTAGGTCGACCCGAAGGTTCGTTTACTGGGCGCTGTTCAATGTTCGGAAGGACGTCGTTTATCTGCGAGCTCGTTACGGGTCAGCGGCGACCCGTGTCTTAAGCGAATGCATCTTCTTTGAAATAAAGCTGTTCGAGCACTTTCTTTGTGTTCCGTTTGAAAGCGAATAGTCGACCATCTTGAATGTTGGTATTATTAGCCCTTAGCAATCGAGGGGTGATTCAGAGTCCCCATTTTCTTTTCCATTTCAATCATATTTTGGTATGTAATCATTAGAATGCGGGTCATTATGCAGAATAAAAATCGTCTCCATCAATTGCAAGACACAGAAGCCATATAAAACTTTCTTTCTATTTTCAACAATTTTAATAAATCCAGAATAGCATATGGGCGTTTTTAAATTGTCTTAATGTTTTTACTGTTTCAAATTACATCCACCGATTTTTACTGTACGAGATATTATAAACAAATACACAGTGGAATTATTTTAGATCGGAATAAATGTTTCATTTTCAAGTTAAAATAGCTCCGAGAGAGACTCGCTCTCTCTGAGTGTGTGTGTGTGCACGCAAAGGGTTAATATAATAATATACTATTCTCCACATTTATATAAGGACATGAAAGCTATACAACATTCACCCAAAAAAGGGAACGATTGCATAAAGCACACTGCAGGAATTCTTTTCTGGAACATATTGCGAAAAAAGGTAGCGTCTACCCCAGCGCAGCGGTGGGAACGGGTGATTCAACTTGGGAAAGAGAACAATAAGCCCATCTTTGAAGATAAAATCGCAAGAGCGATCAAAGATCAAATAGATGTCCCTCGGAAGGTACAGAGCTTCGACCTGGACCCCTCGGCGCATTCCAATTTAGCAGAACGCAGAACTTAAATAAGGAAAAGAAAAGGCTGATCAGATTCCTGGCGGAATAGTCCGGTCAGAGTCCGAGGGGCCACTTACGGGCCATCGATTTCTTCCCGGAAAACTTCTATAACTCATCGACGAGAGCGTGCTCTCCCCGGGACAGGCCATAACGTATTGTCCCCTTTTATTTCCCATAAAACTTCAAAAGCCCATCCGAATATTACGACGTCCGAAGAATTCGTTAGCGTCCGCCGTTCGCGATGGTTGGCTCCTCTGGCCAGTCTGCCGGTCTGTCAATGGCAGCCGCGTAATATCGCCCGGAAATTATTGGAGACCCGAAATCGTCCCGGAAAACGATATCGAGGACATACATACACCAGCAGACACGTGGCAGCACATCGACGTACCGTCGACCCACCATACGCATTAACGCGTGAAGATGCGGGCGCACAGGGTCCCGCGGCGTGCACGCACCGCACAAAAGAGGAAAGTCTGCTGGCAAACAGAATAACGGGCCAACACGTGCCGAAGCACGCAACAAATAGCCTAGAAAGCACGCGTGTCCCCTGTCACGAGGTACAACACTGTCCAAAAGTCTCGTCTGCCTCATCTTTTTCGAAGCATAATCCACAAACATGAGATTCCCATTTTCTGGACTCGTACGAATTTTTCGTGCGTTATCGGTTTTGTACTTCCTGAAGCTCGTCGGACCTCTCGTCAGAGTTGGGCAAACATTTTATTCAAATAAAAATTTTTGCGCAACTCCGCCTCTCGTACGCATTAATGATCACAACAGCTGTTCGTTATTGTGACTATCGATGCATCTCGAGTCCTGTCTTTCGAGAAGACGCATTACAATTGAATACGAAATGTGTGCAAGCATAGATGCCATGTATTTTCTGATATATTCGGCATTCATTCTGTCGCGTTCGTTTAAATACACCGATAGCACTCGAAAACAAACTTTATAAGCGTGCTAGATGATTAGATATTCACCCTATTAGTAATTTATATCACACAGCCAGATCGGTATCTGCGCGAAGCAAACTCAGCCCTTCAGAACCTTCAGAATTAGTCACTCACGCTGCGCTGTGATGTGTCACAGTTGTCATTCGTATCTCCGCTATTTCCAAACCTAATATACAGGGTGTCCCTGTTGGAAGATAAGCTTGGCTACTTACACGAATCCGAAGAAGTAGGTTTAGAAATGTATTAAACAATCCAGGATGTTTCTTAATAGAATTGACGTTGGAACAACATTGGCTTCTTACTCGAAATCCAAAGAAGAAAGTTCAGAGATATATTAAAAGATTCGTACATAAAGATCTGAACGGTTCCGGCTGTGTCCACGATGAAATTGTGAAAACATCCATTTTCCAAAGGTTAGTCGAAAAGAATACAGACTCGATCAGGTTCCTAAACCAGAGGAATAAGCACCGAGGGAAGAATCCACTATCAGCGAACCGCTATCACGACGAGATAAGACCATATCGCTTTCTAATACACGTTCGAGGACTTTTGGAGAGTACTGTATGGCTCGAGTGTGTACTTAGCCCTCCCTGTCGAATTACCCTCGTGCGTTTCCGCTTAGGACACAGTTCCGATTCCGAGAAGAAGCTATCTTCCGAGCACAAGAGGATCGACGCTTTATTTAAACGCGTGACTACGGTTTATTGTTTGCCGAGTGTATCGATCCATTTCGCCGTTGCCCCGAAGGGGTGGCACGGGGGTGGTGGACTCTTCTCCACTCCCCCGCGGCGCGCGCCGTGACGCGTGATCCTCTTTTTCCACTTTTTCGTCCTTGTTTCCGGCGAAACGAAGTCAGCCGACCGGTCGCCGAACGTTGTTCTTTGATTGTACGTTTGTTTTTCTTCCGCTGATTCGATTGAACGGTACACGAACAGAATTTCCTCGACGCTGCGCTGCTCGCCTTTCCGTTTTTCGTCGGCGACCGCCTGCTGTGTACCGGGGACATTGGGTTTGTTTGGAATTTAGGTAATGGCTCGTAATGATTTTTCGGTAACAGAGTAGTCCCCCGTCGCCATTTTCAAGCCTTCTCCGCCGGATCGTGCGTCGTCGACGATCGACTGTGCGGTTTCGCGCCTCGTCACGGCGGGATCGAATTCGTTCCAACCCTTGAGAGCTGACTTTCGTGGGAAACAAGGAAATTAAACCTTGTGTAGTCAACCGGGTACTGTATTTCTTTAAACAATTTGTTAATCTTCCTCCAAAAAGTATTACAAAATTCCTTGAATGTCCAGTCTTTACTCGCTAATACATTAATTTATTCTTATAATCAGAATTTGTGCAAACTTGTTGAATACAGAGAGGTTTTAAATAATCTACACGTTTTGGTTGACTACATAAGGATTATTTTCGCGTAACAAAGAGTCCCCGTCGCCATTTTACATGATCGGTCGTCTAGTGTCGCGTCTCGTCACGGCGGGATCGAATTCATTTCAACCCTTGATAGCTAATTTTCGTGTGAAACAGGGAAATTAAAATTTTTCGAGAAAACGTGTTTCAAATTACCAATTGCGCCAACGAATATTTTCGTGTAACAAAGAGTTCCACGTCGCGTTTTTCAACGATCGGTCGTGCAGTTTCGCTCCTCGTGACGGGCGGCAGGATCGAATTCGTTTTGAATAAATCTGACCCAGTTCCGGCGGAAAAACCGCCCGCTGCACGCCTCGTCTTCGGCGAGGAATTCGAGCCGGGAAAACCCGTTCATGACAACGGCTCTAACGCGCGCATTTTATGCGCCGGCCGCTAGCAAAAAGAGAGGAAATCGCTCGAAGCAATCACGACTTCTCCGTTGCCCTTTTTGTTTTTCCGAGAGGAAAAAAGAGGGAAATCGTTAACTCCATATCAGACCGCGCGCGGACTATTCGCTTTTGTGGCTTGCGCGTAGGTGACGAACAACGAAATCGGAGAATTGATGAAATTTTAATGACGTTACCGTGTCAGTTTTGTCCCAGTGAAAGTGGATCGGATTTTTCTACGGCAATCCTTTCTGCGGACAATCAACCCCGTGATTCGACTATTCCTGTGCGCTACTAATCGCACTAAAAAGGAAAATGGAAGAAATAAAGCAATAATGATCATCGCGTTTCATCACACGTGAACATTGCGAAAGAAACTTTGGGTCCGTTCGACTTCGAAACGACTTGACAAAGTTTTAATGAACACGGTTTAACGAAGAAAATAGTTCACCTACTTGCCACACTGACCAAAATAGTAAATACTGAGTAAGAGAGAGAAGAGTTTCGACAACGGTCTCGCTCCGCATGGCTTGCGAGCACAAAGGCTGTTTCCCACGGGAAAAAAAGCAATTCCAATATCTGGCACAAAAGAATTATTTTCGTGGTGATATCAATTCTTGAATATGTATCAGCATCGGAGTCGAATTGAAGCAAATTGAAGGACCAGTTCTCCTGTTCTGGCTCTGTTTGACACGTTTCTACGAAAGAGACGCAAAGAATACGTTATTTGTACGAGATAATCAGCTAAAGTTTATTGTACAGTACCACCAGTAAGCAAAAGAACGCGAACGATTGTTCCTCTGATCTTCTAAAGTGAACAATTACTTCGAACAATCGGGACAATATGTACTTTCGAGCATCTTCGCCGTAAATATAGACCGGGATTGTTTTTATTTCCTCGACCGAGGCAAATTCTTCATAAAGTATGCTGCCTCCACTTCAGTCGAGAGCCAAAAAGGGCAACAAATCCACTCGAGAAATCCCCATTGTGCGAAAGTCGAATTTCGCCGGAGTTAAAAGAAGATTTCCCGACCTCCGCGGGAATAATCTTATTCCCGATTAATTTTGAATGGCTCCGACATGCTGCTCCCGTTGAATGGGGAAGTTATAATACTTCCGAGCGGGCAGCAACGGACAACAAGTCGGGAAGCGAAGTCTTAAATGACGAGTATGAAAGTAACCGACGACGAAGTTTTCGAACGGAGGACGAGCGGGTACTTTCACCCGCGCGCCGCGCGCCGGCTAAAGTTTCCCATTAAGATAAAGCTTATTGTCGGAAAAATTAGGATTTAGATCCTAGTTTTAGTTTGGCAAAGTTATGCTTCACTTTCGGAACTAATAAAAGTGAAGTTATAAGTCCATAATGGAAAAACTTTCTCCCTAAAATCTGAAATTGTCAATTTCCCCGGCCGAGAACGGGCCCGGCCCGTCGTATTTTTTCACTCCGCCGGGAATTGCATTCGTTTCTCATCGTCAAGCCAAATTAGAAATTCTCCATCTATGCTGTCTCTTCTTTCCTCTTTTACGTATATTCAGAGCTGCGATCTCGCTCAAGGCGTACCGATCGAAATCAAGACGCCTTGGTGACATAGATCTTTCGTTTTGCTTTGGTATTTAGTTGTCTAGAAATGTGCTACACCGCAGGACCACGCGTCATTTTTTGATCCAGCATTTCTTAAACAGGTGATGCGACATCCCTCAAAAAATTTGCGGGATTATGTATATAATAAAAATCGAAACGACACGCAAGATGAACTACGTCCACGTTGCATTGATACTATCTATTATCCCACAAGTGAAGATGCTGAACAAGCTTTTGCCAGGATATCTTTAGAACGACTAGAGGAGCAACAAGTTCTCCACGTCGATGACATCTAAAAACGTACTACAGTAACGGAGAAGAACGCGATCAAAAATCTGTTTACAAGAAAGAGGAGGGCTGCTTCTACTGATTCGAACTACCAGATCAAACATAAGCGAATAAATGAATTGTAAAATACACGAAAACTAATCACGCGAATGCTTTGAAATAATTAATACAAGTTTCGAAAACACGTGGTTCTTGTACATGCCAGGATCATGTATCAGAGTCCCAAGATTGTTCAAATTCGAACAACTATCTCTGAAAGTACGGTTCTAATTCAGCGTCGGTATTTTCTTTCGTGGAAAGAAGCTGGTCAAAGGATCCGGAGTATCCTCTTAAATTACTCGAATTCCGGTAGCAAGCTATCCGCATCAAGACCGATGATAAAACTCGCGTTATCGAGCGGCGTTCTTTCTCCCGCGCGTTTCAATAAGTTCCGTGATACGCAAAGCTCGGCAACTTTAAACCAATATATCGGGCTCTCCGAAAGTTTTCGGAGTTGCCGATCGCGTCTTCGGTTCTCGCGAGCCGCCGCGCCGTGTTGGCCCAATTTCGCCGGCCGGAACTTTAATGAAAGAAGTTCCGGCATTCGAGGACGCGGGATCTTCGACGCTCGATCGATCCGAGGCAATATAAACCGAGCCCTGCTGGATCATCACGCGAACGAACATCAGGCCCGCGAACTACGCGCGTCCCTTTATCGTCCCTTGTGGCTGACACGCAACGAATATCGCGTCCCAGCTCCGTCGTCGTCTTTCTATCGGTTATCACGTTGTAAACCTTATCTGCTGCGGAACACAATACAGGCACGAGGGACCGGGAGTACGCGTGTTTTACGCGT
The DNA here is from genome assembly GCA_028455605.1 of Lasioglossum malachurum. Lineage (NCBI taxonomy): Eukaryota > Metazoa > Arthropoda > Insecta > Hymenoptera > Halictidae > Lasioglossum > Lasioglossum malachurum. The sequence goes on from CM052312.1 coordinate 6,002,623, forward strand.
TGCTCGCGCGATGTAACTCGGTCGACGGACAGTCCTCTGAATGCCCCCGCCGGAAGCTTACACCGATTTAACACGACACACCTTCGTGCGACACGAATTCGTTTAATCCCATACCTCTGCTCGATTATTTCACACGTTTCCGCGACCAGGCGCCTATCAAAACACACGATGTTTCGGCTGTTCCTCGCGATTCTGTTGTTTACTCATAATTAGTCTCCGGATTTTATGCATTTAAAAGTGAAAATATTAAAAGACTTTAAGAGTATTAATACACTATTTTCACTAATTTTATTAACGAAGAATATTTTATATTTGGCTCCCGCGTCTTGCAATCTACGCACAAACTTTTTATTTTGCATAAACATCCCGAGTCTACTCATGATAACACGTATTTCTTGTACGCTAAATCATTCTCTCCTATTTTTTCCATTTTTTAAAAATGATTTCCCGATCACAATTTCTTCCGAGTTCTTAAAAAATGTCGTTCTCATTGAGCGCCTTCATAATTTTATATTCAAGAAAGGTATAGTCCACTTTATCGTTAAATTTCCATAGTTTTCTGATAACAGAATTCCAACCGTGAACAAATACGGAAAATATGCCAAATAACGATCCAGCAGGATATTAAAATATTTTACAAGAAAGATGAAATACTTCAAACAAGAATGTGCAAAATATTACCCGGTTATTGACACAAGGATTAATGCAAAATCTTACTGAAAACGTGTTAGTTTTTAGTTGCCCCAATGAAATGTAAAATATGTAACACCAAATTTTCTCCGCGAAACAGGACATCCGGTACCACTTTGCTCGGCCGAATGATCGTCAAAATGTAAAAGTTGCTGGTCGATCACCGATGAAACCTGACGCTGACAGCTTTGCAGGAACCTTTGACCGTCGCTGCGACACTAATGGTTTACGGAAATTCTTTTCCATTCTGTCCGAAACTGTCGATCCTCCCTGACGCTGTCCGAACGGATTTCGTCCTAAGAGGAATAATTACATAAGCGTCGCTACGTGGTGCTATCCTCTATATATCCTATACGTGCCTGATCAACGTCTTCTTAAGGAGCTCCTGTCGATCGGATCGAAAAATCTGTAACCCTCCTTGTCCCTTTTTATGAAAAAGGGTCACTGCTATCGACTGACTTTCGATTCGCTTTTACGTTGGAGCTTTTACGGAAGAAGCACGCTGATTGAGAAAGCTCGAGAGCGATGCTTTTCGACGTCCTTTTGAGGATATCACCGGCGACGAGGTCGCCCGGCGAACCTACTGCCGGTGACTCGACTTTCGAATTACTTCTCTTCAAAGAAGTCGACATTTAATTGGGTTCGCTCTCATTTGGTCAGTCGGTCGGCTGTGGACGACCGTAGAACGAAAATCGCGGCTCCAATTTCTGCATGGAATTGTAGATCAAAAGAGTAGGCAATCCGACCTAAATGAAGAAAAATATAATACCTCTTCGGGGGTCCTCCGATGTAGAAGCGGAAGCGAATTAAAAATTCGATCTTCTGACTACGTGCAAATTAAACGGTCTCGGTTAGGTTGGGAACGGTGCTTGATCAAGTTCAAGATTACGCAGTCCAACTGTGGAGCAATATACAGCGGCATGGCTGTAGTATTCCTCTGTGACAAGTTTATCAATATTCGATTAAGCGTAATCATATATATATATATATATATATATATATATATATAACCTTTGATAGATTACACGATATCGATACCATCGGCTCTGTGTACCACAGCTCTCAATGACTGGCATTATTGCCTTGGTCGATCTGGCAAGCAGCTAGCATGTCAGAATTTAGGATTCCAAATCGCGTCAATTGATATAGGAGCTTTCAGTATTGTGTTTCTCAATTAACCGGTGCGGCGCTACTCCCTAATCTTGCTTACAAGATGCTAATCCAATAAATCAGCCGGCTAAATGTTTTCCGATTACACACCGCCCAGGGTGGCAAGCAACGTCGTCGCCGCCGTCGTTGTCATCGATATCTAAGCAATCGGCGTCGAATCGAACCGACAAAGGAGTTGAGAGCCCCTGACAGCCAACGGAATCGGCAACGTAATTACCCGTTGTAATTATGGGACGTTTGAACAGCCGTGAGTAACGTTAGCCTCGTTCACGCTGTACGCAGGATAATCGTGGCTCCCCGTTAACTGTCAACAGCGTGCACGTGTCGCTCGCACACGGTTTCAGATAATTAGGATCCGACTAATTAGTACCTTTGCCAACCAGCCGGGGCCTTTCTTGCCGAGAACGTTTCACTGAACTTTCGACTTGGTGCCTGTTACACCCTTGAAAACTATCGCCGCGATAATTGATCAAAGATGATCGATGATAGAGCCTTCAATCGCTGCACCGCCCCGAGAGAGGCCCGAACCGATCCTCTTTGAGCTAAACGGTTCTCTTGTTACCGCGTAAACGGGAAATTAAACGGGCTAATCTGCGGCAAATCGGCCGAGCATAATCTTCAGAGTAAAAGATTCGATCTTTCGATGGTTGATTGCTGTTATTACTAGACTGATCGTGGAAAGCGGGAATAAAATAAAAATTGATTTCATCCCTTAATTACTTAATGAAATCATTTCCTCATAAATGCATAAAAATCCGCGTGTGGACGTTTATGCGTTTCAAAGATGTTAGAAGAGTTCGCCGATCGTTGCATTATTTTCGAGTTCCATTTCTCACTGCAATGTTATTTCGCATAAAAGCCTGCAGTGTACGCAGATTGCCGTTCTCCAGATAAAACGCGCAATAATAAGAGGGCTTACGACAGTTAAGATCGGAAATCTCTCCCATTCAGCTAGCAGCCTCCATCATTCTCGATCATTAACGCGGATCGATGAGAATGAATCGTCGAACGTGCCGAGCAGGGGGCGGTAAGCGTCTTTATGGAACCTTTAATTAAACGTTTCATAAATCACGCCGACCGCGAGAGGGTCGATGGAACGCGGGGACAAATTAATAAGATTAATTGGTTGACAGTTTGGGAAACACTTTCGTCCCCGATCCCGTTTATTTCGATGTGGGCTGGATCGTTCAGCGATAGAGGGAGGAGAGAGTGAGCGGTGCGCGAAGGGGTGTAAAGCCTGCGAGGAATATTAATTTTTAGCCGGAGGGCCTTCGGAAAATATGTTTTCTTTGGAGCTCGTTCCGCAAAAGCTCGCGACGGGGAGAGCCCTCGTGGACCACGGGATAAGCGTCACGACCAGAAGATAGCTCCTTAGATTGATGGATTTGACCGATTTTAACGAGCGTAACGACAACTAAGCCGAACGGTGCTTTCGAACATTATTGGATATTTGCATAGAGCCGAGGGATCAGCGAGAGTGGCTCCGAGCTAATTAAGACGTACCCCATGCGGACTTAGAGGCGAACAGCACTCTAGAATGGGACATAATCTTGCCAAGGCACTATACTATAATAGGTCGCGTTTTCCGAGTCTACTAAAGCAACAAACACACGTTGGAATTATATCTTCTGGCACCTACAACACATCTAGGTTTCAAAAATCAGATGAATTTTGATATAATTTGGATTTTACTTAACCCTTTGCATTTCGAATTATTTTTTATTGCTAACAACTCCTTTTACCTTAAGGACAGATCCATGATTGCTATTTATTCTAAACAATTTTATTTATTAGTTATATTAAATATACCTCTCAAAAATTTTGTTGTAATTTATATTTGCACAACTTATATTTGTTCTTAATTAAAAAAAGAAATTAAATTCAGTTTCATTTACATTTTTCCTTTTCCGATGTCGAGTCACATTCGAAAAAGCAGTGCAAAGGGTTAACGTAAAGAAATTAGCTCATGTCCTAAAATTTGTAATTACACAACGAAAATAAATTGGTCAGAAATCTCCAAAGCACCGCGCGAGGCTCTTGATAAAATATGTATGGACAGGTTATATTGTTTAAGCACATTTAGGCAACTTTTAGGTCTCAGGTAACTTGTTTAAGCAGCTTACACGCAAAGAAGAAAAATGAACCTTTTGTTCGAAGTGTATCAAGTTCGGAACGGACGGAAAGGAAGGAGCTAGTTATTTCGTGGGCCAGATCACAATCTGCTCTCGGGACCCTACAGGGATAACAATCATTTGTCTCGCATTACAAATCGTCGTGCACTCGTTTAACGCTTAGAACGACAGCCGTCGTAATACTCGGACGTTATCTGAGGAGCCAGCAAAGTGACAGAGCGATGCCAGTTAGGTGTGAGGGGTCGTTGATCGATAAGACGATACTAACTAAGTCTCTGAGATACGACACCCCCAGCTGCTATCAACCTTCTGCTAATATGGACACGGGAAACTGGCCAGGACCCTGCGCTATAATCGTTCAAATTGTAAACTGTTTCTCCAAGATGTAAAAAGTCTTCCAGTAAGAGCGATAGAACTCTGAATTGGAATGTAACAAAAATACATTCATTTTGAAGTATTGAGTTGAAAATAAATCGAAGTTGGAAGATAAAATTCAGATAGTTATTCATAGATTTATTTAATAACATATTCTCCATTCTGTTCTATTACTTTTTGCCATTGTCGAGGTAACTTCTCGTGTTATTAAATAACCATACGATTCGATTCTTAATTCGAACTTTCTTTCCAACCCAATAAGATATTTTACTTCGTAGCTCACCGATAACGCGAATAATGTTTAATTTAAGATCGTCAACAGTTTGTGGTTTGTTGGAATAAACGAGAAATAGTCTGATGACGTCAAGATCTTGGTGGCTAGTTGACATTTCTCGAAATAATCCAGTCGCTGAACTTTAATCTCGATAAAGCGATAGTTTCACCATCCTCGATGGATTGTCAAGCAACACTGAATGCCAATGTCACGCGACTCTGACAGCCGACATGGCGGCGACTATGACAATTGCAAGATCAGTGTATCGTTCTCATTGGAAGAATCCGTACAACTCTATTTTAATTTGAGGATTTCATACGACGAACACTTTGACTGACAAGTTACTCTAGTGTGACTGGCACAATCTTCTGGCTAGACTCCAACGTTAATTCGTACGGCAATAGGTAAACCAAAACTTCATCTCAGAATAGACTTGCGAATCTTTATGCAAAATGAAAATGTTTGGCTCCAGGTTATACTGTTTTAAATCGCATTGTTTAATTACAAATTTTTCCAGAACGTAGTACAAGTCCAACAGTAAATTAACCTTGAACGAATAAAATAGTACTCGATACTTTATTTCTTCAATGAACGTTTAGAAATAGCAGAAAGTTGGAAAAATTAGGAAATGGCCGTTGAAGGGAGAATCGGCTCGAGCGAAATCGGTCAAACAATCGGCAGCAATGAAATGGGAAGCCCAAAGAAACGGAGAATGGTCGGCGCCGCAAAACACCATTGCCAGTCTCTGGCTCTCCTCGCGCCATCTTTTTCCGATCACTTTTGTCCGGGTTCACGAATACTTTTGTCGCTCGGTGTACCTTTTTAACAGGTACCACGCGACAATGCGACGCGTTCAGTCCGATACGTTCCGAACAATCTATTTACCGAGCATTGTAATCCGAGGCTCATTGTTCCTTGCAAACAGTGTTTTTCTGCTCGTGCAAACGAGCACGCTGGAAGGCGAGGCACGGGGATATTGGGGATTTACAGCCACCATTGCACCCCGGGGCTAAAGTGGTCGCGATATTTCCGGTTTGTATTTCCGGTCTGGCTCGACACGTCGCGGATCAACAACACTCCACTTTCCCCACTGTTTTTCCCTCCCTTTCTCTCTCTCTCTCTTTCTTTCTTCCTCTGACTTTATTTCTATTTTTATCTCTCTCTGTATCGACATAAAAGGCCGTCAAAGTCAAAACACAATTAAGCCGGAATTGAATAAAGCTTACTTGAACGTACGATACAATCGACCGTTCTATTTCACGTAATTGGATCGATAATTGTATACCGTGCGTGAAAAACTGGACACAGCTGGCTGTAATTATCCGTTCGGACGCGTTATGTGCGCGACTATCCCGTACTGGCGACGTAACCTATAGCACTAGCGATACTAGCGATTCGATTAATCGAATCCCGTGACAGCTTACGCACTTGTCCCTCGTTTCGGCGTGCTCCATATTTCTTTTTGTATGCGCAACTCTTTTTCCGCGATTGGCGATTGGGATGGAAGATCATCCCTCCACGCGAATTGCGAGTAGCATACGTATTGCAGACTGTCTAAGTTTTTTAAAATCATTTTTCATGGGTCCCCTCCCACCAATTTTTTGACCTACATTTTTTACAAACCGATTTCAGCCATTCTAATAATTCGAAACAAGAAATGAAACGTCTATGTTGCAGCTACAACATCAACGAAACAATGAAACATCTTGTTGCCGAGAAAACACAATTAATCCCTGTGTAGTCAACCGCGGGTACCCATTTACTGTATTTCTTTCAACAATTTGTTAATGTTCCTCTAAAAAGTATCACAAAATTTCTCCGAGTCCGATCTTTACTCGCTAATATTATATATTAATTTATAGTCTTATAATGAGAATTTGCGCAAACATGTTAAATAATCTGTACATTTTGGTTGACTAGACAAGGGTTAAAAGATCGACGTTTTCAGAAATCTGAATCAGGATACTGCCTTAATAAATTCGCAGAATTTTTACTCTTTACTCACGATTTATGCTACTGGAGGAGGATTTCTCGAGATAGAGACTCACCTGGAAAAAGAGAAGAAAATATTGTTACTCTCACATGTATGCAGAAAATTATTCACCGACATAAAATATAGAAAATTTGTTATAGTTACACGTAAAAGATGAATGGGAAATAAACTATAAAAGCACTGGCAATAAATGTTCCAATTAATGCACGAAAATCCATCAGCCTCTCTTTCTCTGTCGTTTATCCATCGATAGACTGCACTCGAGGAATTAGTGCATTTTATCGCCTTTTCCGTTCGAGTTTGTCGCGAGTCAAAGGAAACGCGATTATACATCGCGGGAAAAAGTGGCGGCGTGGGAGAGAGGAGGGCCGAAAAAAATGGGAAATTGCTCTTTTGATCTCGGCACTCGACGGGATTACCGAACGCTCGAAGATCAAAGACGTAATAGAATTCGTTGCGTGAATTATCCCCAGTATAAATGTTCTCATTACGCTTAGAAGGTTCGGACAATAATCGCGGAGGTTTGAATTGCAAAAGTGATACTCGGCGAAATTTAATTTCGAGTTAGCCAACGCTTTGCGAAGAGCGCCGGCTACAAGTGTCTCGGGGGCCGCTCTTGGCCCGGAAGAAGATGGTTCCTTTCCTTTTTGCGCGTTTAATATCACCGGAGAACGTAACGCGTTAAACTTTGACGGCTTCTTTTGTTTCCGCCTGTTATTGCAAGCGTTTTACGGTTTAACGAGGGCTTCGGCGTGCCTCGGTCCCGCGAATTGACCGGCTGAAATGGATTTAGAGGTGGTGCCCGTAAACGCCGCCTCTGCGAGCACAGTAATGCCTCGATGTATGCGCGAGCGATGTGCACGATATTTCCTATAAATCCCCACTCGACTTACCGGTATCTTCGTGACAATTCTCTGATTCAAATAAGACCGTCAATTTATAATTCAGTGGGACGATTGTTCGAACAACTTAATAATTCAATCTAAAGGGAATTTATATATTTGACGTACGATCATCTAATCGAGGTTTTCGTCATGTTTGGTCTCGTTTCAATCAGAAAAATGTCACAAATATGCTGGTAAAAGTTTCATAAAAATATAATCAAGAAAACAGATATTTATATCGAATATGAAGTTTGTTCTCAACAAATTACGTGTAAACTATCGCATGGAAGACATTTTGGTAGTTACCCTTAGGTGGACCATCCAGTATGCAGGATGCATATTTAGTTGGTTAACGTTAGCCGACCCTTATAAACTATGTGTTCTAATATAACCGAATACTTGGCAGACTTTCAATTTGGCGCGTCGTCAAATGCAGATTAATGCAGTTCCGTGCGTACCTTCCAGTAATTCGCATAAAACTTAGATCAAGAAGCGGCGTAACGTTCATGATTGCATGGCGCAGGTAGAAATATGTAGGTCAGAATATGCAGACTATCATTAACGCGCTCGCAGAGTCCGTATGTGGGTCAGGATAATTTTAAATAAAGTGTTGATAGTTGCACGTCGTTGTGGATAACGAGTGCCGCGAGTTTAATTGATCTAACCTCGATTTTTCATTTGAAAAGGAAGAATAATCTTTGGAAAGAACCGTCCGACATACTTTTTAAAATAGTAATTGCTGTCTTGAATTTGTAGGATACATTCATTCGCGAAAGATTAATTAAAAATAGTTCCTTGAGATACTCTCCAAGAATCATTATTTTATGATTGCACACTTTCGTTATTATTATTACACACAGTAAAACAAATCAATGTAAATAACGTTTTATAAACATTGAATAAAATATTTTCCACGGTTTCATCGAGTATATAATCTTTCTTCGGCAACTTCGGCGCGTGCTAATCCCGTTAATGTATTTTATCATGTTCAATATTAGAGTTTAACGAAAACATTGAGTGTTTAATAATGCTAAAGTAGATTGTTTCGCCGAGCGTTATACGTAACAATTAAAGAGGCCACAGCTATTGTAATATCCCGTACAAGTTTCGCGGAAACTGGATACAAAAGCAACATGGGAAAGTGTTGGCTCAAATTCCCCGGGAAACGGAAACTTACATGTGCGAAGTTTTTAAAGCACGGTTCCCAACTTTTCAGGTTCCATATAATCGCCTCCTTTATTATAATTGTACCTATGACTGTAGCCGTGCAGTTGTTCTATACACGTATGTGTACTTGGAAGAATATTAAATTTACATAAGTTTCAATTAAAAAAAAGGCGCCCGACGCTGAGAAACATTCACAAGTTGCTTTCTCACTAAGTTATTCAAGAGTGAGTTCTGTTCCTGGCGAACGGAAAAGAATCAAGCCAAGGAAATTCAAAAAGCTATAGGGAGGGAAGACTTCATGGAAAATTGATGACTCGCATGAGCGCGTTAATGGCCGTCGCGCAAAGTCTTTCCAAGTTGCAGCAAATGTTATAATGTCACGGAAAGTATATTTCCCCCGGTCGAGAGGAGGTAATATTAAATGAACATTGTACACGATACCGATGAATATTGAAACAAGACACATCCGTATATAGCAGCTTGAATACTATCATTTCTGTTAGGGGATGAATGACAAGAAGATTCCACGGAGTTTCGCTAATCTGAACAACAAATGTTGCAAACAAAAGTGAAATTGTATTTAAACACCCGGAAATGTCTGTCGTATTTTAACACTAAACCTACCAAGCGAAACACCTCATAAAATTGAGAAGATTGAATTTACTTAAACTTTGTACGCTTTTCATTGCACTGTGTGCTTAAATAAAAAAGTCAATTCAGTAATTTCTTATGTGTTAAACAAAACATTTGAATCAATTTACAAAAATATAATACCCATTATTTGTAACAACTTGTATACAACAACTGGTTTACTTTCCCTCCAACCTAATAAAAAATTTCGAAAAAGAACTGTGGTTTTAATAGAAAATCGTGGGCACTGTGATTTCTTAAATATTAATATTTCATTTCAGGACGTTGTAGCTGACGTACGTGTTATGGCCTTGAACCTGTAACCAAACACCCCTAAAAAAATTGATTTGCTAATCAAAAGGAGGAGCCGTCCTTTGTAGTTGTGTTGCACTTGGGCGGGAAGATTAAGCAGCCGCGATCAATGGATCGTCCCCCGATAAGAGAAAAAAAACCCGCACAATGCCAGTCTACGTAATCCAGGATAGGTCAAAGTACCGGACTTACGTCGGGAAGGAGCCGTATACGATGCACTAGGGGCACTAGTGCAAGCGAATTAATAATTCAAAGAAGCCGCAGTTAATACCTACATGACGTCACTTGGAAATCGATCCAATGAAACATGCATTACCCCAGGGAGTGACGTCTGTTCGAGCCTGCTACCAGGCGCAGCAGGGCTCTGCGGAGGCGCATACGGAACGTTCGTTAAACTGTCACCGGATCGAAATCGCGACCTAAAATAAAACTTTCACGAACGAATGGTTCTCGGAATTCCGTGCGCTGTAACGAATCATCGGTAGCCGGCCATACGCTGTCGGTATCGGCTAAAATATTCATTCTCGTTACGGGTTTACATCGCAGAGACCGCTGCTGCCCGCCCGTCGCCACGAGGTCTCGTTTCATTTCGAACGATCGAAAATTCCGCGGTTCCACGTTCCCGATTGTGTAGACTGCAAAAAGAAGTGTGATTGACAGCCGAGATCGCTCCACGTGAATAAAACAGTTAGGATTAGCGAGATCATTCCACGCGAGACTAACGGAAGCTCCGCAATTTTTAGACTTTTTCAAGCAATCGGGAAACGTCGCTTCTTTGCCGCGTCGATTGGTAATGAGACGTTCAAATGCATTCATAAAAAAGAAATTTTCGCCAGTAAAAAAATTGCTATACCATTATTTAAAATATTGTTTACGTTATAGTAGATATGTTGCTTTCTAATCAATAGGCAGCGGATGTCTTTTAAAAGATGTCAAATAAAAATTTCATTCTTCTTTTAATTATCTTATTAAGGTAAAAGACTAATACACTGGTGGCCTTAAATCTTTCTAATACCTCCACTGGTTTAGATTATTGCACGTACCCACTTTTGTCGTAAACGCATAAAATCCGCAGTCTACTAATCAATTACTAAACGCTTAAGTATTGTACGAGGTATTTTATCAATTTCATTTCCACCTAATTTTAAAAATCATAGAGAATGGAAATATTCTAGGTCGGAAGAAATGCTTAAATTTCGATTTAAAATTGCTCCGAGTGCGAAGGGTGGATTACATATCGCATTTAATAATTTCCTGGCAAAATCGAAGCTGTGCAACGAACGAGGTAACCAACCATAGCGATTCCCAGACCACGAGCTCATAAAAGTTGCAACTAGCGAGGTTCTACCAGAATTCTGCATTACGTAGAAAACTACAAAATTTCGCTTAAAGAACACGAAAAATTGCTAAAGGAATTACAGGCATTCCTCGCATGAAACCAAATTGGTAGAGATTGAGGAGTATTTACGTTCTCGAAATTTAATTAAAAACGTGTAAATTGATACGCGATATAACCAGAGAGAAATGCAGCTCGAGTTTCTGGATTTCGATGCTGCGAAAGCGTTCCGGGTACCGTTTAGCGCGTTTATAACCGAAGCTAATGCAAAATTTATACACCGACGGGAAGATAACTCCGGCGTAACTCTGAAGAGACAAATTCGCTTGGACGCGATCAGTTTTATTAATCTGACGGCTAGAGGCAAGCGATGGTAACCGTTAAGAAGAGCTCCGATATACATTTATCTTGTCCGGTTCGCGCGCCAGTCCCGGAACCGTTGAACGAGTGTTTAATTAAACAGGGAAAACAGCACCGGTAGTATATTCTCCCGGAAAGTTGAGGGATCCCGAATGCCTGCGAAATAATCCAGTAGCCGCCTGTCCCCATATAAGTTTCACTTTTACAGGGCATTAAATTCCCAATTGTCTCGTCGCGAAGAACTTCGAAGTTTCGCGCGGTCCGTGCATTAAACAACAAGATATTCCGCGCCGAAAGCGCGGAAGCAACGCGAAGAACCGACACGGCGAAAGGCGAGAGACTAATTAATATGCTCTGTTATTATCGCTATAGAACGGTAATTACCGCTGCTGAACGATCCTCTTCGGTACGAAAACGAATCTTCGAAATGCAATTAATAGCTCTGCTCGTAAAGCGGGCGAACGCCACTGCCGCTTTATACACGTGCAAGCCTGGGAATTGAAGATTTGGAAATAGGAGAAATTACAGTTCAAGGAATCGCCGGAATTGGATGGAAATGGAAGATACACTCGAGTAATTCATCCGTGCCGGCGGAACTGCAATTCTTGCCACCTGTTACCAATCTTCTGCGCTCCACTGCGTTCTATCTTCCGTAAAGAAGACGATTTCTGGTTCGAACGATCCGCTTCGAAATTGTCTGGGTAAAGTTCGCGCAGGAGAAAATGATTGAGTTCTCGATCTTAAACGTTTCTTAACCCTCATCCGTACTTCCCGTCGACTCGACACAGTTTTCCCGGAATATACTCCCGACTATCGGTCACCGGACGCTTATTCGAATTTGGATGCAGGCGATCTTTTATGCAGATTCAGTTCGTGAAATAAGGTGGAGCAACATGAAATTTGATTTTCTTTATGGATCGCTTTCCTAGAAACACGCAAGATGTTAATGTTGAGATAAATGCTGAGAAAAGCTCTCAAATCCGGCAGGATGCGAATTAAAATCGGCTGTGGATTCCAGTTCAGGTACAAATATGAAGATGGTACATGGAAATGATAGGTAATTAGTAAGAGTAAAGCTAAAAGTCGTTCCGGAGGCTCTCATCTTAAAAATCTTCGTGGTAAATCGGATTACTTGAGATTGATAAACATATGCGTTGCTGGGGAAATCTTCGTGCGCAAAAATCCTACTATAAAAATACTATATCGTCCGAGCTCTAACTAATTCAACGCTCCCGGCTGACAACGCGCGTGTGTTCTTTCCGCGTATCGCGGCATCGACGACGTTCATTCGATTCCATGAAAAATGTCGACGCAGTGGCACGCATCGCGTGCCGCATTCCAGTTCAATAATAAAGGAGGCGTTGCGGTGGCGGAATTGAAACACCGCCGAATTCGAGCCGGCCGACAACGATAGCGTCGTTATCAAGATGTAAGGTAGCCAACAGGTAACCGACAGACCCGGAACCGGTGTGTGCGCGCGCGTGTGTCGCGAAACATAAAATTCGCGGCAGCTGCGGGACGCGGAAAACGCCCGGCGCCGAGTTCGACGAAATTTATAGCGGCAAAACGAACCACCTCCTTTCTCTCGTTCCACCTCTATGGGAGTTCGTGGCCTATAGAAAATCGTTAATTGTCCGCGCCGACGCCGGCGTTAATTTGCTTTGATATACGAGCCAATTTATTCTTCGGCAACGAAGCCCCGATTTTTATGGCGTCCCTTGCTTGCGGCTGCCTGCGACTCCGTCTCTCGTCGATGCTTTAACGACGCCGATTGCATTCGAGGCTAATTTATGCACGCATAATTTGCTGCAACGTATTAGGCTGGTGCAGAAATAATTGCCGCTATCGTCAGTTTAAACCTCGGCAATTTTTCTGAAGCGATGTTTATTTATCTTCAGACTGCGGATTTTTATGCAAAATAAAAATCGATCTACTTTCTTAATTGGTTCAAGAGGCTGAGAGTAGTATAGTAAGTCCACTGATTACGTTCATTAGTGCTTAGGTACATAAGTGAACGGTGTGAGACTTCATCTATCGATTTGCGTCTTCTCTGTCGTCTTTTAAATAAGCAGGTAATTTTTCTTGTAAATCAAAAACACTGTGAATTGACAGGTTATCTGAAAGATGGCAACAATCTCCTCCAACCTAATATTTATTACTATAGAGAAGAAGCAAATAAAAACACGAATTAAACGCAATCATGAAATTTCAAATAATGTGTCTCTGCAATAATTTATTCTCGAGGAAACACACAGATCGGAATGGATTTCGAGGATACGTAAACGAAAGAAAAATTCAGTTTGCGTTGTTCCAATTCGTCGCAGAACATGCACAAACAATAGGACGCCTGTACCAAAATCAACACAGCATCGCTGTCGTTCGGATCACAACATATGTGTCTAACAAAAGTGTAAATCGAGCACTAGAAGAGTCGCGGAATTTTCAACCCCGCTTGCGAACTCTCCCATTTTTTCCCTGTATCGCGGGTTTTATTTTTCTCTTCTTTTCGACAAAGTACCGAGAGAGTATTCAAACGTCAGTGTGCACTGTTGGAGTTGCGAGTGTCGACGCACTTCTACGCGCAGTATTAGCACAGAAAAAGAGTCGTCACTTTTATGCAGCTACCGAGAAACGAGGACGGAGCACGGACAATTCTGACTTCCGAGCTTCTTCTAATTTCGTGAGTGGAAACTTGTGTGCACGAAGTGCACCGGCCTATATCTGAATTTTTTCAAAGGAAACGCTTCGTGCTAAAGGTTCGACGGAACATTGAGAAAATTGCGAGCATCGTTTAGCTACGTACAAAGAAACTCGTTGCAAATACGGGAAAAGCATGATGGTCGAATCTGAACGGGACAGCTGAATCCGTTTTACAAGTAACTAGTCAGCGTGGTGAAAAGGATCTTTTAAAAATCCAGATTAATTAGTTGATTCGCGTAAAACAATTTCCCAGAGTAAATGAATGCTGTCATAGAATAAAGATGCTATTAACACTAAACCTACAGAGCTCATAAAGTAGCCTGTACACGTTGCCTTATAAAAATAACAAGGTTAAATTTTATTTACTAATTTCGATAATTGTGAAATAAAAAATCTATGCTTCCATAAGAAGAACGACTAGACGAAGGGGTTGGTTCGAGCAATAAATATTAAATCCGCTTGTCAATCTAACAAAATTAATAACACAGACGAGAACAAAAGTGTATCTGAAACCCGCGCGGATGAGCAAAGGAAGAATTTCAATCCGGATTCCCCATCTGCCAGTGGCAAACACGGTGTGTACAACAAAAATTTCATGAAAACCGGACAGGCAAAGGAGGAATTTCCGTTTTGCGCAAATTCATTTCTGTATTCCAATGACACGAAACAGCATTCATCTCGATTGTGCATCGAAGAGTCGAGAAACCGGTCATTCCAGTGCTTTTAGCACTCCTTTGTCGGATGCCGTTACAAGGCGTTCAGAATCCCTTTATACATCTTTATACGTCTTTGAAGAAACATACTTTGCGGAATATCTCGCATCCTCTCGCATAAACACGGTAGCGTGCGCGAACGATGTTGCGAGGAGGGTAGATGTGCGGAGCGAGGGAGTACCGAATTTCTCTAATTACTGGCATAAATCCAGCGAAAGAATTTCTCCTCTCCTTGGTGGTGTTGCGGGGGTGGGGCGGGGGCGGGACTACGCGAGTATTTCAGCTATCGCGTACAGAGAGCGTGGAGAAAGTTGGTTCGATATTTTCCACGCACGTGCACGAAATATTTGTGCAGGTATGCAAATTTCATCCCCTCAGCGAGCAACCGGTCCGACCAAGCAACCCCCTCTCTCTCTCTCTCGCTCTCTCGTACACCCCAGCCGTAGTCTGTCGCGCTCGGCAGATTAACATCGATGTTCCGGGAACAAAATCCCGATGCGTGGGTATTATCGTTCATGCTATCGGGCAACAATGCCCACCTCCGAAAAAAATACAAAAATAGGTGTTCTCGTTGCGTCGCGTCGCGTTCCACGCACGGCGAAAGTAATGGCGTGTGACGGCATAGCGCAGCGACGGTCGCCGCCGGAAAAGGGGACAGAGGGATTATCGATGTTTTACTCGAAAGACCGATATTTTCCGTGTTCATAGGCCGACGGATTACGCGGGACGCGCTGCGAATAATCTTTGGCATCGGCAATTTCGGTCTCAGACCGTCGGCTGGCTCCAGGGGGACCGACGGGTCAGACTCCCCCAACCCTGTAAGAGCGCGCCGAGACTCGAACCCCCGTTTCCCGTACTCAGGTGCGCGAATTTTTACCCTCAACACTCGAGTGGTGACTGTGAGACGCCAAATTGCTGTACCATTGTTCAAAATATTGTTTACATTATTAAACACGTCGCTGTACAATCAATTACTAAACATGTAGGTACTGAGAACGAGGTATTACACCAATTTATATATTCATAAAATTTTTAAAACCATAGGGAACGGAAATATTTAAGGTATTAAGCATTTTACTAATATTAGGTAGTTTCAAAGAATCAGTTTTGCTCCCCGCTGAGAACAGCATAAAATTGACTTTTGCATTATTAAATTAGTATTCAGGAGGCATTATATTAGTTTTATATCGATAAAATTAAGAAAATCATATGAAATGGAAATATTTCGGTTTTCCAATTAGAATAGCTCCGAGTGCAAAGGGTTAATCCCTCAGGGACAACGTCCGTACCCCCTACTGACTCTGAGCGAGCCATATTCCGAAATTGATTATGGGAGCTCGAACTAAAAGTACTCATACTAAATGCAACAACAATTTCTGCAGTAGCAACGCTGGTATAAACTTGGCATAACCCGTTCATATTAGCTTAAACCAGATCGAAATTCTCTGTGTACAAAACTTCCAATAATAATAATAAACTGTATGCAGCCCCTTAAATGAAAATAATAGCGCACTTATCCGAGCGGCACTCCGTCAGCCGTGCCGGGAAATTGCGGCTGAGTGAATCTGTAATATTGCTAATTAAATCGAAGTCATCCGAGCCGACTAATTAAATGGATGTCATTGAAATTCGTTTATTGCGATGACGCGCGCGCGCGGCACACCGGGGAGCAAGAACTCGCCCCCGTATTATTGGACGATCTCTCGAGGACTAATTTCTCGCGCTATAAACGTTTACAGTATTGTTTTGCCAGCTCTGATCGATTTCGGCGAGGCGTGGGAAGCGGTATCAACGTTCCCGGAAACTCTGTGTTTACATTCTACACATTTATTTTACTACTTGACGGTACGAGCCCGTAGTTCGCGCGGGCAAATCTGATAATGAAACAGAAATCTAAGACAATATTTTCGTTTCTACGGGGAGGTCGGGCTACGAGGAAAACACCGCAACGCCGATATTTCAACTTGACGACCGACTAGAGGAATTTTCGACTCGCCAAGCTAATCTGGTAATTTATTCGTTCGTTGTTATTCGCTTTAACACGGTAAACGCTTTGGCGGTCCCTAGGGGCTAACGGTATCGAATTTATAGAATAATATGTAAAGCACAATTCACACAATTTTGTTTTCAATATTCGCACAAAAATATCACACATAGAAATGAATGGCAATAGTATACACAGATTGTGGTACCTACTATTTCTTTTCACAAATACTTTTTGAGTTCACTGACGTGGGAGTGAAAGCGTTGATTATAAACGATTTAGGAGAACATTATTAGCAGTAGATTTCAAAGATGGCAGAATAAAGACGAGAGCATCGACACTCAACGTTCGCAAAGAGAATTATCGTTTCCTCATTGGCAACAATCGGGGGTGTGTTCACGCTTCTCGGAAAACCACGAGTGCAAAAAAGAGGAGTGAATAATGTATAAATAATTGTACACATTATGGACTCACGGCTCGTCAGGTAGAGCCACGCCGGCAAGCCAGAATATTCCGCAAGGATATACGCGTTCTTTTTCTCTCTCTCTCTCTTTTTTAATCCACGCTCCGCTGGCCCGACTATCGTGATGCTATCGAATCCGCTATAATACGCTTAAATGCGAAAATAATGGCGCGCCGTCGAACCGTCGGCGCCGCTGACGTGTTCCGTTCCGACCTGGGGGTCCACCGGGGGGACAGTGGGCTCTAACTACACCCTCAGTATACCCTTATACATTATTGATAAAACATCTATGCAGTCGGTGTCGGTTCATTTGCAGTCGCCTCGATCGCAGAAAAATCGTTTTCCACTGTGATCGATTACGGAAGCAGATTATACCGTCGCGTCGTCGTCCGAGGGAAAAAAAGATCTGCACGCTAACCGCTCGCCGGGCACCGAGGAACATACACATGTACCAGAGTGAATTCACTTTGAAAATCGTCACTCAAAACCGGGACAATTTGTTTTTGAAAAGGCTGCATCAAACTGCCTCTCCATTAGGTTCGTAAATTCTTAAACTGCTTTTATCCGCCGCTTACACTCGCGAAAACCAATACAGAAAGGAGCACAAATTGAAGGATCCCCGGTTATTAACAATTAACACGCGGATGCTCACAGTGACAGCGGTGAAAAAGAAAAGTCGCGAAATGACAGTAAAAAATCGATTAAATATACATAATTCACTTAAACACAGAATTAATTGGAAAAATAATGAAAATCCAAGAGGGAACCAAGAAAACGGTACTCACCGCGTAACGGTCGCCATACTGCGTCGTACATTTGTACACTTTCCGCGGCTCGATAACAAATGACGCGTTGACACGGTCACTCGCGGAAACTCACGTGTGTTCATTTTCACCCTCATTATGCTAATGACACCGCTGCCGAAATCTTGGATCCGCGAGGGTCGCAGGTACGGCGTAGCGGTGGGGTGGGGTGGCTACTCTCGCGAATTTTTTATTGGTGCAGAGGGGCGAGAGACCCGAACAGAGTCCCCGACGATCGGCGATTGCCCCCGAAGTGGGACCGGAGCGAGGGAGAGGGAAGGCGATTGCTCCATCGCCCGTCGATTAAAAATTCCCTTTGCGACGTCACGTTACGACAGGGTGAGTAGTGACGTCACGATACGTACTACAGGTGGCTTCTGTGTATGATTGAGAAATAGAAAAAACCGCGATCACCAATTGTTAGAAAATACGCACGTGTTTAACGGACATTTTCAAGCTAATTATAGTATGCATTCTTATTGGAATTTCCGAACGATTGGGGGCTCGAATTGAAGGTGGAGGATCGCACTTTGTGATAGGAGCATTCGTGTTTAACGTAAACACGAGAAAATAAATAAAATGAAAATATAAAACTATTGCTATATACTTTCTCTAACCCCTTGTCGTATTTTAACGAGTCAGACTCGTCATGAGGATTTTAACAAAGTCTGGCAAATATGAATGTTACGCGTCTCCTTTAAAAGATGAAATAAAATGTGATTCGTTTGTAGTTAACGTTTAATATTAAAAAATATACATTTTCTTTTTCCTTCTACGACATTTTTGAGGATAAAGACGTCTTAATCACTGTGACTGCAAAGAAAATGGTACGGCAAGGGGTTAATGACACGAGTAACGAACCAAAATAGATTTTGCTAGATTTCGTATTTTCGTAAAACATTCTTCACAAATACAAAAATACGTTCAAAAAGCGACGATAAAAATTCCGCGAGGTAAATAGAATCGGCGCGATGCGGGGAGCAACGTAAGGGAGGGAATGGAACTACAAACGATCGAAGGGAATGAAAGCTGGTAATGAAAAAAACTCGCGATAAGGAATCTCGAAGTGGCCGGATAATGCGCTTTAAAGGGAAATTTCTTTTTTAATATTCCCGGGAATGGGAGCGTTTATGCGGTCACGGGGGAGAGAAAAGGCTGTGCGAACGACGATCGGGTTGGTGGGAATATGGGAAAGGGATCGGCGAAGGGGCGTTAATGTGCGTGACAAACATCGGGGCACGGTGTCCGTGCACGCATTGCACCCGGCGCACGCGTTGCATTCCGGTATAAGCTGCGCTCGCACACCAGCAGATTCGACTGTTTTCCGAGATATCCCGGAAACTGGGTTATGGGACAAGCTCGGTTCTCTACCCGCATAATTAGACCCGCTACTACCCCAAAATGATCATGAGGCGATTTAGCCGGAAGCGTTATAAACGGAGACTGGAACAGCGTGCATACGGGAGAGAGTAAGGCGAACACGGAGAGGAAGAGATGGAGAGGGAACGTGGAAGTTTACATTGTATCTCAAGATAGAATCTACGTGTCGATATCTTGAAATACGACTGCCCAGGGCCACGTAAATTACCCGCCAACGTGAATTTTTGCAGAATAGAAGTTCCATGGAGTATCTGGCAACGATCACGGCAGAATTAATGGCGCCTCTTGTCAAACGAACGAAGAACAGATGCAGACTCTCGCTTCAAGATTTTCTGCTAGCACGTGTAGCGTTCTCGTTGTAGGTATACACAATCTTTTGTTTTCGGTGACGGTGAATTATTGCCTTCCTGTCGGTATTGTTTCTTTGTGGATCGTGGGAGTCTGATTTCGACACTGGCTCTCGTCTGACGGTGGACGTGTGGAATGTTTTCGTTTATCTGGATCTACGATACACGTGCCAGACATACTAGTCGCTACGATGAATTCTTTAACCACAGTTACCGTACCTTTTAAATGCAAACACAATTATTTGTAAGCTGAGAACGAAACTGAAGAATGATCGATATTTACTATTGACTGCCGTGTTCCATGAATTGTTTCGCTCCGACGTCTGCGAGACGATTAAATAGAACTTTGGTGCTGAATAATTTTACATTGCACATATAGTTGAGGAGTGTAAAACGTTCTAACAACCGCGAGCAACAGTGATACAAATAGTTCCACCGCAAATCAAAGACAACCAGATGAAATTTTCTATTGGAAACCATTTTCTCGAGCCGGTTAATAGGGATTTTCGGTAGACTGCAGTCGAGAAATATGGTTTCCCGTCGATAGTCAAAACCGAAGATTGATTGCTTTTCTAGTTGAAGCTTTTACAGTTATTGGCATGGAGACAGTTGTCTGTGGATGTCCTGGGAGCAGCGGCAACTGGTAGGCACATTGGCAATTTTGGAAGGATCATCGATAGCCGATAGTCTTCGATTTCACCACCGCGATATTGCACATCAGACTATACTGCATTCCAATTCGGGGTCTTCATCGAGATGAAGCCAGTATCGTGGAAAGAAAGGACACATCCAAGGTGTATTATCTTTTAAAAAGTGGTAACGTATTACGTAGCTGCGTCTACGTTTATGATTTATAAAATTTTTACTAAAATATATTCATAGAGACTAGACAATGAATGGCGAAAATGAGTAGCCGATATTTTTAACCACTTGCTGTACCATATTCTTTACGGCTACAGTGATTAGAACGTCTTTATTCTCAAAAATGTCACAGAAGAGGAAAGTTTATATCTTCTGCATTTACTTCAATTCTCTTAAATATTAATTAGAAAAGATCTTGAAAATGAAATCCTCGGCTGGCAGTACAATTTAGTTAATCTCAGAATCATTCTTAAGTCTTTATCTTCAAAAATGTCTCAGAAGAGGAAAGTTTATATTGATTCGAAAAGATCTTGATAATGAAGTTCTCGGCTTGCAGTGTAATTTAGTAAATTTCATCACGAACAGATCGATGTTCAGTGGTGTTAATTTCATGAGAATCGTTCGACGTGTTAATTAAACAGGAGTTCGCTGTAACGGGAAGCGTCACGTGAAAAATCGATTGCTTAGCCAATCTAGCGAGCTGAGGCGAAAAAAGAAAACGCCAAAGTATTTCGGAAACTTTCTCGCTGTGTCCGTGTTGCTATTCAAGAGAAGACGAGCACACGAGAGAGCTCGGTGCTCGCATTATTGTCTTAGCAAACAACGGGTGTCGCGGTGTAACGTCGTGCGCGGCGCTTCTCCTTTGGATTTCGTCTCACGGAAACTACGAATTTCCCGAGGAAAGTCGGCGGAACACGCGCGCTATATGAATTCGTAACGGCGCGTCTCGTCGCTCCGATTTCCAATATCTCCGTCGACGTGCTGGTGGCGCGTCAACGACGGATTAGAGACGACGCGACGCGCGGAGCGGCGCTTCGGGACACGAAGATCGTCGAGGCAACGAGGAAACAAGAGAGCAAAAATCGAAGAAAAATTCTTTCGTCGCGCTCCGCTGTGAACTGTGCACTGCTCCGTAAAATTCAGTTGTTTATAAAATTTCGCGTCCTTTTCACGGCGCGTCGGCCTTCGCCCTCTCTCTCTCTGCCGCAGATAATTCGCTCGGCGGATAGACAAGCGCGACAGAAAGCTCAGGCAAAAATGGAAATATCGATTCTCGTGTTGTCGAGACGCTTCCCGTGCCATACGCGAAACTGCTTTCTCCGAGCTGGAATTTTTAATCGCCACTGGCTCAGGCGAGCGGGCTGACCTTTCTGCAAAGTAGAAATTGCCTGCTTCGTTCGCGTAAAATTTCATGTGAAACGACCTCGTGAAAATATTTGGCAAATGTCATTTTATTACTGCAATTAAAATGATGGGCCATCGAAATAACGAATATTTTTAGCTTTCACGAAATCGTTATTTTAACACGCTTCTCCCCATTTCTGTATTTTTTTTTACATTTCGATGGTTTCCGGTGGCATGCTTGAAAATTACTGGGAACTGATGGAACACAGTTCAATGAATTTTTGGAAATCGAAAAGAATGGTGGAGGCGTATAATGCGGAATTGAATGACGAATCTTTTAGTGTAAACTGATATTTTTAAGAAATAATTTGTATAAAAGATTTGTCAACATTTATTTAAAAGATAGGACAACCTCCCTTGTTAGCAGATGTTTAACCCTTAACGACTGCTAGTCCCCTTAATTCTCCCGTCACGCGAAGCAGTGGAGAAAATAATTTGCGCGATGAAATTTGATTTTACGGTAATGTTCCTGCGATTGCTGACAGGATCGCGGGTTCTGGAGGATGTCGGCCATGATCGAAGACATTGATCAGGCAGTAAACGCGTTCAACGTGAATCCTCGGACGACTGTATCGCGGCGAGAGAGCGTGCATCAAGAGAAAGTGGCACCGTTTCGGAATAGGGCGCATCGCGCAGCGTTACGTCGACCGATAAATAAAATACTCATAACAATTTATCGTCGGGCGTGATGCACGCCGTTTTATCGACGCTCGTGTTCACCGCTGGCGGGTGACGATCCTCCCGCGCACGGTTATAGGCGTTCGCAGGTGGCAGAAAGTATAATGCTAATAAAAATAATGGCGGACAGTATGTAGGTGAGAGGCAACGGGAATGGATGCTGTTCGTCGACTTGATGCTGCACGCGTAAAACTCCGCTCGGATAATACGATAATCTGCTCGGTCAAGACAATTGTACGCGAACAGAATATTCATGTCGCAGTGAAACATTTTTCACGCGCAGTATCAGGATCCGGTCGAACCAAGAAATAATATTACTCAACTACGCAAAAATGTACTTTACTTTTACCGCAAGAAAGTTTGAAAAAAGAAATTTTTTCAGGGACTCGCACGAAGATCCACAGACTATTAACCGAGTAAACTTCATTGTTAAAAGCACTGGCAAGTCCGCCATTGTTTGCGGTGGTAATTGGAACGACTAGTAATCAGGATTTGCGCCCTTTTTGTTTAAATTAACTAATCGTGTTCAAGCGGGATCGCGTTACACGGGGATTGCCTGTAATCCTGATGACTACATTCAAATGTAATCATTAAAGTAAGTGTGCTAACGGACATGGTAAATCGATAATTTGAATAAAATATTTCGCATGAACGAGTAAAAGCTAGGAAAGTAGTATCCTACATCTCGCTGAATGAAATTGAAATATTCTAATGTAAAACAATATTCTCCTTGAAACGGCGAAATTAATTTTATTAGCAACGTGCATTTGTTCGAGATTGATAGGGTTCCTTTTCAAACGTCCGGCTGAAGTGATCGAATTCGCTGTTTCGTAGATAAAGATTTTCGCGGGAAACGAAAATGTCGCGTCATTTATAATTTGTATTCGTAGTGGCATTATAATATCGGAGCTCGGGGAACGAACGAATGGCGCAATTCAGATGACGGAAGCGTCATTTTCAAATCGCGGCCGAAGCCTGACTTGCCGGCGCGGCGCGATGGCGAAAAATTAAATTAGCATTTCTGTTTGTCCGTGTTTCGCGAAATCGTTTCATCCAACGCCAGTAAAAACTCGATGCGTCCCGGCCCGTGAATACGTTAATCACGATCATGCGTAAATCAGATTGATTCAGAGCTTTTCCCGTGCATTTCACACGGCGGCGCTCCCCTGACTTCAATAATTACTTGAATCATTCCGAATTCAACGCGTGACGTCGCATTAATGAGATTAAATACTTCGAAAACACTGATATTCGACGCGACCGCTCCCTCTCTCTCTCTCTCTCTCTCTCTCTCTCTGTATTTTCAACTCCATTCACCGAAGAATAATTTCGTTCGAATAAGCGAACAAAATGGAAAAAATTCACCGGCCCGATTCTAAATGAAAGCTTTCGCCGTCAACCGCCCGTGAAAAGTATTTTTTAAACGTCATCGCATCTCTAACGAAAATTGCAGTTGTTTTCATGCTCGCCCTGATCACGGTTGCGTGCATTTCGAAACTGTATCAATTAGCGATCCGTGATTTTTCAAGTGAATAAATCCCGTTGAAAGAAATGCAATACATTTTTCGGAAACAGTACATTTTCGTCAATCATCAAATAGAAAATCTTATCCGGAAAATGCTTCCTAAAAATAGCTTCTACGATTTTTCAAAATTATATCTGCAGGTGAAAATTGCGTAAAGCACCGATGAATTAGGTGGGCGAAACGTTAGCAAAAAGAAACAATGCGCGAACGATCCAGTGAGCTTATACAGAATCATAAAATGATACGGTCTAGCACGAGTGATTGCTTGATCGTTCTGGAGGAACAGTTAACGGTATCCTCGTGTGTGCATGGAGGGTTAATGTTGCGTTTAAACGTTCCATTGTCACGGCAAGCTGGAATTAACCTCGCAATTAGGCGCTTGCGATGTTAATTACTTCTTAAAATCTCTTTAATAAATGTCCAAAGTGAAATAGACGCGGTAATACGTAACAGGTAGTTTCAGAGCTGTCGTAAGTGCTTGCACACCTCCGCGGCCGGAGTAGGTTAACGTGCAAAATTCTATGCGTAATGGGAACTGGGTGTAAACTAGTTCCTACGGGAAATTGCTACAACAAATAGTTCCGTGTACACCCCGTTGCCAGCGGACATCTTGATGGATTAAGGTCACCCGCATAACGTATCGAAAATTTTACCGTCTCAAGGAATTTCCAGGAAAATTGAACGCGCGCTTCAGAACACACAAGTTTTTAGCTAGATAATCTGATATAAAATCATTTAACCTGTGCGTGGTATTTCCGTGACATTCTGTGTACGGTTCTCTCTGCGCTCTAAAAAGCAAGCTAATATTTATTTAATGGCTCCACGGCTTGCTGCGCGTCCAGTCCCATCAAAAGTGACTTTGCGCTGACAGGAGAAACGTCATCGAGCTTTTTCGTATTGCGAAATAATTGTAGGATGAGACACTAACGCGGTATATTTTCATTTGAAGCGAGCATCGGAGTTGCTGCGCGTCTGTCATTGTGTGAATACAAGTAATAACAATTATTCTTCATTATGATTACCGCTACTATTGTTCCATCCACTTCCCGCTGCATGTTTCTCCTACTTGTCGTTAATATTTCGTTATTCCAAATCCGATTTTGCAGCAGTCCTTTGTGCCGCACCTCCGCTTTGCACGTAATAAGTTTCTGATTGTCCTTTCCCCGTCCCGTTGCTCGTATCCACAAATAAACGAATTTGTTTAATGACTTCCTACAAAAGCTCCCCCGTGAGTAGACCACGGTCTTTTATGCGTACTCCCCCATTTACATAAATCAAGATGACGATAAGGAGAAGATTTGTTTCGTTTTTTTTTTAACACTCGCGGTAATGCTGCATAAATGCATAAATGGGAGCTTTGAGTCAAAGGATTAAAAGCACGTTCGCATACACGTATAATATTAATTGAAACCGTGGCGATTAAGAATCATATAGCAACAACATTCACGAACCTGTACGGAAAAATTGCGATCTCGTAAGTCGTCCGAAATCTGGGGCTCTGGATGGGAACGCTCTCTTAAATAAAATTCAAAACAGAATCGTATATCCGACGTGTCTATGGTGCATCCAGTTTCATTCGCGTTCGTATACTCGTATAAAGTCTATATAGCATAGAAAACATATAATAATTCATAAAACAACTTAACCAGTAAGAACGGTAAAAATTGTGATCTCATAAATCGCCGGAAATCTGGAATGGAAAAACGCTCTCTTAAATAAAATTCAAAACAAAATCGTATATTCGACGTGTCTATGGTGCATTTAGCTCCTTGACCGTTGCGGACCATAGTGGAATCGGGATTCGCGAATCGAACAATAGTGGGCGGACGGGGTGGGGCGAGCTTGGGAGAGGGGGACGCACGCGTGCGGGTGAAGTCTCGTGAAAAATTGCAACGCGGCGAATCCCGATTTACCGATGCCATTACTCACCGGATCGACATCAAAGGGAAATCCGCGGCTAGGCGAAAGGGGTGTCGAGCCAAGATTTCTGCGGATAGCCGCGCGATACGATTATGCAATGCTCGGCCCGCCGGCCCTGCGGATCCATCGGCGCATATATCAGCCATTGTGCATAGCTGCCCTCACCTCAGTTATCTTAATTACATCTGTAATGCGCACCGCAGCGCCCCCGACGCGGCAGCCTCGCGTGTTCGTGTGCTTATTTACCAACACCCGTTCGTTTCGGCTCATTCGAACGATCGCGCTTCTCGCAAATGTCTAAGGCTGCAGTTCCAGCGGATGCATCCGCTTGTCGGACCAGTGCAACAAGCGATGGTTGCAATGGATACGAGTTATGACGAACGTGGGCGCAAAAAGGTGGTCGCTTCACTAACTTCTGGGTCAGCCAAAACGTCAGCATGTTTTAATGTTTACAGGTTAGTTATACTTTGGTAAAGTGAAACTAGTGAGCTCCTCCTCCTTCCCTTTCCTCGTCGTAGGTCGCCATTTCCTCTTTCCTTCTGTAGATTCCCTGCTCCCTTCCCTTACCCTACGCCACCACCCTACATCCCCTACTCTCCTTTCTTTCCCTCTAGGTTCCCTCTCCCTTTTCCTTCCCTTCGTCGTTAAACTAAAAAAGAAAATTTTTAACGACTGCAATGGCGATCAACTGACCAAGCTCGAGAATCCCACTTCCCCTTCCTTACTCGCAACAACCACTCGCTCCGCACAAATTGCATTTGCAACTTTTATATGCACCATCTATCGGCGGAAAGGATCCATAGCGGCATTCACAGAACTAGAGGAAATTCCCGAAAAATCGATTCTCGATTGTCGAGCCACAAGCTCGCGGCTCCGCATAACTTCTTGTCCCGCAAGGGCGGTGTCAAAAAGCAGGAGACAGAGAGCAACGACCGAAACGAGTGGGAACTTCATCCCAGCGGCCGTTCGTTTTTCATTTAATAAACCGTATTTATCCCGGAGCTACCTACACGTGCGAACGGGTTGGAAAAAAAGAGCAAGGAACGGACCCGGGACTCGAATAACGAGGCGCGATATTTTGGCCGTGAACGAAACTAGGTTCCACTATCGCGTTCCTATTTCACGCGTTCGCGTGTGAAAGGGCGTGGAAGAGCGATTCGGGGGGAGGGCCGAAACCAATTCAACTATGGCATCGACTTGTTTTGGTCATCGAAATTCCTTTTTTTTTTGTATCTCTCGCCCCTCCCCCCGACGTGTCGCGGCGACGACCGACAAAAACGAGCAAGTGTAGCGTGTAACGAGCGAGGCGCACACCAGTGCCGATTTTTTTATTTTCTATCTCACGTTACACGAGGCGCGCGCGCCGCTATCCGCGGCGTTTTTCGAACCGACGGACAAAAAAAAAATTCGTAGGAAAAAAACGAGGCAACGATCGACACGCGGCCCACCGTGAAATCGTTCGTTAACTTTCCTTGGTGGCCGATCGATCGTCCGCCGCACCGAGAACGTGGCAACGCGGCGGCCACGAGCGCTCTTTGCCCCGGGAGCGCGCCCGGCGACCCGCGGGCCACTGCTTGGGCCCGAAACACCTCGCATGAAGAAAGAACTGCTGTGCTGCTCGCTCAAATTTACAAAATTTGGGTTGTCTACACAATTTTCAATTTTTGTGGGCAGATAAGTTACGATTCTTTAAGAAACCTTTATTAGAACGCAAAAAGATTCTCAGAAAAATGATGTAACGAGAGAGATCGATACCTAGACTGGGTTTTGTTTTTTGTGCAGTGCAGCCCGAGTAGGCGTGGCTTCGTTGCTCTCGATTTCGACAAAACCAGAACTGTGCCCCATGGGGTAATCGGTGCCGTTTTGTTTATGCAACTGGAATCTCGCACGAGAAAACTACAACCGCGACGCACCGTTGCGTTCATGTGTGACGGTGTTCCGTGAGCATCTATGAATGATTTGTTTATTCATCGAGCCATTCATTTTTCAACTGAAATCGAGAAAACTCAATTGGATTCCAAAATAGAAAACGCAGGTAGGCTGATTGTGCGAAATTGACGGGTTATGGATTTTTTAGAGGAAAAATCTGGGTCACGCGGGTTTTTTATTCGCCGTTTAACTTTTTCCAACGAGAATTCGGAAACGTTTTTTTGTAAACTAACCCCATAAGGATCAAAGCGATCACACGATCATTTTTTTAAAATACCGTCAGAGATAGTTAACCTAATTAACCTAATTATCACTTGAGTGGTGACTTTGAGCCACCACTTAAAATGTTGGTATCTAATCAATATGTTATTAAACATTTAAGTATTCAAAACAAATATAAAAAATCATTGAGATTGGAAATATTCTTGGTCGGAAGAAATGTTTAATTTTCGAGTTAAAATAGCTCCGAGTGCGAAGGGTTAACCTAACATTGTTCCTGCAGTTAAAACGGCCACCCGGTATACTTGAGTGGTACACCTGAAGCAGGTCGCGGCACATTTATTATTTCCCTTCTGCGGCGCGGCGCGAGGATAACAAAGAACTCGATTCTACATATGTTATCGATATAATTTCTTGCAATAACAACCGGCGCAATTTGGAGAACATGGAGTATTGCATTCGCCTCCGCAAATGTGCGACATGCACCGTTTAGTAACGAATACCTGGAGGCAGCCTGTTATGTAGTACGGTGGCCATTGTTTCCAAAACACAACAGCGTGGCATTATAATTGAGGACTCGTGAAACCGTGATACGATACAACTCCAAAGACAGAAACTCGTTAAATGTGACTCGTACGTGGATATTCGTTTGTCGACTTACCACAAGCTACGAACTAACCAAAGACAATGGACCATGTGTCTAGCGAACTTTTCCCTTCAGCTACGCTTTCTTCGTCATTAAAATTCAACCATTTACTATCGCATTTTAAATCCAACAGAACAGAGTCGCGATGAAACGTGAACATGCCAAACAGTATGGCGTTTTAATTACTTGTTAGCTTAACACAATTCAAGCTTCGTACCGCGGATGAAATTAATAATTAGCAGTCCGAGAAGAACCACTGCGATTTCCGTTCAATATTTAATGCTGTTTTGATCATTAACATTTCTTCAATCCGATGTACCAAATATTTTTCATGGAAATTTATTGTTTCTTTCGTCGGTGATATTTTGAACTCGTAAAGACGTAATGAGATTGCATTTGTTGCAGACACTCCGACGAGAAAAAAATTGATTCTATAACGTATTGTATTCCAATCGCGCGGATTCAACGGAAATCGCCCGTTCGTTTTTGGACGAATAATTCGACGGCCGATATCGGTTCAATTAACCGAAGGGGTCATTATGGCCGGAAATTAACGATAAAGAGAAACTGAACTCATTGAGGCAATCAAGTTCAAATTGTAATGTATATACGCGGGGCAAGCTGCGCCATTTAGTCGATGGAATTACACAAAGAAACGTTTGCCCTGCGTCGCTCTGTTAATTTTTCATCTTTTGTGTTCGATTGGTCCGCTAGATTTGACCAAAAACTCTAATTGGACGGTTCGATGGCAAAATTTCGGATTCGGCCAGTCCCGGCAGCCTTTCAAACACTCGAATGATGCTAATTACGTGCGCAAATTACGTAGCACTTAATTGGAACGCTAATAATAACTATAACGTGTGACAATTAACTCGAACAATGGTGTCAAGGATCGTCGATGATCCTTTCCCGTTTGCACAATGATATTATGCAGAAGAAGTTGCAATGTTTTGTTAATTAATTGTACACTTGTTTGTTTCGTACTCACGTTGAACAACGAGTAGACACTTGATTGGAGGGAAGCTTACCTGCAAAAAGAGAAAAAGTATTTTATAAATGTTCTGTAGGATGCACAGGTTGTTCGTTAATATTAAATAAATTTGTGATTACAATTTCATACAAACGTACGTCGATATTCTTCATGTAATATAAATGTATAAAATCTGCTGTCTAATCGTTACATACATATAAATGACAAGCGGCAGATTTTTATTTAATTTGAACAAACCGTAAAGTAAGGTCATTTAAATATTAAACATCATTGTTAGCCTGTGGACGCTCTGAGAAGTGAAGAAACAACGATAAAACGACGCAATACCGTATCCAGATTAACAGTTCCAGTAGGTCAGCAACGGAGCCCGTATACCTCGCAGAATAACGCCAGCGGAAAATGCACAAAAGCGATGAAATAATGAGAAGCGTTTGTATAACGGCAAGTCGGTAATTTCGAGGGTAGGAAACGATTACACCGAATCGATAAGTAATCACAAGCCGCGCGGAATAAAACAGGCTCTCGTCGGTCGGTTCCATTCGAATGAAACGATAAACGTGAATAATTTCACCGTGAACCATCGACGGCGGTCCCCGCGCGAGGCGTTTCCTTTTGTCGCACGCAATCTTACATTCCACTTGAAAGCGAAACGTTCTCGCAACAAAGCCGACGTTCCCGACGCGGCGCCGCGCGCGTCGCGAATCGTTTCCTGCCGACGAAACGAGACGAGGGAACATTACTGTTATTGCCACTGTCAGATCGCGCGGCAGAAAAGATCAATGACTGCGGCAGGATTGTCGAAGGCATGTGGCAGGATAATTACCGAAAAGCAGACATCGTGACGGTGCAGGCGAGCGTCGGTCCCACCCTCTTTGTGCCCTGCGAGGGACAACCTATATTTAAGATATGATTAATCACGTGGAGTCGCTCGCGCGATCATCGGCTACCTTCTAGCCCCGAATGGTCCCACCGAGGTATTTAGAACAATTATTCCGTTCCCATTGGCCGGCGGAACGCCATTAGAACGGAAACAAACGATACGATCTGCCTGCTCCGCGACGAACGTACGGGAAATCCCAGAAGGAACAATTTTTTGAGCGATCTGTTTGAAAATGTTTGGCTTCATTTAGCGGAACGGAACTCAAGCATCACTGTATGTATTTCACTTTATCCTGGAAATACTATCTATAGATATAATCGTCAGTTCAAAGGCGTGCATGAATATGTTATCTCGCGAATGCTTCAGGATTAATTGTAAAATTAAATTAGTGTTATTCCTCTGTCGACATGGAAAGCTGGTGAACAGGTAGCCGTTAGCTCAAACTGGTGCACGAATATGTTTCTATCCCGCAAATCCTCCAGGATAAAGTGCTAAAATCAAATTCAACACGTTTAAATAAGTTTTAAAAATTGAGAAATAATCCAGAAATAAGCCAGCCGTTGATTTTCCAACGGGTGTTACGCTAGTGAAAAATTGTGATGAGATTTATATTATTTCACATCGAACTTTTGCACACCCTTGCAGACCCTCTTAATTATTTATCACGTAAACTCGATCGCAATTTGAACGAGCGCGAACGTTTTTCGCGATTCATACTGCAGAGCCGCAGCGTGCGATCCACAAGCCGCCATTTCCCCTTCGATTATGCCCGCGGTGACCCGTATTCAGGATTTTGATTGCATCTTCGAAATTACTTTTTACAGCTATCACGCGATCCATCAAATTTTTAATTATCGCCCGGCTGTATAGCTCTCGTCTCCATGAAACTGTAAAGAGAGAAATACACACTGTGCACGGTCGACGGGGGTTGGATCCTCGAGCGGGAGGGGCGGCTGGGACGTGGGGGGAGGGAAATGCTCGGAAACAACGACACAAAAGTGAAACAGCGACGAAATTGTGGTTCGCAGAACGAATGGACGGGCGAGCGCGGACGAAACGGGAGATTAAAAAGCACCGAACGTAACGTTATAAATGTTAATCTCGATCCCTCAATTTTCTTCGTTGATGGAACGAAACGGTAATCGCCGAAAATCACGGAACTCGAAAACGTTGTTTCCCCGCAATTACGACGGATCGTACCTTGTTTTGCTTAAACACCGTTTCCAATCGTCACGCCCGTTGCGACACGAGGCAACGCGACACCGCGTTATTATTATTTCGAATTATTGTTTCATGAACGAATACACGTAACGGAATTACTTTGATCGAGACCGTAAATTGGACAGGACCGTTATTGCCGAGCTGCAGGATGCATCGGAAAGCTTCGATCCATCCTCGAAAATCGTCGATGGAAACGATTCTTCTACCATTTTGCTGACTTTCATATCCGTATTATCTTGGATTCCGGTGAAATTTGCTATCAGCGGACGCGCGAGCACCCTTTGTAAACGAAATGCGAAAATTCAACCGCGGCGAAATGAGCGGTCGCTTGTCGCCCGCCATTTTGGCAATCATCGAGTGGAATTTCTTTGTGTAGCAACATCCGTCGTTTACGCGAGCTATTTCGTTCATTATTTCATGAAATTGTTTTCCACGTCCATCTTTTTGTAACATCTTACATATTTTTCAACCCATTTCAATGATGAGGAGCAATTGAAAATTATGTATGTACTTGCCAGCGGCATTTTCTTATTGCATTCTGATTGCAAATATAAAGATGGACCGGTCGAATAGAAAGATACGAAGACATTAGAAAAATTTTTCTATTTTGTTATATTATTCTCAACCTGTTAAAATCATTAAAACGAGAAATGCATTTTCATTTAACTCCGGTTTCTTACAACTTGGACAATTTTTACACAGTCTAATAATATAAGCAATACAGACTATTCGTTTTTCTCTATAACTGTTCCAATCGGATCGATCGCATAAATCGTACGATCGATTTGAAGACGTCTCGATGTCTCGAAAAGGTGTCTCGAAAACCCTCAGCCTAATGGGTAATTCGTTGGACATTTCGCGGGCGCAATTAAAACGATCTCTCGGGATGAAACTACGGTGGCCGGAAATGTTCGTTATATTAATATCTTTCCCGTGGTTGCCGATATATTTCCGGCGGTGCCTCGCGCATCCACGCATATCTCATGTGTCGCGTATTCACTTCAATTGCAGCGTTCCCGCGGTTTTACTTCCTTTATGCCTGGCCTCATTGTCTCGGGACGCGCGTGGAAAGCCGACTCTGTACGATTATAAATATTATGCGGCCCTTGCATTTCGGGCGTGGCTCGCGAGACGCATAAATCACCTGAACAACGAGGCCCGAGACAGTTCGATGGAGACGCCAAGTAACCAAAACTGGTCTCCGTAATGTGCCAGCACGGAAATCTTCGAAAGGGATCATTCTTGAATTTTTAGACATTTGCAAATTATGTAAAGTATGTTATAAAAATATAAAATTCACGGAGTAATAACGTAGCAAAAAAATCAAGAATGGCTTTTTATATCTAACAGCCTCACACAGTTCTTGGGTATCCTAGACCTAGTTACTCTAAAGATGCTAACATAATACATCAATTTTTTTACATTTTGAAGGAACAAATCGTGTTTCATTCGCGTCAAATTTCCAAATCCTGCAATAAAAATACGAAGAAAATTTGCAGTGCTTAAAATGAGAAAATGGGTGAATTTTCACTGTGGCCACCATACTGGTTGCTTGTTTTAGGGGCAGAGCGAAGTGGATTTGGCAGAAGTCCGATTCTTTCTTGGGCAGCGTGCACAACAATTTCCCTGATTGTGCATTCTAAAGTGGCACCGCTTATTGTTAGCGATGGCTGTGAGCCGTACCCCCTGGCACAGTCATCGCGATGCAATTACGTGTTCCTGGGCGTGGATACGGTCATTATACCGCCCTACTACGCTCGAAAGGAAAAGTTGTAATTGTGAGGCCGACCTAGGCCACGTGACAATGATGCATCTAATGCGCGGACCGCAGGGATGTTACTCTCATTAAGTTGATACACGGTGGAAAATGGGGGCACAGATGGAAATTGAAATGCCCTCGGCCGCTGGAGCCATTCCTGACGTTTGATATGCGGGTTATTATAGAACGTATAATTTATATGATTTCTGGTTGGACCTGGTTGAAATGGGAATTGTGTGTCGATATATTCCACGCATACAGGGAAATAATAGAAATAACTGAAATATTTCCCGTTGCAAATTGGAAATTTTGTGGTGCCTTCGTTTTAGTGCTGTCAATTCGTCTTTCCTAATTAATTTGTAATAGAAACGGTGCAATTTAAAACTCTACAACTATTAGAAGACTTTAAAAGTATTTTTGTATTATTCTCAACCTATTCCACATATCTTTACTCCAGTTTGTTACAATTCAAGTAGAACATTTGTCACCATTCTGGACAACATTTCTCTTTAAAGATTTTCATGCATTATGGTCTCTAAAAATGTTCAGAAATTGTTAAAACATGAAATTCCACAGAATTCGGTACGATTTTCATTTATTTCATTACTACGCGAAGACTAGTGCCATTGAAAATAAGATTTGCCTACAACAATTGAAAATGTCATAAACAATCGCAGTAAATTTGCTGTGGATCGAAGTGGCAATAGTTCTTACAATACACACTCGTGTGATCCAACATAAACGAGCACATTGCGAAAGGAGCTTCCGGGACAGGCTGACACGTTCAAAAAATTAATAACCGGAGCTGTGAATGGCCCTAAGCGTGGGCGATTGTGTAGTAACAAAAAAGGGCTCGTCGTCTGAGGGTTGACGGGGGAAGCTGGTGTCGGGCCGCTTCCTTTCACCTTGGGGAACAATATGTAGGCAAAGTTGGCGCGAAGTTTGCCGGTCGGACGATGCCGCGAGGTTTCCCTTGCAAAGGGGGGCAGAGCAGAGGGGCACGGGAGTCGATCTGGAAGACGGTGGCTGGCGGGGGGGGGGGGGCGTGTGCCGCACGGGTTTCGGGTTCTTGCGGCGGAGCCGAGCGGTTTAGGCAAGGCGTTAAATAGCTCGCAAGTTTCCCGTGGCAAAACAATGTGGCTCGAGTGTGAACCTGGCAGCCGCTCCGTGGAAAGTTGCCTTTAAACCGACAAGGACTACGTGTCTTCCGAGCCGCTCTGCCTCGCGGCTACCAACACGCCACAGTGCCACGTAGATATTAGGCGCACGTACCCTAATCGTTCCGACGCGTCGCTACGTAGGAACTCGTCTGCCTTCCGGCCCGATCTCTCGCGTGTCGGACGCTCTTTGGAATGAAGATCGGAGCGGCGTGTTCAGTCTCGAACAATCCGGGTGCAATTTGTAAATTTAACGTACCCCGCTTAACGGTGTCACCCGGAGCTGCACGTGTTACTTTTATGGTTGCAAATATCCTAAACCAGGCCTGGGGAACTGGTTGATAGACAAGAACAGGCGTGGGCAGAGTCCGAATTACAAGACAGTCAGGAGAAATACGAAAACTGGGGCCCTGACTGATCTTAACCCTTAAAATGCTGAGTGGGGTCCTCAGTGGGGTATAGGGACCCCAGAAAGTATTTTTCCTTAATAACTTTGTAAGTAATTGTTTGTAATTTTTCATATTTTATTTATTTTCTCTTTTTTTATTGTATTGTGGATAATTTGTCTATTCTAAAAACATTACTATGTTTTATTTTCAATTCTACAATTTTTTAACGTGGCGTCCCTTGAGGACCCCACACCGTTATTAGTGTTGCCAAAAGGTATACAGCATTTTAAGGGTTAAGGGCATAAGAGGGAGAGGAAAGGGCTTGAGAAGTCCCAGAAAAAAGGACTGGGAAACTGGTAGCTCGCGCAGAGTGGCAGAAAAGCCTTGATCCGGCCACATTCAGCCTCCACTTCTACTGAGCTAGTACCACCACACCCAATTGACTCTACGTCTACGTAATGACGTGACAATGCAGCCAGTCTGACAGCACACAGTTATATCTACGAGGTAGGCGAACCGCCACAATAATGGTGCGAGTATTACAGTGCGGTATTTAACTGGGAATTCGACAGAAAAATTAAAAAATTCATATAGGAACTTATTTCCTATTTTACATTATATTATTTTATATTATTTCCTTATTTAGGATGCGTTTAACCATTTCATACCGCCTACCACCCAAGGTTCATCTGCGTACGCTCACAGCGCAGTTCGAACAAGCGGAAAGAAGCGGAGAAGAGGGAAAAGGAACGAACAGAAGCAGAGAGTACAGGGGGCGGAAACTGTGCTCCTTTGATCCCCGAACGTTTTTATCATCCCCCGATGTCGGATACATCGGCGTCCGACTCCTGGATATTTAGCCACTACAAAGTTTTTGGAAGTTGAAGCAGCGGCTCGAGAGTTCTCGAGATGCCTCGAGAGGCTTTAAAATTGGCGGACGTCTTTGGAGGAGGGCAGACGGATCGCGGCCGCCTCTTCGCTGCTGCATCGCACTGCTGCACTCGATAGATTCGATACAAGTCGAGAAGGAGCTGGTAATCTACGCCGGGAACAGTTCGGCGATTTTATTGGTTAATTAATACTTCGACGTTGTCCATTGATCTTCTCTCTATTTCCGACATTTAACGATCGGATCTAAACGTACAGTGAAACACTGCAAAAATCTAGTCAACGTTGAAATCTACATACATGTGTCTAATAATCCACAGATGCCCAAAGCAGGTTTCGTATCAGTTCCACCTGTGGTTGGATCGTGAGACCAGGTTCCGGGCGTCCGATAAAATCAGGGAACAGCGTCGCGGTGTCGTAATCAGCAAAGTATAAACGGAAAGTTCTCGCCCGAGATCCGGAGTGGGGGAGTCGCCGTTATCAGATTCGCCGTGGAAATTTCAAGCCGGCGCGGCGGCGCGGAGCAACGCGAATTCCGGTAACTCATGTAAGTAACCCCGATAGCTATTTGGCTTCATGAACAAGCTCAAAGGATAACGGGTGGGCGTCCCGGCTCGGATGGTCGATGATCAGGGGTCGGGCGGGGGATGCTCCGGGCAAGGGGCTCGAAATCATCGGTTTCGCGATACGTAGCCCACGGTTTCTCTCTCTCTCTCTCTCTCTCACTCTCGTCGGTAGGCGATGCTGCTGGAACCTCGAGGGTCCCGGCGCAACGCTCGATACGCGCTTATCGTACAGAGACGGATGCTCCATTATGTCCACATGCTCGACATGCCGGCCGTTTCAATTGAATCGTTCGCCAGATTACCCAATGACGCATAATGCCCACCCCGCGCGCGTTCGCTGCACTCCCGGTTACGTGCACGTAGAACGCGCGCGGCGCACGAACACGGGAATCGTAACTCCCGTTGCACCCCCTCCTACCGGCCGAACCACCCCTCTGCTACACCCCCGGGTTCGGCCCGGGGTCCTCTCACGGGTTCCACTCCTCGTGCTGCTGCCGGTGCTCCCTGCGCGCCTCTGCACCCTTTCACCGGGTGCAGAGAGCGGCCGAGCGGGTGCAGGTATGCAGCTCCGCGGACTATTGTGACCCTCTGAGTAATTCCAGACACGTAAAAGCAATTCCCGGAATCCTCCTCATTGTTATGCAATCACGGCCGGCCGCCAATGCAAACCGAACGGGATCATAATTTTGTCGGGAAGCCGGTAATGCCGCCGCGGTCGTGCCGATGACGCGCCAAGTGTCCCGTTTCCTTTGACGTACGTAACGTATGCGATCGCACTTCGGCTGCTGCGTCGCCCCCGCGCATTTACCCAGCCTGCCACGCGTATACTATACACGGTCCGCCGATCGGTTGACAGCTACGAAAGCATTTTCCGGTTTAATGTGGCCGTCACGTGCCCGCCGCGCGGAATTCGAGTCCTTCCGAACCGCGGTTCAACGAGCTGAAATTTCGTGGGGCTTATTGTGGAAGATGGCTGAACCGACATGTTCAATGGAAGGTCGTCGAGGAGGCCACTAATTTCTCCGTGCATCAATCTCCTCCCTCTCCTAATTGTACTTCTCAGGGATCAAACAATGCTGTGAAAAGCGGAGACTACTAGAGTCTCTGCAAAGAAATCTGAGAAAAGAAGACGAACACAAGGTCTCGGAAGATGCACCGGCTCGAAACAGCGTCTCCGCGAGCTGCGGCGCCTGAAAAACGGACTGTCCTTTTATGAACAGCAGTTCAATTTCTGTCGTGTGCCCGTAATGTACGACGGCCTTTCCGGTGGACAGTAAATTTTGATTTCGCTCCTCGCATAAAGATCCGCGAGGACGCAGCGGTGCGCTCTCGAGGAAAATTGAAATTCGCTCCGCGGCCCGGGACAAAAATACGAGTGACAAGATTCGGCGCGGCGGCGCTCGGACGAAATCTACGAGCGGGCCGATGTGCCAAGCGGAGAAACAACACGCCGAATACCAAAGCAGCCAGAATTTTACGCGAATCCTGTCCACGATGTTAGAACGAGCACGGCGGATTGCAACCGTGTAGCCAGAATCGAAATTACTAGCGAGCCGACCCGGGACTCCGAATGTCTCGAATTTTCCGGTACACGCGAAAAGTGATAATGTAACATTAGATTGGAAGATCATGAAGAATCGTGCTCGCGCGGTCGCACATTTCTCGGATCGTCAAGCACGATCCCACCC
This sequence comes from Lasioglossum malachurum, assembly GCA_028455605.1. Classification (NCBI taxonomy): domain Eukaryota; kingdom Metazoa; phylum Arthropoda; class Insecta; order Hymenoptera; family Halictidae; genus Lasioglossum; species Lasioglossum malachurum. Next base: position 6,040,838 of record CM052312.1, read on the forward strand.
GACCGCAGCCTCGGCTACCCGAAATTTCGAGAACCCGCACAGCCCGAGAAATTACCGAAGCACGAGCCGCTGTCGACCAATGCGACGAGCGCAGCTATTATTTCCTCTGTTCATGGGCGAAAATCGAAACCGGCTCCGTAATTATTCCACGGTGCAATAATTACTGGCGCAAGTCCTTGCCAAGAACCCTAATAGCAGTTAGCCGAACGCCGACAAGTTCCCGGAGACATCCTTCAATTACCCTTTTATCCCACTTTCCACTTACGAAACCAGCTGTGATTAACGCGCCCCGTGTCGATGGAATTTCTGTAACTGCGCTTCGCGCTTTTTGTCTCTCTCGGGTAAATGCGATTTTCGAACAGGAGCCCGGCGTCGCATTGTATCGCAGAAAGTCGCGCACGACTGACATAGGAACGGCAATTTGTTAGTCAAATGAAGCACGTCGATCGGCCATTACGTTGAATTACACTCGCGAACGATCACGGAACGCATTAAATCACGCACGATTGTCCTTAAAAGCAGTTGTCATTTCGGGAATTGCATTCGAAAACGGTATTAACGGCGAAAGTAGAATTTCGCGCGGAATTGTAAATAAAAATGCTTTCAGTCCCCGAGCAATGTGTCGCGCGACACAATCCGGCAATTACCGAAAATAATCTGGCACGATTGTTCTCAGGTAATTATTCGAAAAAGACTGTTTCCACGTTTCGTGACAATATTTTTTTAGTTTTATATTACGGCAACTAAATTCGCGACTTTTTGTTTCGTAATTCATTTTTATTGCATCATTGTAATCATTCGGTGACCATTCCGTTTGAACTGTATATCATTGGAAAGCTCTGCGTGTTGCGATTAATTTGAAATAAAATACTCCTGCTTAAAAAATATATTGACTTTCTTTGACAAAATGTGGAGGTCGCAAACTTAGTTTATTTAACATTGAAGTCCTCACTGAAATAAGCCCTTAAAATTAATATTAGGGCTGAAGATCGGGAGCCACCCCTTAAATCAACGCGACGAAGGGACATGCATTAAACGATTCTCGCGCGATAAATTTCATTAAACGTTCATTTCCACCGGCCACGAAAGCAATTCCGGGGCTGCGGCGATGCAAGACACAGCATCGACAGGGGTTGTTTGGACACGGTCGACGGAGGTTAAGATTTTAATCGGGGCGATTTAAAGCGTTTATTGATTTTTCGGGGACGTTGCCGATCGGTCGCGAACACGGGCTGGACGCGGCGGAATTACGTTTCCGGTGGCTGTTGGCGAGATACGAGTGGTCCAAGGGCTCGTTCCGTCATTTTCTAGCGAAAACCGGAGCAGAACGTGCGGGGGTTGGGCACACGGCTACGACTGACAGTACGCGTGTTCAATTTCCGATGGTTACTACGGCTGCTCGAAAGGGTCGGCGAAGTTCAATTTTAACGGTGTAACCCTGAGCACACCTTCGACCCCAGGACTCCCTTTGTCGGTCCGCCAGTGAATTTTCCGAGTTTTCAAGGCGAACTGAGCCGCGATACGGATGAAACGGATTTGGTCGCCGTCGTCGTCCTCGCCGTCTGTGTGACGAGCGGATCGACGCTGGATAAATCCAACCTGTCGGTTTCACTTTCGACCATTCGATCCGGTTCTCGATGAGGAAAATTCCCGGAGCCCCGCTTTTAATTGAATTTTCGTAATCGCAAAGCAATCGTTGCGAGATTGTAGATCTTCAAGAGTTTTTAGCAAATGCCACTTTGTAGACTGCGGATTTTTATACAAAATAAAGATTGTCTGCACCATTTGCAAGAGACTGGAGCCAGATAAACGCTTAATTCTTACTTTAATCGTTTTAACAAGCTGAAAACATTAGATTCGCATTACTAGATCATTGTAACTTTTTCACTGTTTTAAATGGTACCTACTAATTTTTCCCATAAATGCATAAAATCTAGTTACTATACTGTTGTAAAAATGTTGCTCTAAATGATACCTAAGACGCTATGGTATCGTTGAATTCCAACAAGTTTAGCATAGAAAAATTTTAATAGATTAGTGCAAATTAAACATTGTCCCAGTTAATTCTAGAAGTTAAATAAAGGCGTGCTTCTTCATTTATCAATCCCTTTGATTGTTCGTTCGATTCCAAAGATTCGACATTGCCGAGGACGTTTAATAAAATATCAGAGCACAATGAAATATAATATTTTTCTTGCTGAGACTAACCTCGTTGGAAGTTTCGTTTGAAAGCATTATTCAACCTCTCGCTTGCTATCTTCGCTAAATCCATTCCAGGGGACCCGGAGGGTCCTGTATTGCTCCGGAATAAATGAGGACGAGCATCCGACAAAATATGACGAATCAATAAAGCGGTCCGCAGTGCAGGAAGGTCAAGAATCAGTAAGATTTCAATCAAGAGCCATTAGGGCGGCCAGTTATGCCGGTAGGCCGAGGGGTTCAACTTTCTCCGATGGGGTCAATAAAGTACACGGCAGCTCTGTCTGCGACAAACGCGGTCCAGGGAGGGTTGGAAGCCATATTGCCGTTGTTGTTCGCCGTTTGGAGACCTTGATAAACACTGAAGATATTTCCTGCCGTCCGACCCCGTTTGCGCAGGTAGCCAAGACTCGCAACCCATCATTTACTGATCAAACATGGTCAAAAGGCTGCAAACAGGAGTACAGATCGGCTTTCTAAGTCATTCTCAAGCAATCCGATAACATACGGATAAGAAAGTAAATGTACTCCATCAGTTTCCTTGCGACGATATCAGATGAATAAACTGAGGATCTTCACGTAAAAAATAATCATGTAGTTTGAATAATGTACCTCGAGCAGAACTGGGGAAAACCCAAAAGTAGCAGCACCGATGCAGCAACCGCTGATTGGCTACCAATCCGAAAACTTGGTTCGAGAAGTCATATAAAATCAGCGCAAACCGTTAGAACCTCGTCAGAACGCAACGTCAGCACGCTGAACTCCCGTTTGTATAATAAAGGCACGGTTACGAGTTCGTCTACACGAGGTTTAGCATTAATTGGTTTGCACAAACGAGGTTCCACCGTAACACAACTACTTACATTCAATCATTATGCAACAAACTACTTGCAACCAGAAAGTTTCTCGTTCGGATAACATCGAACACAGGCTGGTTCGAAATGAATACCTGCGCGATATGAATTTACCAAATGAACATCGGGCTACGTCGGGCAAAGGACAACCACAAAGCATCCCTAATCAGGAGCCACGTGACAACAGAGCTGAAAACGAGGCCCGTCGTTGCTGGGAGTCGTCTAGCGTGCAAACCCGCGCCTACCAGCCCCGTGCACTCGGAATTCGAGTAATTTAGCGGCGACAAGAACTCGTTCCTGCGCCCAGTCGACTGCCAATGGAAGAATAGCTTCACCCGCGGTTCCTCCCAGTCTGTGAATACCACGCGATCTACGACACCCTCAAGTGCTCCCCAGAAATTCCTTGTAAAGTCGCCGCAGCCGCCGCGAGCTCTCCCTCCAGGACAAACCAGTTATCAAACACAGAGTTTCTCGGCCGTCGGACAAAGACGCGTTTATGGCGATAAGATGCTCGAAGGACAATGGTACACGGTCCGGGTGGTTCCTTAGCTTTAACCGATTGCGGTACTGCCTACGTATTTGTCCGGCTGGAACCACCTATTATTCCATCGATATCCTTTCACCCGCGCCGGAAAGTATCTGGTTTCTAAATAGCGCATCTTTATGCAAAGTAAATACATTTTACCCGAACTGCAACAAATTTCTCGTCTTTCTTAACCCTTCGCAGACGGAGCTGTTTTAAATTGAAAGTTAAGCTTTCCTTCCGATGTAGAATAATTCCATTACATCTCATACAATACTGAAATGTGTGGTAATCGATTAGCAGACTACGGATCTTTATGTAAAATAAAAATATGGAGGATTGCACGAAGCAGCGGTAAGTTGAATAAAAATTCAATTCATCCCTTAATAGTCTTCTTACCCCTTGAAGACAACATAACAATATTCTTAGATTTTTTTATATCCCTCCCAGTTAATTCTTCCATAAATACATACAAATAATGTAATACTAAATTCTTTTAACGCGCTTTCACTGTTTTAAATTACGGTGTCCAGTTATTTCAAAGATTTTTCCCTTTCACACACTCACGCCGTCGCACAATCATCGAAAGAGATACTGCACAGACGCGTCAGTCGACGTTTGCGGTAGCCATCTCCGAGCACATGGGCGATCCAAGATAGTAATAAAGAATGGACGAAAAGCTCTGAAAGCGCTCGCGTAGAATCAGGAAATAGCGAAGCACGTGAGAAGTCCAAAAGTGTTTCAGGAGAAGAAACGGCTGTTCCGCGCTACACCATTCCCGGCATTACACCGAAGGGGGAAGGAAGCTATCGCGAGGAGCAACTTTCTCGGGTGAGGTGTCCAAGAGAGAGAGAGAAAAAAAGGAACAATCCGACGTGACAAACACTTGGTAGGAAACTCGAGTCGGGCCGTTGCGACGATTTATGGCCAGTTGAAACGTAGCAGAAGTGGATCTTGCCGAATGCCACGCGATCTACGGAAACCTGGGGAGACCAGTTTGCATTCCACGCAGAAACGTCCCCATTCTGTCAGAAACGGACATGAAGGGTGAACCCCGGGCTGCCGTGTTACGCACGGTCGTTTCGCGACCTAAATATCGATGCCAACTCGCGACTCGCCGATTCCGCGAACGTAAACTTTTGAGACTGACGTGGCTCGCGAAAAGAATCGCATGGAAATACGATACTACTATTTTTGAATGAGAACTTCACTAAAATATAGTTGCAGAAAATACTGTTTATCCGTCTTTCAATTTTATTATAACCTTTTAAGATATTCATATAATTCTGAAACTAAACTCCGCTATTTACTAGAATAGAAGCCTCGTCCTAATAAACGGGGCGTTTCGAATTAATTGGAATCACTACAAAGATGAAATTAATTAATATCATAATCAAATGTTCAGTTGATAGTTATTACGCGCCGCAATTAAGCGCCGGCGAATTAAACGGGAAATTATGGAACAACGGCAAATATCCCTGTAATAACTGTTGATACCTCAAACAAACAAGACTCGGCTTGCATTCGGAATGCAATCACCCGAATTTCTGATTGCTCTCGAACCGATAAGAGTCGTGTAAAGCTCCCTAAACTACGCTTGAAAAGAACATTTCGCAGTACGCGCAACAGCGGAAATCATTTTCTGAAACGCTTGCTCTCGATGTTCCAGGAAATGTAACACCTGAAACGTTCGATGGGAACAATACCCCGCGGCGGACACAAAAATTGTAACCGGACGGCCGTTAACCCACTTCCAGCGAATGTGGAAGATAACACTGGTGGACAAAATTAAAGTTTTCAAATGGTGCAGTCCAGATGAACCTTTATTACAAGTTTCTTCCAGCGGTTTTGTTGATTTTCAGCGAGGCTATTCAGAAGAAGACTTCGTGTTCTGAGTCTATGTTTGAAAAGGTCGTCTTTATTGATGGTCGGCTGGAACAGAGAAGGCCTCTCTGTCATGCGGGATAAAATCTATTGCGTTGACAAGAAAGTAATTTCTCTATTCCAGCAATGAACTTTAATCAATAAAATATTTTCTCATTTATTCTTTTTCGCAAAAGATCATCGAACAAAAGGGAGAATATCTTCTTCATTAACATTCATTGCTTGGATAAAAAAATGGGGCTCTATTTCACCTTAATATACATTTTATTCTTTAAAATAAATACGTAACCATTATAAATGCTTCAATTTGCTTTCACATATGGTACATGTTGCAGAAGAACGACGTCTATAAGTGCGAAAAGTTTGAACAAAGTTCCCGTTGTAAGTGTCAATATCGATCCCTATTACCAGGCTGTCTTGAACAAGTCCGCGCTAAGGCAAACAATCCTCCATCACAGGAATTCCCATCGGACAAGATCCTTGGCCGTCAGGAAACAGTGTCAGCGCCGCATCCGCAGAGAACGCGGGGCATGCTGTGCGCGGTAAACAAAGAGAAATCCGCAATTTTAGCGGGTTCGTGACGGTCAGCGGGCATTTACACGTCTCGCGTGGTCGGCGTCCGCCGAGAGTCGATCCGGGGTAGTCTATGTATCCGGTAAACGCGCTATCCATAAAAGTCAATGGCCGGGCGTTCTTCTCGCGTTGTTGTCCCTGGCAAATGCCAGATAAATGGCTCTCGGGGGTCCCGGCGACACCAACTAATACCCGGCCCGCGGGCGCATTCTCCTGGCGGAGAGCGGAGTCGTTTACGTCCATGGGGCGGCGCGCAGGATCGGCCGATATCAATATAGGAAACTGGACTTCGGGGACTGATGGGACTCGAAAGGTTACGCCTTCTCGGGGGTGCCTCTGCTAATATCGAAGGCGGATGACTTATGGTCGCCACGGTCCGTGGGTCCTCCTATGTCTGGTCGCACGGACATGGGGTCGCGGAGGCTACCACCATGCCGAGCACGCCGCAACCCCCATACTATGTACCAGCCGGACAGGACATCTAAACACAGTCCGGGGACGCAACGATGCCGAAGTGCCGTGCGACTCGCATGCGAATGGAAACACGCACAATGGAAATGTAATTTCATTCCTCGCGACGACTCCGCTCGCGCAGGACGTATTGAATTCTTCCGTGTCTGACCATCGACGTCGTTGCGCCCTTTCTCGTCCTGCACCCTACTCGCGACCAGCGAGTTTACTTCCTGCCGGGGTTTTGTTTAAATTCCGAAAGCATCCTGCCGGGGGGAAAAACCCGTTTGCTATCTCTGATTACACTCGTCCATGCGAGCTTTGTTGCCGACCACGTTCAGCTCGCTGAAGAGCTTTAAACATTATTTTTGAGTCTATCTCTTTTTCTGCGTTAATTGAAGAACAACGGCCGTATGCAATGAAAATGCAGTAAAGGCGATGCCAATCCTGGGGCCGACAGGGGGATTACATCCGTAATCTCTTCGAACGAGGCTATTCATATAATTACGGTCGAACTTCATGTACAGGTAAGTTCGTTTGATAGTTTAATTGTGAGTCTACCTCTTTTTCTTCGTTAATTGCCAGGATCAGCAGCTACAGAAGTATTTCTTCTCTTGCTCATTTCAATCGATTCAAAATAATACAATAGCATTTTTAAATTCCGCAAATGATTCTACAAGTTCTACACTTGATGTACAGATTCGAACATAAACGGCGGCAATCTTCCTTCTGCAATTTTATTCACACGGAATCACTGCCGGCATGTATACGGCATCTCCATCGCAGAACTCATTATCCCCCGATCAACCCACTTCACCCCCGATCCACATTTATAAACAACCCCATCTCGAAGGCTGCAAACACGGAAGCGAATCTCTCTCGAAGCACGGGCTAAACAGATGACAACGATCAACCATCGAAGCACTTGAGGGAGCCATTTTTAAGCGTGCGATAGGGTTGGGGAGGATCGTTCCCGCGGCAAATAAGCTACAGGGGAGCAAATCTTTTCAATTATCGAACCGGGCGATATACATAACAGTAAAGGGTAATGACCGGCGGATTTCGTTCTCGGTCGCGCACGGATCTTCTATCGAGCAACAAGATCGCGCGCAGGGTTCACGCTTTCGTCGGAAATCCCTTGCTCCGTACGCCGGTAATCGTACATCGGAGATCATGGCTTTTAACGTGTGCTAATGGCACGTATGCGGGACCCGTCAAATTTTTACGTTCACAATTTGTTGGAATTATAAAAACATTTTGACAAGCTCTAGAAGCAATGAAAAAATTAGAAAAGAAGAATGATAATTAAAATTTTGAAAATATAGGATATTTCGGTCAGATTTGATTCACATGTTCTCTACATTCGAAGGAATGAGTAAGTACCATTTTTATTCCACAATATACTTATGGACGGGAGCCTAACAAAAACCTTGTTACAATACACGTAAATATGACTTGTTACCCAAAAATAAGAGAGAATTTATTTCGATGTGTAGCAGACACGGAAGCCTACGAGCTAGATCACTCTCGTTGACCCGTTGAGACACGGCGAGAAGAGCGATCGACGATGGATCGTTCCGATGGAACTTGTAGTTCTTCGTGTAGCCAACGGAATTCCAGCAGGAAAACCGGGGCGTGCGATCCGGTCAACAAGTCCCGGGACGCATCAGCCGATAGAGTGACACGCGGCGTCGTTCACTCATTCTACCGTAATAAGCTGACGGATTACGACGGGGTTTCCTTGGCACGGGTGCCGGTGCCAGCTCTCTCTCGATCCCATTAATTTCGCTCCGCATTAACTCCTTCGGGTAATGGTCGATCCGTGCCTATCAAGACGCGTGATTCATTTTTGAGATAACGACCGGCGACGTGTCGCGATAAATGATCGCTGGTTGCGATCGGAATACCCGCCGACTTCGAATCGGTGTGCGAAGAGAACCTCCGACGAGCTTCTGAACGGTAGACCATTTATTTTTTCAGAATATAATACTAATAATAATATATTTTACCCTTTATATCACAGTTTCCAATGCCAAATTCACGTGATTTACAATCTCAGAACCTCCTGCAACGGGGTAGACTTCAATAAATCCCGGAGGTTGGCCAAAGATCATCGATCAAAATGCAGCACATATGGTTTAATAAAGTTTTCTAGCGTTCCGAAAATGTCTTTTCGAAGCTGCCTTCGAAAGGCAGACATACTAAAACGCATTAATCTTTCGGAGCCGGTGAGAGATATGACAAATCGACAGAAGGGACGCGCGAGGCTGGAGCAACGTTAATATCCGCAAACATCAAACAGTTTCGCGCGTTGCCAATTACGCGTGGCTGCGCAGAAAGATCGGGCATCAACGAAAGTGCGGAAGGACGCGGGGTGGGGCGTGTAAGGTGCGCGTCGCCATGTTCGAGGGGTTAAATAATACCGACGGTAAAAACTGTGCCCCTAATCCGGGGCTGTTTGAAAAGGAGCGTCGAGCAGCAGCGAGCAAATTAGAGTACAGGCTTGGCAGAGAGCCTATTACGGCTTGCACGACTGAAATCGCACACCGAGGGCGTAATGCGACGTAAATTGATGGTTTCTATATCTCGGCGTTAAAGGGTCGTGCTCGATCTTTACGCGTCCGCCGCACACTCTTTCCAGTCGGTACTCTCGCGAGTATCTAGCTTAATTATTGCATCCATTCCCGGACGAGGTGAGGAACATGCTCGCGTTTCACGTTCGAGCAAACCGGCCCGAGGAGTTTTCTTCCGTTTCCGCTTGCTTCCGCGCCGTCACCACCCCCGAGGAGGATCCGAGACGGCCGGATGAAAACGGATTGCCTTTCGTCGGACTCTACTCTCGCTTACTAAACTGATATTAATGGACCGTAAACGACGGTGCATCCCGTAGACCTGGCCAGCCTTCTTCGCCTCACCCCCTCTCTCTCTCTCTCTCCCTTTCGTTCGCGTACTCCGGCTGTTTTCAGAGTGGACGCTCGAATTTCAGAGGAAGATCGATCGCTCGCCCCGATTCCTCCAATCTGTATCACTCAGGGAACTCGAAATCCTGCACACGAGCTCCTCGAGCAGGGCCAGTTGCGAACGGTGAAATTGAAGAAGAAATATATACCTCTTAGCACTTGCAAGACGCGTTTTTAGGGCATAGCCTTGAAATTTTAGGAAGAAACAGTTACCACAGCGTGCAAGGAATAGGATTGTACATACTGGGTGTACTGCTCGTTCGTCATATGTGTATGATGGTGAGGCAAAAAATGCGGCCCCCTCCTTCCCCCACTACTGAGCAATCATGTTCGCGTTCGCATTTTTTAATCATTAATTACACATTTGAGATCTGGTTGATTTCATGGTTTCAATACCTGCAGCATTCAATAAAAAGGCTTTCAGGCTGGAAATTGTCGACCCAGCAAGGTAAATGAATGTTTATAAAACTGGATGTGCAAGGAAAAGGATTGTACTGCAGGACCAATCATGTTAGCGCTCGTATTTCAAAATCGAACTTCTAATAGTTCATCCAATACACACCAAAAAAATCGTACACAATTTTTATTATGGTGTACACGTACTTTAATCAAATTATTTATTATTAGTTACATACCTTAAATTTCATGATTTCGATACCTGCAGAGCACTTAATAAAAACTCTTTAACGCTTGAAATTGTCGACGCAGCGAGGTACATAAACGTTTACAGAACCAGATCGATTTACCGTGAAATTTTCACAAACCGATGGATTTCAAACGGAAAGAAAATTTAAATTTTCGTTCTCTCCGGATAGAAACGTTTCCATTCCATTTTTAAATCGCTTTGTAATTTCAAATCAACAGGCACGCGTAGTAGGTACGCGATATCCCGACACTGACAAGTGAATATTTTACAAACAGGATAATACGAAACATTTCACTCCGAAATCCGGACAGCCCGTTTGACGTGCCAATAATTAAAATTCAGCGAAATCGAGTGAATTAATGGAACCTGTGAAAAAGAGCAAGCTACCGTTTCCATTTCAAATCTACCTAACTGTAGAACTCGATAACCCAATTACAGAAATGGAAGTTCAAACTGTTGCGTTGCGAGAGTTGTGTGTTTTGAAAAACATACTTTATACAATAGTAGCAGATTTTTTATAGGACCGTGCGAGGGTTGACGCTTTCGTAACAGGCGCGATTCGAAAGTCTTAGACGAAATTGGATCGGAAAGGGTTAACTACCCCGACAAAAGTGCGCGTTTGCGAATTCAACGCGCGAATTCTACGTTTCGTGTGTCACGTGATCATCGTGCGAGAGTTTTAGGAAGAGCGTCGCAGGCGCGAGTTCGACTCCTAAAGGTGAGTGGGAACACTTACGAACTTCTCGCATTCAGAGGCAACCTGTGCAAGCGCGCGGCTCCTTTCACGCGTCGCGAACACGTGTCGAAGCAGGGAGGGAGAGGGGGAGTGCAACTGCGGGAGCGATACGAAACTGTACAGCCATATAACGAACAGGAAGCGGTATTTCATCGTTCGTTCGGGAACTGCCGTGATAACGTTTCTATGATTTCTATTTTACTCGAGCGGCGTTGGCCCCTCCCTCCTCACTCGAGTCCCATTCCCGTTTCAGCAAACGGGAACACGCGGACCGTTCTACGTTATACGCGCGACTGGGGAACGGAACACGAATATATCCCGACACACGTTCAAGCATTACCCACTGCACTCGACGGTATCCGGCTCCGGAGTCTACGTTTACGGTGTGCACCGAGCCTGTCGAGCAATATCTCCGCTGTTTATGAGAAACACGCGAAAGACGCGAGAGACTCCGCTCGCACGGCGGCCCCGTGAATGGGCTTGAAGTTTCGTAATCCTGTAACTACGAGTTCGTCGATTCTTTCCCGGAGTCTTACGGGAAGTGTCGGATACACGCAGCGGAAGTTTTCAGCCGGCTACGGAACCTGAAGAATTTTACAATCTCGACAGATTCAGCATAATTCATTCCGGGAATCCTAAAATCTTCGAATGTTTCGCGATTAACAGTCTGCGGTTTACCTTTCAGCACATCTAGAACAGCTTCTCATACAAGAAAAGTTCCTGTTCTTAGACGACTTCCTGGAAAACGATATCATAAGATTTCGACCGAAGCACACTGGCCAAAAACGCCGAGTTTGATCGTTTTCCGGAGAAAATCCCGGACGTTCGCTGCGACAAAAGTTAAAAACATAATCGCCCAGGGGATGGGTAAAAAGTATTGGCCGAGAGTTATCGAAAACAATGGCTGACTGATTCAAAGATTCCCGAAGCGGAAGTCGACGGTTGTTAAACTTTTCCGCCGAGCAGGTTCGCTTTTATAAAACTTATTGCAAGAAAAATCGGAAACCCACTTCGCGCTCTCTCTCTCCCTCCCTTGCTCTGGTTTCACGAAGTTATACTGTTCGGATTAATAAAGAAAAGATCGTGGCTCGGTATAATGAGAAAAGTTTGTTTGTAAGAGTCAGGAATCGTCAATTTCGGAACGGAACAGGTGAACTCGGCTCCACCGTCCGGCGTAGAAAATTGAAATTTCGGGGGACAATGGACACACGCGAGCAACTTCGGTTCTCCGTAAATGTTTGAAAAATTCGATTGTTTTCCTTCGAACGGCAGCTTCGAGCTCGAAAATTGTTCCTGGCCCCGGTTCGCGTTGATGACGCCAGTGAATTGAATCTTTGAAATTGTGACAAGAAGATTCTCTTTCTCGCATAAATTTTGAACGTATGTGAATAATATTCTAAATTCTTGTTAATAATTTAAAGTGGCTGCTAAAAGGTTCAAATTAAGATGATACGTTCCTGGATCAGAATGGATCCACCAGAAGCAGCAGATCTGTTAGGAACAGTCCAGACAAAGCAAGTTCGTAATCGATTTTTATCGTATACATACATATGAATAAAAAATTCTATACATTCATTTTTGTGACTGCTAAAAAGTTCAAATTAAGATGATACGTTCTTGAATCAAAACGGACCCAGCAAATCTGCCAGGAACAGTTCAGGCAAAGCAAGTTCAGCATCGAGCAGCTGGCGTCGAAGGCGTCCCCTGTTTCCTGCGGTACCTGAGCGACTGCAATTCACCCTTGTGACTAAGTAAGAATCGCTCTCCGAAAAAAGAGCGGTGCCCGCGAATCCATATTCACGCCTCCCGGACAACACTCCAGCCGGCAGAGTCCCTCTATTGTTGTGCCGGCGGTCGTCGTACAAAAGTCAGCATCGATCGGCGCCAAACTCATGGCACGCACGCACACCGTCGCACACCGGCCGTGGCACAAAAGTGGGACAATATTGGCAAATGAGACGGTACATTTGCCAGGCATTGTCGACAGGCGCCGGGGTGACCGGCCGGGCCACGGCCGTTGAGCGCACCGTAATTGCGCGCATTGTTTGATGCGCGACTGGACGATTCGAATCAAATCGAGGCTTGGCGTCTTCTTCGCTCGCGGGGACGTCCCCGCCCTCTACATTCGTCCTCGAATCATCCTCGATCATTTTCGCCGGTTCATCTTCCGCGACGGATGACTCACCCCGTTGGTAATGGCCTGTGAATGATTATTAGCAGCCATCTTCCTCCCGAGCCCAGCTACCGCGTTTTTTTTCGTTGCTGCACCCTCCCCGAACCCGGCTGTACCAACTATTCCGTCGGAGGAACAAGAGAATTAATCTTACCCGAAGAAGATTTGCTCCCGAAGCTCGCATTGCGATTTCGAAGCAGTCATCCCTGTGTCCGAGCTTTGACAAAGCTATCCCGCGGTTCTGCCTTCTCATCGTGATCGATGCGTCGTAATTAGAGATGGAGTTTAATAAGAGTGATTTATGAATGGTGGCGCAGGATCGTGGGACTACGCGTTGCGGCGATCTATCCATTCGAACAATGAAATTCAGGAGTAACTGGCTAACGACCTGGATTCCCGAAGAATCGATCGCCGAACAAGAGGTAACCGGAAACGTGGTTTGATCATTTTTCTAGTATAAGATTACACTCGATCTTGTCTGCATTCTGAAATGTTGTCATTGAATCCCGGAACTGAACCCGAGCTCTATAAAGTCCTTCGAACAAAAGTTACGTGATACCGCACTTCTGTTAGCTCAGTGATATGTATCAGTTTCAACTAGCCCTACGGAATCTACTCTGAGATGCACACCTCTAGCCTTCTCAATAGACGGTTCACGGAATTCTATGCTATCAGCGGTGCGATCGATGTCTTCCAGCTATCGATATAGAGGAACTGTACTTCCAGATGCAGACGATAGACTCTATCATCGTACTTTCGCATACGAATTTCAATAAACTTGTTCGGCTTAAAATAGCAAAAACATTAAACGAATGCAAAGCTACTGTTATATTATTTTCAATCTCCTTCAATCTCGAAACATATCAAGATGAAAAAGTTTTTATTCTGCATAAAGATCCGCAGTTTACTTATTACGTTTTTACTACAGGCTTAGATAAAAAAAAAAACTTCTGAAAAGCAACTTTTACCGTTTCAACATTTTCGTTGCGCGTCTCCAGCTGAACCAATCGTTCCAGCGTCGAAGTACCGTAGCCGTTCGGTCCACTTTTAAAGAAGCGATTCTGGAAAGCTCCCTGACCACAGTTTCAGAATCGGAGAGTACAAGTTGGAAGGAGAAGGGGGGAGCCAGCAAGAGCTCGAAATGTCCGGCGAATTCATTGGTCCGGCATTCGGGATATTAAATGGCGCGTGTCTGTGCGTGATACCGTGGAGCGGTATCAAATCGGCCATCTTGCCGGTAAAAGTTTCGTTTTGTCCGGTGGTTTATAGCCAGGCGAAACCGAGCCGAGTCCCCGTCTACGCCCGGTCGAGCATTGTTCGACTTGCGCCCCGTTCCTTTTCACCCCGGAATAGCCAAGCCGTGATTAACTTCGGCCGTTCCTACCGTCGACGTGATATAAACGCCGTGACGATATCGCCCCGAGAAATGGAATTCCACGCCGGTAACCCTTTTCGACGTCATACCGGTTAATTTACTCGCGTGGTCCGCGGTTATCAGTTTCGCCTTCTGCCATCGGAGGCCGCATTCGAGAGATTTACACGTTCGGCCAAGATCCGCGGCACACATCGTCCTTGTCTGCGGATCTAGCGCATTCTAGATATCCCGATCACTGAACGCATCGCGTGACTCGCCGATCTAAATTCCCGATGATGGCTGCCCGCATCCACCAGATACCGCCAGATGATCGAATGACCCGCACAAGAGCCTTTTTCCGATATTCGAATTGATAACTGTCGTCCGATGTCGCTCGACCATCATCCTGTCGATTCATTCCAGTGGTCGACAACAACATGTTTTTTAACACCGAATCGTCGTTTTATTTTTCACGATTAGTGAGACTTTCGTCTTTTAACAGGTACTGTTTCGTGTAGAACTAGACTGCGGATCTTTATGAAAAATAAAAATTGTCTGCATAGAATAAACTATTGTCTGAGAAGAAATTTTCAACGATTTTCGATTTCATCTTCTCAATTTTGCTATAAATGCGTAAACACCCGCAGTCTAGTTGTAACTTTTCTTTCTGTAATTGATTTAGCTACTTTTTCGTCATAAAATCACAATGTTTCATGTTGATCCGTGGATAATTCGAAATATCAAGATGTACCAAAACAAAGAATTCGAGATGACTCTGGATTGGGATCTATACTTTTAGAAAATTCAATAAAGAAATCGATTCTCTATTTCCACACTTCTCGATTATTTTCGCACTTCGCGGTCACCATCTGACGAACTACTTGAGGAACTAAAGCATAACCTATAAAACGATGAAACTCCATCTCCACTGAGTACACTCTCGCAAGCAATAAAAAAAATAGAGAATCTTTCTTCTCCTAAGAAGTACATAATCCGAGGTGCACCCTGGGGTAAGGAGCGTTCGAGCATCGATTCCCAATAGTCCTCGCTCGATTCTGGAAATCAGTGCCAGAACTAGGACTCGGTAGGGGAAGTCTGGCACTTCGAAGTCACGTTTGGTTATATCGTAGAGAACCGAATGGTTCTTATCGCGACGTCGCAGGCCAGGTGGCGTCGCGTCGGCAGGTCGGTCTGCATTCAGGAAAGAAGAGGCGTCGTAAACAGGGCCGGCAGGCAAAAGCGAAGCGAGCAGCGAGCAGCACGATGCGTTGTATCGGGCGATACGAAGGAGACATCCGAGGGTTCGTAAAGCAAACGAGCCATCTTATCGGTCGGTCCATCTGTATTCACGACGTTTCTGGCTTATCTTCGGCGTCTTCTCTCTCTCTCGGTCTTTCTTAAACGAACGAACACCGCCGCACCGACCGTACGGTTCCTTGTCTGTCCTTCTGTCTTTCTGCTCTTTCCCTAAGGAGATCACTTGCCGGCACTCCGGCTCGGCCATACTGCCACTCCATCACATCAGCATCTCTGTTTTCCACTCTATCGCCGCGTCACATCTTCCCGCTCCCTGGATTCTTTATCCTTCGCCGACCGAGTCGCTCTCTCCTCCTCCTCTCTCTTCCACTGGCATCTATCTGCACTTTCATCCGTTTTAGTCCATAGTTCTTGCTCTCGGCCGGTTATCCGCGTGTACACCGGAAAAGAATGAAGAAAAACGAGCACGGCTCGAGATGAAAAGTCTTGCCACTCATCCGCGGCTAATCCTCCTTTTCTCTTGAAAGTCATCGTCACGGCGCCGCTCCGCGAATCTTCTTCCCTCGCGGACGCCGCCGCCGTTCACGACGAACGCGGCCGGCCGGATTACGCTCGGCCCCTCGACGAATGATCGGTACCATCTCCTCTCCCCTCTCTTCATCCTCGTCCTCTACCCCCCGCGCGGGCCGCGACACGGTTTCACGCTTTCACGGTACGCCGCGCCACGTTCTTCTAAGAAAATGAGGCTAAGTTCCTCGCAGGGACAAAAGGGAAGAATCTTTCGCCTAGGCCCTAGCTTTCTTTCTTCCCTCGGCCAGACTCCAGCCGCGGCTCGCTTATGTAGGCCGGTTTGGAATATTCAGCGAGCCGGATCGCGCGCGCCGAGGAGTTTATTAGAGGTGTAGGGACGCGCCGCCGCGTGCATCCACGCCAGGATCCTACTTTATGGAAACCCCGGATTACCGGGGATTACTAGCTGGATATAATCGCTTATGTTCTTCGTAAAGCCTTAAGCAATGCTAAGCCGCCGGTTACGAGCTTTTTATAAAACCCGCGGAAACTTCTGCGGCTGCATTTCCGGCTTCCGTCCCGTCCGCCGATAAGGTGTCCGTGTTTATTAGCATGATTTCCTCCCGAGACTCGAGCAACACCGTTTTTATTCGTTCTGGGTGCGTTCGGGACAGCTCGTAGCGGCTTTTTAGCACCTCGATCTCCGCGTCGTGCTTTCCTGTCCTGATTTAAAAAATTCATTTTCTCTGGAAGGAACTGGGGGTTTAATGGCTTCGTTAAATAAATCATTGTCTTTCCGTTGGAGGGTTCAGGGCGCTTGTTTCATAGAATTAATGAGAAAGCTTTTTTATTTCGGAAAGTCTGTCTGGATGTTGCTCCAATGTGGACACAGCTTTATGACGGAGCAGCGGGATTGCTCTCGAAGGGAGATCGATGGAGAAGTGCTCCGAATCGAGCGGGAAGTTCACGCCCCGCGGCGTCGTTAATTCAGCGCATCCCGAAATCTTCGGGTCAGTTTAAAACCGGTCCGGAAACGAGGTGCACTCGCGGGACCGCGTCCATCCCGATAATTACGAGAGCGTTCCTCTCTGTCTCTCCCACTCCCGTGGAGAATTTCGCCGGACGATCGGCGGGAACGTTAACGATAGAAGTGTAACACGGTGTCCTACTTTCCGCTCGCAATCGGAAGCTCTCTTAGGAGCTGCCGGATGGAATTGGCCGGTGTAAGAGGAATTCCGCGATTAGACATTTACAGGCCGAATCTTCGATCGGATATCGATTCGCCGGCCGATCTTTTTACTGCTGACGCCGACCGAGGGCGGGGGCGTGTGCGGAGCTTAAGGGACCGGGACCGCCGATCTCTTTGTTCGGACGTCGCCCGCGACGGTGCGGTGAACGAGAGGGAATCGAGCCGAAGGCAACGAAGGGAAATAAAAGACGGAGCAAGAGGTCTCTCTACTTGCACACCGAGACCTCCCGTAAGCGGCACTCCGAGAGCCGGTCTGACCGGTACTCGGCCAACCATTGTCGGACGTCTAGCTGCGAGCGATCGTCTCCGTTTCCACGCCCGGTTCCTCGAGAATCGTAAATTTTTGCTCCAACTACGTGCTCGCAAGCTCTGATTTCTCGCCTAGAACCTTCTTCCCTGCTTTGTTTTATAAGGCACGAACCTAATGCGGGTTCTTCTGCTTTGCTGATACGCTGACGCCGTCCTACATTTGCGGAATCAGAGGATTAAGCGAGTATCTCTGTCTGTATCGTAGGAAGCTGTGTCGATTGATATGATGTGCAGTGCGTTACGTCAATGAATATATTTGATAAAGCGCATTAATGTACATGGCGGAATTCAGGTTCTACGGTCGTGAAGAAAGGATGTACTATATGGAGTGTGTTGACTATCATTGTGAAATTCATTTTCCACATTCGTCAAAAAAAGATTCAGAACATAGAGTCGATTTTACACACTGCACTGTACCACACTAGTGTTTGAAGCCTTTATATCTTCATCTATCTTCCACACTGACATTTTGGGGATTGGATTTCGTGTTCTCTTCACGCTTGACGATTTATCTTGAAAACAACGGTGGATTTACTCGGCAAGTCGCGAGTGTGGTAATGGATATCGTACTAAAACTGGATTGGGTACTAACATGAAGTTTCGAACCGTACTGCCTTTAACTCCATAATTCTGAAGAAAGCGATGAACGAACGCACTAGATTGTCAGAGAATGGTGTGAAAGTGAATCAGATCTTCGTTTAAAAACTTTGGAGTAATTAATAAACAGTCGCTTTTTCGACATAAAATGTTTCATGAAAAATCTTGATGATTCATATCCAACAAAAAATTGCTTTGAAGCTCATAAATGATACACAGACTTGACAACAATGAACAAAGGAACAGAACGTGTTATATACTCATATAAATAATATTAAAATATTGATAATACTAGAGAAACCAGTGTATCTTGATACCAGCAACATAAAAATAAAATAAAATGATTCCAAATGGACATGATTCTTTCCTTTTCCGCTTCTGAATAATTTGTACGGTTCGTTTCAACCCATATGTCGTCGATGACTAATATGTTCTGCTTTCCACATGTTTTTCGCTGCACCCAGAAAATTTAATACCATTTTCCCGTCGGAGCGAGTAATGCAGACCTCTCTCTTCATCTCTCACTATCTCTCTATCTCTCCCTCTCTCTCTCTCTCTGACGATCGACACACGCTCTGGAACTTTGTTTTTACGCAGAACCGCGCTCTCATTCTTTACGCAACATCGGATATTGTGCAAAGAACGTTGAGATCATACATCGTGATTCTGCTTCCAATACTTTTCAACGGAGCATACCGATGTGAACTTTTTACCTTGTTCCCTTCTTTTTTTTGTGAGGACCTTAAAAGCGCCATGTGAACGTTCTATGGTTAGAACAGTCGTATTTGCTCGAGTATTATGAATAGTATTCCAGTAAAACGAGTCAAGTCCTTCACTCACCTGCAACAGAAAGCGAATGAAAAATTATTAGCGTACATCCTCTTCTAGCAGATCAATATTCGGCGTTTTTAATGGTTAACAAAGGAACTACCTTCATTTGCTTGGATAATTTCTGAATGGACTATGAATTATTCATCCGTTTTATTTCGAATTTGTGCAGTATACAGAATTTTAATTGCAAGCTTATTATGCATAAACTAGGAGACTATAAAAATTTCATTGAAAATATACTTCTTCTTTTAACAGTCTTAACTATAATAAGTATCTTGCACACGCGAGTCCACCGTCTACATTTGAATCATTCTGTATAACGATCAAGAAAAACATTTTCCCGCGGCTAAAACCTCGTAAGCCTCGAGCTCGCAGACTCCGCAGAAATTTTCAACAAGGGCCGTGACAATGTACGAAATTCGCCCAAGAATTATGTGTCAGCATCGTTATTAATAGCGCCTCATTTCCATTTTATTACCGGGTATAAATTTCACGTTTCCATGACGAGGAGGACGTGTTTCATAAAGCAAACCTACCGATTGAGACATTACCCGCAAAATTGGTAGGCTTCTTTCTCGGGACAGCTGAGGCGAACGAAAGTGGGATAACCAGTTTTGTCAGCGTGCTAGATAGCCGGACGTTGTCGCTTCATTGGTGAACGTGTTATTTCAGCCGAACCGGTTGCTGCACGCGTCTCGGATATATCTTTATCCACTCGCCTCGGACGGATAATGTTGTCGTTTTTTCGCAACCGCTGCTAATTTTAAAGCACGGCCGATTACGCGACACCTATCGTTCAAAGCGAGTCCGCAGGATTTAATGAATTGCCGGCCACGAGAACGTACCAAAATTACGAACGAAATCTTCACCCGAAAATCAAGGATCTACATCCAAGAAAGAGTAGCAAATAGATGAACGTCGAATCCGAGTGTCAGCAATTTATTATTTGAATGTTTATTTAGCGTAGCAACTAGAAAAACCGCATTTCTATGATTAATTGACAGTGTCGCATTCCAGTCTGTATGTATTATATAGTATCATGATTATAGTATGGTAGCTAAGGATGAATGATTGATGCACGAGCGTAAGATAAAGAGATAACGAGAGTGTAAGATAATGAGGCGATTGTGAACGGAGCTCCATTTCTGCAGCCGGGAAGATGAACTATTTTTAGCGAATATATACACAATGTAGGTTAACGCGTAAGAAAAATTGTCTACATTCGTAGCAGGATTTAAACAGCTTACCTCGGCCAGCTATAGCAGTCCCAATTTCCCTAATTTGTAAGTTCGAACGTTCCGGGGGACGCGGAGGGTGTGAAATCCGCGGAACTTTTTTCGAGAACTGGATACCCGTTCGAATTTGAAATTGGAGTCCCGGTTCAATTATACGTCCTAACGATCCGAGGGGAAAAGGAAAAAAGAGAGAGATGATCGAATTCAGAAAAACCTAGCGACGCAAGCTAACCGTATCGATTTTCCGTTGAACGGAGGAGGACTATGTATCCGCTGGACCTGGTTCCCGGAAAATTACGATTCACTCTGATCCACGGTGATAATGCCGTGCTCCTATCGCGGCATCATCATCGGCAGTATTTTCCCCTAACGGGTCAATCTTCTGAAAGAGGCTCCATCTCGAAAAGTGCACGTACACCGAGGGTAGCGGAGGCAGCGCCAGAGCAGCAGCGTCCTCTCCATTGCAGCCCTGTACGTGCTGCATATCCTTCTTCATTCTTGTCCGGCTATCTATTCCGGATCGTTTTCCGACTGATAAATAAACCAGCCCGCTAGATCATCCATCTTGGTTAGCATTGGGCGTGTTCTCTCCATTGGCGGCCGCCATTAGAAAGAACCGCAGTCACGGCAGGCCTGGTTAGCTGATTTCGCTCACCGTGCATTATCGAGCGCCATCAATCGACGTTGTTCAACCAACCCCAATCACACGAAAGACATCGTTGAGAGGACGCCGGCTGTTAGACGGCTCGCTAGATCCCGGATACCTAATCATTCGAGTGCAGTAACGCCCTCGATACTTGCGAATCAGATGTAAACGTTATTTGCGGAGAAGCTTCTTTGTTTCTAATCATTTCCCTATGAAACTTTCTGACTAAAACCGCAGCAAACACGGCGCAATTTGGATCGTTCGCTGTATTGGTCGTGCAAAGTTGATCTGAAGGAACACTCGTGTATCCAAGCATGTACAGTCACGAGTACGATGTTCGTTTTCTCTTTAGCAGTGAATAAACTGTCATCGGAAAGGAGAAACTCTCAATTTCGCGGGTTAGTTATTTAGTTGCGCCAGCTGTCGCAGACGTCCGGTTTCAGAATCAATGAAGCTTATGGAACGTCTGAGGAGCAACGGAACGTAGCAAACGAGTGGAAAAGCTGTCATTTGGCGGCATCGATGTCCGTCATTTTGCTCGCTCCGATATCGGCCCGATCGATAAGCAGGCAAGCGGACATCCGATGCTCGGGCTACGGTTACACGGCGGAATGTGCAGTTGAAATTCATGGCTCTTTATGGTAAACGCGACTAGGAATCGATAGCCACGATCCAGTTAACAACGATTTCGGGTTACACGAGCCGGGCGAAAAAGTCACGGGCTCCCGGTAATGAAGACTTCGAGCTGACGGCGCCGATTAACTCGGCCGATTGAATATTCAAATCGGCCGTGCGAATTTACAAATGAATCTTGCATGAGATCCGATCGAGGGATTTGTAAACGAAACACGTTTAACACTTACGAGAAGCAACATCTTAACTCCGTGCGATCCGCGTCCTCGTGAGTAATACCTGATTCTCAGTCGACCAACTTTTTCAACTTTTCAAATGAAATTCAAACTCTGCTTTTTCCCCCTTTTGGTCATTGCTATCGGTAGGAAAATATGGTCGAGAGGTCGTAGTCGGAGTCGGACGGTAGCTGCAACCCTTCGGATAATTTATGGTTGTGTTCCTGTGGCGTTCGGACGTTCGCCGGAAATGTGTAATAAAGTCGTTCTCGAGGATTCTAGACTCTTAGCGTCTCCTCTAGAATGTAAAACGGACCCTGCGAGACAATCTCCAACGAGCAAAGCGATTTTACGATTTTTCTGCAGGGACGTGAAAAGATGGCTCCGACTCCATTTGCTGGCAAGTGCCTGGATATTGACATAAGCGTAGAAGAACCACTTTCAGTCATTCTTTTAACACTAGGTCTACCGGATGAGTCGAAATAGCTTGCTGCTGACTTATTCTTTTTTTCTGAGGAATATTTTTAGTTAACTTCTCTATCGAAGTACATATTTAAGGTCTGCACACGTTGAACTTCTGTCTGGGTACAACCGATTTTAATTTTCCATTATTATTTGATTTCACCATTTATTTGCCAAGCAACGCCGCTTCTGCGATGCCAATTCTAAGCGCGCGTCTCTTTTTCGTCGGGTCGCAGACGCCGCTCCGAGTCGACGACTCGACGGAGGGAGGATTTAATTAAGGCGTTAATTGGAAAATGGCGAGGCTTAATCGGCCCCCATTTCCTCCCGTTGAAAACCTACGACGATAACGACCAACTTTCCACCCGCAACTTCTGACCTCCGCTGTAATCCTTCCCGCGCCCTTCCGGTCCGCGCTATCTTTGCGACGATACCACGCCGTTCTCTCCTCTCTTTCTCTCTCTCTCTCTTTGCTCCTCTTCCGGGAAGATTGGTTGCGCGAACACGATCCCAAATTGGATTTCGCCTGCTCCGAGCGTCGACGTAAGAACCACGCAAAGCCCGATCCATGCCGTCAGTCTGTCGACTCGCACTTGCATTCGCGTTAGCCGACTGTCTACCGCTTCGGTATAAAAGTGGATAAGATGTTACATATACTATGAATTCTCTGTATCCGATTCCGTCGGAGATAACTACCACAATTTCAATCTAGGATGTTTCGTAATTTACGGTCACTCGTTATACGCTCTTGCAAGGGCCGTTGCTATCACGAAATTGCCGGTTGCAATGATATTTGCCTCGTTTACTCACTATGTGTTTTTACAGGCGACTAATAATCCTGTTAATCATTTCTTAACGTGACCTAAGAAAAACGACAGAACCTTTAAGACGAATTATAAAGACGCTCCCGCATGAAGTAATCGAAAAGACGCGTAAAATTAAGAAATAAAACATTCTCATCAATTTCATGAGGCAACAATTTAACTTCTAGCACTCGGTAGATTATCATGGGACGGCGGATCTTCTTGATTTTATCCCCTAATGACTTCGTTAAGTTCCAACCAATGTTTTCATAAATGAGATTGAACGATGAATTTTTCAAAATAGAAAAGATTATTGTTCGAGAGGTAATGGTATCAGTGATCTGTAGATTTTCAGGAAATCGTATTTCTCGCGTGAAACGCGATCCGGCCTATCGGCGAAAGCATTTTCCACGGTTCCAAAGCTTTCAGAGGAAGCTCGCCTTTTAATCCCACTCGACTTCCTCCCCCAAGGTCGTAACCCTTGCGAGCCCTTATCTCAGTCACCCTCGTTTCCTATGTCTCTCTCTCTCCCCTTTCATCGCGCGACTTCTAACCTTAGCAACCGGCTGGCTCAGCTCGCGAATTTTTTTTTATCTTGTTTCCTGCCAGCCAGCATAAGTGACACATGAACACTATCTCAGAGGGGACGAAAGTTCGTCCACTAATTTTCGTAGATCTTCATCGTTTCTCGAATCGGTGTAACGGTATATTCCTGCGACAGTTTCGTTGCGATACGGTGAACTGTGATATAAGAGGGTGGCTGACGTTCTGGTGTTTGCGATATCTACACCGAGAACGCGAATGTGGTATAAGATCTACATAATTATTCAATGTGAGAGCGGTGTTTGGGAATTGCTGTTGCTGGAAGTTATTATTAAAATGTTGAATCACAGTTATATTTCAATGACATGTCTGTGTCGATGTTTGTTGTTCCAGAAGCAGCTTAAAAATTCGAATAACCAAAAATAATACCATCAGCAGATTAAAGAGAAAGATGCAAACACTGTGCCCTCCCACAAATTTCAAAATTTTCAATTTTCTAGCCCCCCTGATGCATGTAAAACCTCATATTTATTTTGAAGAAGTGTTAGGACCATTGTTCTCCAGTAGAAAACGAGTTGCTCCATTATCGCGTGAACTACATTTCCGGAGAGCTTCGAATTGTCTGACCTTTCCACCGAACTTTTCTTGTCAGTCGCTCGATCAAGCAACCCGCTACAAAATCTCGGAACCCTATCGCGTCACAGCGAAATGAAGCTGGCAGGGTAAGAAGCGCGACGCTCGAAGAAAAACCCAGTCGAATCAATCTCCCGAATTCTCCCCGAAAGAGCTGCAGCACCCCTGAATCCGGCGACCCTTCGGCTTGCATCCCTCGGAGCGGCTGCAGATGTTTACAACAGATTGGGTCGCCGAGAACAAGATGTCATATTTCGTGCGGTGATCAACGAGCGAAGGAGTGGATATTCCATTTTCGCGTCCGTGGATCATCCGGGGTCGCTTTCTTATCTCCGATTGGTACGGATTCCGGCGACAAAAAGCTCGCGCCCCTGATACACTGGCGTGGGAGGGGGTTATCAGGGGCAGCCGATAGCGTCGCGCAGTGATTGATACACGCGTGTTGAACACGCCGCGTGATTGATGCTACCAATCGACGTCAATACGTTGTCGAGTTATCTCTCGTTGGTAT
Organism: Lasioglossum malachurum; assembly: GCA_028455605.1. Classification (NCBI taxonomy): domain Eukaryota; kingdom Metazoa; phylum Arthropoda; class Insecta; order Hymenoptera; family Halictidae; genus Lasioglossum; species Lasioglossum malachurum. Next base: position 6,065,624 of record CM052312.1, read on the forward strand.
CGTGCATCAAACGCTGATCTACTTAGCTCGGTGCGATGCTCGCCGCGACGTGTTAGGCGTCATTGGATCACATCTCTCTCCCTCTATTCCTCTCTTGCTTACTTGCCCCCCATCCTCTCGCGACAGCCAACCGTCGTTTAATTCACCGTAAAAATTTCGACCGAGATAGCCCAGCGGGCTCGTGACGCATCGTTTCCCCGGAAAATGAAAAACACATACTCGCGCGGAACGTTCATCGAGCGGCCGCACGCCTCCTGTTGCCCGCTCTATTAATACGGTTTAATGAGCTGCTGAAAGAAATTTTCAGCCCGCACCGCGTTAGCGGATTCCGGAATTACGCCGGCCAGCTTTCATCGGGCTCGTTTAACCAGCCGAGCGACGATCACCAAATTCATTCTGACCCCGGCGTCAAAAATCGAGTTGGAGAAGTGATGATTTAGGCGAGGATCGCTGGGGTGCGTCACAGAGGCTCCAGAACGAACAATTGGAAGCATTACTCGATTAACCACTTCAATAGTTAATTCATGTTTTCGATATTTAAGGAATATCTCAAAATGAATTGTACACTGCTGTTCCCTTTCTAGAATTTGTAATAAAGGGTTAAATCAATGACGATTCTTATACTTTTAATTTCATGTAGCTTTTAAATTCATTACAACGGTGATTTGTCAGGTTCACTTCATCAGTCGTCAGTATCCCAACACTCGTAGGACTTCCGAAAAAGCGTCTCCAAACAAGAAAGTGTCTCCCTTTCAACGTGCCGATACTTTTCTGATAGGTGGGAACTGGTCGGGGTGCGACGTATCGCACGTTGCACTTAATTGCCAATTATAATCCCTATTAATTAGTAGAGTCTCGAAATGGAAGTGGCCGCCTATTAACGAGGGCCCGCGCCCCATGCCTGGGGACTTGGCCGTTTACGTGGCTGGCAACGCGATAATTCGAGTTCGCCCGCAGCCGGATTATGGCAATACGGCTATTTTCATGATAAACCTCCTTTCCTTTGTAATTGGCTCGGGCCGGAACCGGAACAGATGCGATTTCTGTCCGGAACCGGTAAGAATCGACATCGAATCGACACCTTTCGAAGCTTGTCCACTTTCCAACTTGCAATTATACTTCTCCGAGCTCCATATTGCATTCGAATAATCAAACTTTCTTTATTTCAGCCAATTAAAAGTTTTACTGACCCCTTCGCGATGTCTCTATCTCGATATGAGAGTTTCCAGTCGACTAGATGTTCTCACTCGCTGCTGCTCTTCGGGAGCCTGGTATTTCATTTTCGCGTCGCTTTTGTAATGTCACAGTATTCGATTTTTAAAATAGATCATTTTTCTATAAATATGTTATTGAAAGAAAGATTGATAATACCTGAACAATCGCAGGTCGTGATTAACACGTGTAATTCAAGAGGAATGGCAAACTGCTGATCATAAAATAATATCCGACATAAAATCATATCTATTCTTTTGCTCGCTTCGGACTCATTCCCACCATTTTCTTAATTATTCGTACTCCTTGGCCTCTTTTGTTGGCTGAGAACAATCGATTCTTCTTGTAGTTCCCAACCCGTTGGAGAGACAATGAGTTAAATTTAAATAAGAAGAATGGACTATTGAAATGTCTACTTAGGTATTTTCATATTTGGAACGAACTGAAACATCAACTGAGGATTAGCTATTTTGAGGATTGATTTATTTCTAATAAATCGTAAACTTTTCGAATAGCATAATAAATATGTAGTAGACATTTGTGTGAGGAATTATACGAATTCTGAGGCGCGACCGTCGTTCACAAAGTTTGTTCGATCGCTGCACGAACGAATGGATTCGACAGTGATTCTTTCAACTGGAACGGCCACGTATTTTCGTTTTCGCGGAAACTTTACCATTTCACCTGGAAGCGGAATCGATAATGTCCGCGTGATAGTTGAATTTATTAGCCTCGCGTTCGCCAAGTTTCTATCACGTGCTTCAACCCCTGACGGATTATCGCGAGACTTTAAATCACCAACTTACCGGTCCGAGGATTATGCAACGCAAGGTTCAAGTACTCATACATGCAAACAGTCTCATCCAGATGGATAAAACATCGATTGTGTTCGAAAATATTTCCACATTCGATAGCAACACTTTCAAACTATAAACTCGGAAAATTTCAAATAAAAATTCATCGCGAACTAACGAACCTATGACCTGCAATAGACATCTACTCCAATTTACTTCAATTGTGTCCGTGGCAGCGTCCGATACTAACGCGTTTTTTATCAATGTCACATAGCTAACGGCTGTTTTCGAGTGGGACGTCAACATCATCTTAATAGAATTAGTTGATTTTTACTAAAATTCTCATTTCACGTAAAAAACCATCGAAAATATTAAATTTCCTAAATAATTTTACTAATTATTCGATGAAACTTTCACAGTTCATACACAAAAGCAATAAACAAAAACATAAAATCAAGATGCATAAAACAACTTTTTATAAAAAAAATAGTCAAAATGTATTCGATTCAAATAATAATCGAGGTTCTATTAAATCGTGGATTGATCTTCTATTAAAGAGTGGTTTGCTCTCATTTTAATCAGGAAAATGTGACAAATGTGTCGGTAGACGTTTCATGAAAAAAGATTGGAACATCATTTGAATAAAACAAAAGTCGTCAAAGTTCATTGTGAGTTTGTCATGGTCTAATTCGTGGTTTAATTGTCGCAAACGAGTCGAAGTGGTCGAGGTGCCGTGAACGGCGCGGCGCGTCTTGCGTTGCCGCGGATACATTTCCGGGGAGGTTCGCGCGACTTTCCCGGCCGTCTTTCCGACGATTTACCTTCAATGGAAGATAATGCTCGCGGAATTGCTCGCCGGCTGGATTATCGCAGGAAGGAAAGAAAGGCAAACGTTTTTCTTTTTCGATCGACCGAACAATCCGATAGGTACGCCGAAGATTTCATCGCGACGATTTCAGACAAAAGGAGCAACGCGATCGCCACTCTCCGACGTACCCCGGGAACCTTTCACGAATTTTTCACGAACGATTGATCGTTTTTTATAATCTATAATCGCGTAGAATGCGAAGGTTTCCGGAGTGGAGCGCCGTCGGGGCTCGTTATCGATTTGCTGCACCCGACGCGACGGCTGCATTTCTAATGGAATATTTCTTTATTCGCAGTCGAGACCGTCGATTGAGCAATTCATGGAAATTGTGACCACGAGCAAAACGTTGTGAATGCGACGGTGTTGGTGTGCTTGTGTGGAGCCGCTTTTCCGTAGACCGAGTTAAAGTGAGCAGTTCTTCGGATCAACCCTTATGTCAATACCCAAATATTTCTACGACGTTCAATAATTTTATAGTTTCTAGATGTTCGTTAATTTATGATCACCCGATAGAGACAACGTGAATAGTGTGCTCACTTTTATGATCTTCTAAATCGAAAATAATTTTCTTTCTTAATATGTTTAATAGGTTGAAAATAATATAACAGTGTTTTTAAATTCTTCTAATGTTTTCACTGTTTTAAATTACGCCTACTCATTTTTGTACTAAACGCATAAAATCCGCTGTCTGCTTATTGTGCATGTCTCTGCAATAATTTTATTGCTTTTTATCCATTTAAATATGCATTTGCTGCTGCAAGGTAACGAGAGTACTCGATACTTCGAAATACTTTTGGGATACCTTTTTATCGGAATTAAAATAATCGTCCTTTTGATGTCGATTTATTCAGTATTACAAATGAAATTTGTGCGCCATCATTTTTGCAGGATTCATTTAGTTCTCGATCGAGTTTAAATTAAAATAGAAGACTCGCGGAGATTTGCATGCTAACGGCAGCTTATTTTTAAATGAAATCAATGCCAGATGCTATTCGCGTTCGGTTGATTTATTGGGATTAATTTATTATTAAAAACCGAGTCAAATGAAATTTGTCGATGGAGTAATATCAAATTTGTAGTTGTCGTGTTAATATTTGAACAATGAACGGACTGCCGTTTGCTTTGTAGCTCCAGTTTTCAATTAAAACTGTGTTACGGAAAATGTAGAATTCAATTTCGAAAACTCTCTCGTACGTTCAACGCTAATAAATTTCATGCGACTGTCGAATACTGTATAATGTGACAACTTGATAAAATTTGAAATTCTGAGCAGGTGTAAATTCTGCCAAAAATTCAAGTGTCCAAAAGACTATAGTACGCATAAACCGATGGCCACTTGGACGTCCCGTCGGTGAAAGGCACCGCGACGCGAGTCATCGTCTACGCGAAATTACCCCGAACATCGGAATTAATACGTCTGCAGAGGAATCGAGAGAATAGGGGTGCGTAACTGTATCCGATGTAATTGCACAATAAAATTTAATCGCGAACGATGAGGCGAATATTAACGCCGTAACGCTCGAGAGAAAATTTAAGCTGCAACGGGGCTGCTTAAATCAGAAACGCGGCGCTATTGTTCGGTAGAAACAACTTTCGCCTTTTTGGTAATTGTGTTCAACCGTGCGAAGTGTGATTATCGTGCTGCGATTCCGACCGAGGCAACATCAAGCGCGGAAATTAGTCGGAAAGTATGTCTGACCAGTGCTGGGTATTTCTACTGTCACGTTTTCTCCTTTTCATATTCTATCGTCTTTATTTTTGAAACGCAGCTTTATGTGCGGTATTAATGTTCGCTTCTAACTAGAAAATAGTCTGAAATTCTGCATTTTATGTGACTCAAAGACAATGATATCCAATTTTTCTCGCAATCCACTTTCTACATAACTGGTTATAAATATGGAACTTTACTTCATTCCGATATAAATAAATCTTTTTTCAATAAAATATAGCTACCTTAATGTGCAATATTTTCGATATTTTCCACCGTAACCGACACCTTTGCTTACGCTTCAAACACTAAATTTCAAGTTTTGAGATTGCAAAAACTATATTCGAGCAATTAAAAATTAAGGGGCATTTTTATATAGGGGGCACGAGGTGGTTCTTTATGAAAAACAATAAGGAAAGCATATATTAGGTCGGAAAGAAAGTTCTTACGGTATTTGTTATTTTCATTTTATAATAAAAACCGCAAGAACTTTCTTTTCGACTTAATAAAATAAAATGTTTCATCAGAAGCTTCGTTTCTGAGAAATGAAACTTGAAATGAAAAAATATTATTCCTTCTTTTCGAATTATTTTTACAAGTAGAACCGCCCTCTGCCCGCTGTAGGAACATGTTATTCGGTCGCACCCTGTATAAACCTAGCGACTGATTAAAAAGAAATTTTCGTCGCAAACTTGCAAGACTTTGACCATTTTGTTCTTCCTTTCTCATCGTCAGAAGACTCCGCTTCCTAGAGAAGTAAACCGAGCACTCCCATTGAATGTTCGCGTGTCGTCGGACAGTATCGTGGCAAGCTCTGCCGATGTTTAAAGCGAAATAAATTCGCGGCGGCCGCGACAGGACGCGCGAGAGCGAATCTACAATCGAGGTTCAATAGAAAATCATCTTTCATCGTAAACGGTTCGATGAATCCGTCGAGAGGGAGATTCTCGATCACTTTATTCCCGTGTCACCGGTAAAGCGTCGAATTTATCCGGTGGAAATCGGACTGGTGTGCACGCTTTACAAAATGGAAAATAGAAAAACAGAGAAAGGAGAGAGATAGAGAAGGCGAAAGAAAGAAAAAGGAGAAGAGACACAAATCCTGGGATGCAGCGGGGACGAGTCTGCGAAAGGGTACACGGTGATCCTCCTTTATCCGTGTTTATCGACACTCGACAGCATTCGGGCAGCGCGTAAGCGTTGTAGAAAATGGAACACTATCAATTCGAGTATCAAGCGGCGCGATCGGCGATGGCACTGCAAATATTTAATTACATGCCGCACCGGAGGCCGACGCCTCCGCCAGCGCCGCTGCAAATAACCAGCCATTCATCTCTCCTAGTTGGCCCGCAAGCCTCGTGCAACATCGTAGACGCATGGAATCGCGTATCGAATATGCGAGCTTGCGTCTACTATAGCTACCCTCCTCGGAATCCGACGAAATCCGTGACGATCAAGCCGAATCTGCCCAGCGAGATCAATCTCTCCCGGAATTTCGTCTGCACTCACAACTAACGTCAAAAATGGAATGAAAATGATAAATCTTAAATGAAATGAAGAGGATAAATCTTTCTGACACAAGTAATCATGGTGACGAGATATATCGTCCATATATTCGTCAAATATTCAACATTTCTAGCGCCACAAAATGCCATACAGAATAAACAATAAAAAATTTAATTGTGTAAAATATGGAGTACTTATATATGGAGTAGATATCATCTTTAAATACTTTGGATTACTTGTGTCGAATTTTCAAATAAAATTTCATATCAGTAATAATTATGCGGAAACGAGATATCTCGTCCACGGTACTGAAAGGGTTAAGGGGCATTTTGGTTTTCGACTTCGTTTCTGCACGAATTTTTAGGAATTTTTTCGGATAAAAATTAGAAACTTGAATAACGAAAATATAACTCCTGTGACAACCGTGAAATTTTCCTTCCATATGTTGCCTTCACATTTCGCAGTAGTGGACAGTTATAATTTAAAATTTGAGGCCAGTAGAATGCCCGAGCAATCGAGGATTTCAACATTTTTTTTTTTTGGCGAACGCTGACAGATTCGTGTATGAAATATACGCTGTGAGAGGACCAGCCATGGTAGCTGGGTTCCTTGAATGGTATGAATATTTATATTTACACGGGGATACGTTCGTTGAAACGCTATAAATATTCAAATCGCTCAAAGCCATCGAACGCGTGGAATCTGTCGGTTTCCTAAAAGCGACTGAATGACGAGTGATTGATGATAACGCCCGTAATAATGAAAAATCAGTGTTGTATGTCTTCTTCACTTAACTGAATAACGAGACGCCATCGGAAAATGCTCGAAAACCGTGGGGAAAAACAAATGGAAAAACTTCGTCGACGAAATTGCGAAGCTGAAAATCGAAATTTATTCTCTGCTCTGTTGAACTTTTTTGAACCGGTTGCAGAAACTTGTTCCGAATGTTGTGAACGATAAAAAATAACAAATTGACGGTATTTAATCTGTTGTAATTTCGTATAAACTAGCAATAAACTTGGCCGAATTTAAAGCTTGAAGATTCTAATTCGCACGCCATTACTAAGACACTTCAACATGATGTAGCAGACGATTAAAAAAATCATTCAAAAGACATTTCCAATTCACATCATTAAATAAATAAAGTATGTATCACAGTGTAAAGATAATTCGCTTTCACTTTGCAGTAAATTGGGAAGAAATTACAAGGTTGATATGAAAAACGAGTGAACATTACATCCGAAACGAATTAAAAGTAACTCGCGCTAAGTTCAGGGAATGCCAAAGTTAAAAGTACAATTAGTTTTTCCCGTTTCTTTTTTCGCGGAGTTGGTTAGCCGGCTTTTCGGAAAAGCTCTGCAGCGGAGAGTGAAGTAGAAAAGAATCGCGTGGAAAATTCTGCGTATCTGGGCACTCGAAAACATGAAAAAGAGGCTGGTGCGGAGGAAGAGAAGGGGTCTCTCTCGCAAGGGCAACATTTGCGAGAGATTATGACGAATTGTCGGAATTTCATCGTTAGCCCGGCCGACGAACGATAACTAATAGGTTGTTGGCTGTGCGGCCGAACAGAATTGAAATTAATGATTTAATAATGCCGGCCGATGTAATTATTTATATGAATGCACTTTGATGGAGTGCTTGTCAGCCGGGGCTGAATAATTCGCGATTGAAATGTGGTCGGGCCGCACGGTCGCATAAATTGTCGCGGAATCAACAATATATTCATCGGGCCCGGGTCCAGCCGTATACTGTTTGCGCAATAACGTCAATATGTACTCGGCAGTGAGAACTCCGTGTGTACAGGATCACGCAGAAAAACACACGCAAGAAGGGAAAACTGCGAGGACAATCGCCGAGGCGGGGGGTTTGTGTAATCTTTGATTTATTCCGGGGACATTGCGAGCCGAGAAACTTCCTCCGATACCTCTATCCGACATTGTTAATTGTCTCATTAACGCCGACTCATGCTCGCCCGCACCCTCCTTTCGTTATCAAACAATACCAGCGTGCGACAATTTCAGAAATAATTAGCCTATAGAGAGGGTTTTGTTAGGGCGTCGCGCGCGTATTGATGGACTTGCCTCTACGCCGCTTAATTAGATTTTTATGAATGGAAGTGATTAAGAGCAAATGTTATTGTTCGCGCGCGCAATCAAAATGAATAACAGGTTTGTCGTTGCGAAGGCTTCGCTGCGATCTGAATTCGATTTGTCGGAACCAATTTTTCTTGTCGAGGAACACAAAATTTGGACATTTCTTCCGACGTGGAATATTTCTTAATAATTAGTTAATAACACTCCTACTAACGAGATAAAAAATCTTTCGTTCAAAATTCCGCGGGATTCTCTACGTTCGGTGGTAAAAATTGAAAGATCTGCGGCAGAAGTGGTGGCACGCATGAATATGGTAATCGACGGATCGCTCTATGTGTTCTAAAATATATTCGCATGATCCGGGGGACGGAATCGCGACACCGGATCAATTAACATTGTTGCGGTCAATAAATTCGCCCGGAGGCGGTCGACGGTTTCCCCTCGGCCGATGCCCGCAACAAAATCTTCGTCGAATTTGCAAGCGGTCGGCGCGCATCGTTGCGAGCGGAGGTGGAGGACAGGCTCGCCTTAATTAATGAAATTAATGACCGTAACGCTGCCGGCGCGTATGTACAGCAGACGTGGACTAATCTACCGCCGGTTCTCGGGGCCCGTTGATCTAGTGTAAGAGAAGCCCAAGGTATATCTGCTAAGACGGACAATGAATAGACGCTGGTTTGATTCAGTAGTTCGAGAGTTTACCTAGGCCGGGAAGGGGGGAGCTCGAAACGCTTCCTCGGTCTCGGCTAAGTACACCGTGGATTTCGCCGGGCCGGCATTGTCAGGCTACCGGCGATCGATCTAGAATATCGGGTCCGGTGATTGGGTCACCACAAGTGTTTTCGATTTTCACTGACCCGTCTCTCTGTATGACGTGCACTGAATTCCCGACTCTCGGCCGGGAGACTCGCTTTGTGTACTACGTTCCCGGGAACCACCCGGCAACTTCCATCTGGAAACACTGAACGCGTTAACTACAAGTAGAACGTAATAAAATTAGATCCAGAAACGCGAATCCCTGTCCCGGATGAACGCCGATTGGCTCGGAAAATTCATTTTGAAACGGACTCGACACGCTGCTTTGTTGTACGTGGAACCGTGAGAAGCGAGACTACGACTATTTATAGCTGAACTCGGAAACTCTATTTGCAGCTTGCTAGAACCATTCAAGAGATAGAACTACAATCATGTCACGGCGTGTGTGGAAGATCCCCACTACCCCTTTGGTTGATACGATTAAAATCATTTCGTGCTAGATAGATAAATAGAAAAATGCCGGGAATACGTTGACAGGAAGGACCAAGTTAATTTAACTAAGTACAGTAAGTGTAAGTGGCATTTCTATCCCGAAATGTTCACGTATGTCGAAACACGTGTATAAGCAAACGTAACGTTGAAATTATATTTCTGGCATTTTTCTGATACGGTTAAAATTACTTCGCGATTGGTGTTAAACAGAAAAATGGCAGTCATGTTCGCACGCGTCGAGACGTGTATGCAAACGTAACGTTGAAATCCTCAATTTTAAAACTGTGCAGCTCCGGGTGCAGTCAACAGTCGCGACCGACAGCATCCGCGGATTATCGAATCTCCGTTCCTCGGCGGGTAGATAAACAGATTTCCAAACAATAAGTTAAGAACGTTCACGTCAATCCCTGAAATCTTATTTTTCCTGATAACCGTGTTCCCATTGTGCGGGCACTTGGTCGAAGTTCTTAAACGTGTTTGGCTGTCCCCTCGGAGGCAGCTTCCTCTCTCACCGTAGTCCGGCTTCGGAGCCGTGTTCCGAAGTTGCAATTTCTCGAATACCTGCGCGGCGCGGGTAACTCGATTTCGAATGCAATAAAAATACCAATAACTTTCGGAGCGGTTCGAATCAATCGTTGCGGGCCGGCCGACCGCAAAAAGAATATGATCCGCGTCGACGACAATACGTAAGCGGAGAGGCACCGCGGGAATATTCTCGACGGTATCGGGGATTCATGAATTTTCCCCCGGAAATATCTTGTCCGAGGACACGGACGAAGTACTTGTTGAAAACGACAGAAGGTTGACCAACCGACCGACAGGCCGAGACCGTAGTTCCGCAGTAACCTGGATTTGCGAAAAGATTGCACGGTCCACCGACCCGGAAAGAACAAACGGTGTTCGGTGAACTGTGTTTCATCCACGAAATTTTCCCTGCGCCCCTGTGCTCGCCTGGTTTTTTCTTCTCCATCCTTTCGCTCTATTCCTATCGACTGCATCTCACCCCCGAGACGAGCCTATATATCGCTATTTTCCTTCCGACCTCCCCCATCTACTTCTTCTTCCTCTTCCTCTTTTTGCAGCTCTGATTTTGCTTCACCTTGCCAGCAACGTTTTCCGTGGAACTGCTCTTTCTGGCCCAGCGACCTCCGAATTCCAGCCAAAAAGGACCAGAAAGACGACACTCGGTCTGTTCAGGTGTGCTCCTCTGGATGACGAAGCCCAGAACACGCAGCCACGGTACAACCCATCCCTTTTCGCCCCATAAATTGCTCCAGCGAATCTTTAAACCTCTTTTGTCCAGGCTGTTCATTAACCCGCTCGTTACCAGTGTTTGTCTGGGCAACAGCCTTCGCGTTAGAGCTTAGCGTACAAAATTATTTGGAGCATCCGGTTTAACCCTTCTATGCTCAGATTTTCTTGACTGAAGCCTTACTAGTGTCTAAAATCTGTTTATCGTTGTTTATTCGATCCGTATACAAGGAACAAGTGGTAAATAAACGAGCTATTCAGTTCAGCTTTTTAAAAACGCCCTTCGAAATCTTTCTGAAAAGTTTCACCTGTAGTAGTCACGGGGATAAGCAAGAAAAATCAGTTTTTGACCTACTTTCGCCTGACCGCCTGTGAAAATTTAAAAAAAATATCTGACACGTCCAACATGTCGAACTACATACACACACGGGAATTTTTTCCGATTTTTCAGTTACGAACTTCGGTTGAGTAAAAATGAAAAACCCAGATTCAAAAGTACAGATTTGATAGTTGAGTTTAACACGTTCGCTACCAGCATTTGTTTCGTTGTTTACGTTCCTTGTTCGAAAGTTTTATTAAATGCAACGTACCCAATTTTGAATTATTAAACCAGCAGAAAATTATGCATTCTACTACGACTTTAAACAACTTTTCATCCCCTCCCAGAAAAGTATGATTACACTGCGTATCTTTATGCAAAATAAAAAATGTTCGCATTGATTGCAGGACACAGGAGAGCCAAATAAAACTTGTACTCTTCTTTTAATTATCCTATTAAGCTGAAACGAATACATTGGTGTGCTTAAATATTTCTAACATGTCCACACTGCTTTAAATTGTGCCCATTTTTGTCATAAATGCATAAAATCCGCTGTCTAATTATGATTAATGAATTCCCCTGTAAAAATTGCTTCGACTTTTAGGTGTACAGTGAAAATGCGGCGAGCAGTGATCCACAGCGAGCGTATCCGAGCGGATCGAGTGCGCCACCGCTGTAAAATGATTTGGCGATCCGCCCGGCAACATTTTGGATTAGAAAATTTCGGGCAGCGCGATCCGGTGGAAATAGCGGCGGTGTCAGAAATAGACCGGGGATCCGAGGGAAATCGTGGGAATCGCGCCGATACAATTATCGCGGGCCGCTCGCGGCCTGTAGAACGCCGCCCGGCGCGGCGCCCCAGCGAATGCGTACTAATGACGCAATGATGATGCAAATCTCCCGAGATACGTGTGCACGGACAGAAGCCATCGGAATCCGGTTCGTTAATGTATCGATACGCGCCGTTCAAATTAATGCAACCTATTATCGGCGTCGGTGCCGGGGCGTTGCTCAGAGGAAGTTTATACCGTTAAAGACGCTTAGCGCCGTTGATTGCACCCTGGAGATGTTACGTGCATCCCGGTTCGTTACGACTTCCAAAACATTTGCGTGCGGCACTGAAGAGAAGTTTCGTTATAAAAAAAAAAAGCCAGTGGCCACGGTTAATGGAGCAGGCCAATTTGATTTTCAAGAGCGCCGGTCTACTTTGCCCGTCCGAATTCTGGAACCCTTGATTAACCCGCCCTTAACGATTCGATGCATTAGCGTCGTATTACGACCTCTTATCCCGAGTCCAACTTTACCAACCGATGAAAAATTCCGCAACCTGCTGAGTGCAAAGTTGCGCGCGTTGACGTAGCGATTTTCAGCATCGAGGAAAATAAAATGAATATTTGTGCAATCTGACCTGGAGGAGATGGATTCAAGAAATTATTTGTAAATGGAGGAAGCTGCTGTTAATTAATTTTAATGAAGGGTTTGTTTACGAAAATATAAAATATATTTTGGTACAGTTGTTTTTCAGATTCTGGAGCAGGAACGCCCTCTGTATATGAAGCATCACGGACAAACGCACTTATTGATCCCCCAGCTGATCAGGATCCCAACTTCCGACTCATTTTTCATTTCCCATGGCCGGACGTTGGGAACGTCAGTTTCAGAACGCGGGCTATGATGATATCATAGTTGGTTCGCGTTCAATAAGCTTTCATCAAACGCCGAGGAAATTGCGAGATAAAGCTATCGGACAAAGCTAAATCCATGGAGTGTCATGGGGTCGGGTCACGTTAACTGCAGATGGTATGCTTTTGTTGGTGGACTATTTATGGCTCCGTGCCCTTGGCATCGAAAATTCCGGATTTAACCTGAATACCCGATTTTCACGAAGAACGGGTTACTATGACCTCTAGTCGTGACCTCCCATATTAAAATTCCAAATAATAATAATCGTACAGATTTTTACCACGTTTTTTTAATTTATCTGACGTTCAGTTTTTATGCAAACACTAACAAAAGATTGTGTCCTACAATATTGAAGAACTGAAAACACGTTTATTCTCAAAATTGAACATTCTTCTCCTGGACTGGATCTACCATAGAGATTTGAAGATTGAATTCTCCCCTTTCGAACGACCCCATAAAACTTGATACAACACGATTTTTTTTATCTGCTTCATGGAGCAGAAATGAGGAACAAGTTCGATCGCCTACATCTCTCATGCTGTACCTCACATTATTATAAAGTTGACAGCACACCTTCCATTCAAAGTTCAATAAAACGAAAAGAAATCATACGTCAAGATTTGGGGATTCTCCAATCTACAAAACTGGGGGAGATTCAGTCACAGAAAAAGATTTGTTAGTATTTTATGCACAGTCCCTTGGACTTCGCCAGAAGCTTCTTGTTCAGAAATAGCTACCAGCCAAGGAACGTCATCGCTGGTTCGATGGTGCGGCGTGGGAAGGGAAGCCCAGCACACCCGGAAGGAGCTGAAAGATGCAGGGATCCCATAATCGCGGCTAGGCGAACGAACATTCCCCGGGGAGTCCTTCGTCAGGACTTTCCTATTCCGCGGCGAGCAGGAGGACTCGCGTTTCGCCGGGGATCCGAACGGGCTAAGCGTAATCGATCGCCGTGAGAATTCGCGTTCTGTTGACCTCGACGAATCTGGAGGACCGAGAGAGCCTCTCTCCGCATCGTGAAAAAGTTAAAAGCTACCCTAATAGATGCTGGCGCCTCTGGAAATGCGGCTCGAGCGTCCTTGGTCGAGCGTCCTGGTCGTCCACGAATTTCGAGTGGTCGCTGTTGACCGACGCTCCGAAAAAATGTAAACAGTTTCATACGTAGTTAGCAATCCATACTTCCACTTCAAGCGATACTTAAATGTTCCCTTAAAGTGCCCAACTATTTATATGCAGGTCGTTCTGTTGATGATTGATCGTTTATGGATTGTCCATTTCAGTCCATAATGTTTTAATATTATTTTGTTTTGTGTTTTATAATTTCATCGCCACACTGGAGATAAAAGCAAGGAAATTTGCTATTCTGTACAATATTGAAAGCATACTTGGATCTCTTGAAAAAGTCTTACAAACTTTGAACAATTTATTTGAGCATTTAATCTTGTAACCTTCTTACACGTCACAGATCCTAACAAAATTTGTTTTCAACCATTTGCAAGGACCAGGAGCCTACTAAAAATGTCCTTTCCCTTCCAACAATTTTTACATGTTCTAAATTCTCCGATCTTCCTGCTGTTCGAAGTTCCTCGCATTAGTATTACACGCACTATGCATTTACTAAAATGACTTATTCAAGGCTCACAAATTCTGAAATATTTTTCCTCGAGGAGCGACGCTTTTAATAAAAAGGTGTGCATGGAAAAAGTTTCACTCGTTAAACAACGGAAGGGAGAGAGTAATTACTGTTTTGGTAGTTCCAGGGTGAACGACGCGACGGTCGTGGCACCGGTTCCGATCAAGATAAGCAAACACCTGAAACAACGTTCCAGTAAAAAAAAAAAACATTAAGATATCGTTTGCATGATCCGCGGGCGATTTCCTTCCTTATTTCCCCATATTTCACGTGGCACCGGTGTATTCCCTCCGGTAATCAATGGGACCCGGCAACCCGTAATTCACTCATAATTCGCGACAATTCCCGAAACATTTTTACGAGCGCAGAAATGGACGGCTGAAAAGTTCCGTGCTTGTAAGTATTTGCGAACTGTACGCAATCGAAGCGTGTCACGCGATCCCGTGTCTTTTCCGGCCGATGCTATCGAGAGGAACGTTACAGCGTCGCGACGCCGAGTGATTTCCTTATCCAATCGCGGAACTGCACGGGAACGCGAAATTCTCCATCAAAATTGACTATTTCCGCATCGAATTTTCCATTGTACAAAAGATCCCGTTTATTATATTTTAATTAAAATTGTGTTACAGATAAGTCAGAAGTTCTCCGAACAAAGTGCCACGTGATTCGACATGGAATAACATCGTGCACAGAATGAATTTGATTTTCTTTGCGTAAAATACAAAATCTTGGTTATATTTTAAATGTAGAAAATTTTCAATTTTCAGTTATATTTGAAACTTCTTCATTTTTCTATTGTATTAATTGCTTACCATCGACGTCAAGAAATAAATGGAACTAGGCGAATGGAAGGTTCCTTTTTCCTCTATTTTCATCGAAGATATTTGCATTTATCGTCGAAAAGAGTGCAGCAGCGCCGCGACGCGAATGATTTCTTTATCCAATCCGGGAATTTCGCGCGACTTGATTCACTGTACAAAAATCACGGTTCCGCGAACTAATTTCAGAACCGCACGGGGTGCGCGAAATTCAGGATCAAAATTTACGGCTCGAAGCGTCCGCGAAAATCTGCTCGCGTTCCCGAGTTATTCAACCTCCGAGACGAAATTTCGCCGGGCGTTTTTCGAAGAGCACGATCGCTGCTCATGCCGTACAATTTTCTTGCAATTTTTTTCCCCACCGACGGTGTAATCACGCTACCGGAGAACACGCGTTCTCTTTGGAGGCTACTTTGCACGTTATTTACCGTTTCTTCTAACGATACGTGTGCAACTTGTCGGGATCTGATGAATAAACGGCACGACCGCAGTTTCGAACAATCTGTACGCCGAGATTTACGAGGAAAATTGCATCGGCATTAAGATAAGCTCTTTGGAATCACAGTATTCGAGATCTTATGTCGTTGTACGCTATAATGCAGATTCTAGGCTCTTGAACGGTCGCGGAAGAATTGCAGAATGTTTCGTAAATTGATTTTTTCCAACTCTTAACCACCGAGTGTATCTAAACTCTAGGTGGAAAATCTTCCATCTGCGTTTTTATTGATAAATATTTTTCTTTCTGGTTGCAGAGTTCATCGCAAAACACTACTGCAAAGAAAGCGAATTTATTTAAGTCATAAAATAACTATTTCATTGTAGGTGGAACTTTTATTTATACTTGAAACACTAGATTTAATGTTTTAAGTGTTAAGTAATTTCAAGAAGTTAAATAAAGAACATTGTAAGCCAACATTGTAATTTGGGAATCAACAATGAATTTCCATCAAAGAACAATTTTCGTCATACCGTGTTTCACACATTGTAAGCCCATCAAAAGCGAATATTTATCAAATGTGAACGACGCTCGAATATTATGGATCGATGTTCTACGAGCGCTTATTATTTACTCCATGATTTACTCAAGTATCTTACGCAGTGATCAAGGAGAGTTATTACGAAGTTAGGGGCTTTCGCCCTTTAGAGGAGGGAGTGGAGCATTGAAACCTTTCAAAATAGTATTTCAAGCACAGATTGCCCTGTGGGGTACACTGTCACAGCTGCGTCTTGCATTGCTGGGTTTCTATCTCTTTCTCTGACGTCATTCGGACCGAAACGTTGCCTCCGGCGGTAATCCAAAGCGTTCCGTAGCAGAGAGACCTGGTTTAGACAATCTATACAATAGATTTTGATGGATACATCAGAAGTACAGTAAAAAATAATAATAAAAAATAGAAATCTTCAAACAGGCACACACGTTTTCTCACCGTCCTAATGGCGAATTCTTCGAAAACTCGACTTCCGTGCAAGTCCAATTCGAAACCGAATTAACGTGAATCAGTCGCGCGGATTTTGCCTATTTCGCGGTATTGTTCGCGAACGAGCCGGACATTGTTTACGGTGGATCGTGGAAGAGCGATCGCGGTGAATTCGAGTATATACGATCCGTGGACAGGGTCTTTGTTCTCGGCTCGCAGAGGAACGAAGAGGGTTGGATGCGCTCGGCACAGATGTCGATAGGTCGAGAATCGTTCGAACGGCATTTATCGAGATTGGCCCCGGGCGTGTGAACAACTCGCCGTGTGACCATGGTCGAGGGAGAAAAAGAGAGAGAACGGGGCTAGATGTTGCCGGATTTTCAAAAATCTCGAAAAGCTTGCCCCGGCGCGCTGGTACGATCGGTAGCGCGATAAATATACCCACTCGTGCGTATAACGTATGCGCGGATTGCGATTTTGTATTCGAGGCGCGGCCACGCCGATCGCCTCTCTCGCCGTTTCCAGCGTATTCCGATTGCATTACCTTTTCCGGCCCATTGGCCTCTTCTCTGTTTGCAGGAAAAATTCGTCGACGAACAACACGCCCTCGCTCTCCGCGAGCTTGCTTTTATTTATAAAGTCTTCTGTTTGCCTATCCACATATACGTACGCGTATACAGTCGGGCCAACAAGCTTCCTTCCACCCTCTCAAAACAATAACTTTTTTCAAATCGGTTAAAACGACTTCGCGTTTCCTCAGGCGTTAGCACAACTAGAAAATGCTAAAACTCCAAAATTTTTTCCATACGCACCTTTCACGCTTACGTGGACATCCAAAGTGCACTTTGAAAGTGCCATAATTCAATTGATACGAAACGTAGCGAGATAGTAACATTTCATCTGCATTATTAATAGTTACACGTTGAATAATTAAATGGAAACCTCGAATAAGAGTCTACGTTATACATGCAACGTAGACCCTCATTCAAGATTTCCATATTAGCATCTTGAGTGGGACCGCGTCAGCCCCAATATTCACTTAGGGATTAAAGAAAATTGGAAACACGTTTTGTAGATTTATATCAGTTGCATACACGCCTATGTACGCGAATGTTTAGATTTATTACAGTCGTCGACCGTGTGTCGCGATAAGCTGCGAGTTTCACACGATTTTCAACCCTTCCAACCCTCACGGCAACGTTATCCAATTTCGACGAAAGTTTCAGCATTATATCAGCTGTTCTTCGTGAATTTCTTGATTACTTGCAATCCCACTATACTGTCAAAAATAATCTCCATCACTTTCCGTGTATTTACTCCATCTTCAAACTAATTCATTGTGTCTATATTCTTTTGATCCTCGTGACAAGCTCGGATAAAGAAGCTCCATAATCAATATTTACTATCTCTTTATACATCACGTAGCAAAGTAATTTTTCTGAGTTCTTGAAAGAAGTCGTTCACTTCTTTTTAAAAAATTGCTCCCCTTTTACGAACGCATCGAGACTTTTTTGGCTGACTGTATGTCTACGTATCTATGCACGTATCGCCGATACACCGAGCTTTTCTTCCAGCGCGTATACAGAAACGGTTCCGCATGCATCAGTTCCATCGATCACTCTCTCTCCGTCTCTGCCTTTCCTGCTTATTTTCCACCGTGTTGCTGGAATGCTGAGTTTCAGCTTTATTTTTGTTCAATATTATTTTCATTTAAACCGACGCCGCTTTTATACCGCGTGTCTCCGGTTCTTTCTGCGCAAATTGGGTCAGGATATTGCATCCGCGGATCCGAAGGGATGATGTTCAATTGGAGGAACAGGGATGCAGCTAAACGGAAAAGCAATTAGAAATATCGAGGAAAGTTTCAGCTTGTTCGGGTTTGTTCGCTTTGTGCAGATGTCTTTGTTTGTTTTCAAACGACAAACACCGTTGAAATCACTCGGTTCATCCAGTTCGAGTTTTATTAGTTTACGAACTATCCAGCGTTAACGCGAGTGGTGTATATTGCTTTCTAACGGTAACCAAAATGAATTTATCCGAATTTCAAGTTGCACCATTCTCAACTTAAATAAATCAGTCTTTGAACTTTTTATTTTATACCAATTTATTTTTAAGTATTACCGTGTAATTACCATTTTCGTCGTGCTTGTAATTTCGTCTACACAGTTCGAATAGCATCCATTATTAATTTAACACGTTCGTTACCGACCTCACACGCGTGTGACGATTATGATTTTGCTTTTCGCGTAAAGAACATAAAATTAATATTATGCGTGTCGTTGTTTAAAATTAAAATGCATAGCATGGCGCACGTTGCATTTAATGGAATGTTATAACCATAGAAGCTGTTGCAAGAGGAACGCTGCCAACGAGCATTGTGAATAAATTTTAATTAATTTGATTAGTAAAGCAGATGCTATCTTAGCGGACGGGTTTTTATTAAAATTGTTTCTAGCAACATTTCCGAAGAGTATTCTACTCAGTCGCGCATACAGCTCGGAACATAATCGTATTATACCTGCGTACTAAATCGCATGCGATCAAAGCATATTCTCATTGTGTCCGAGTAAATTGTAAGCTTTCAATTAATGATTGTAATGACAGTCTCTTTCGGTAACAATGGACAGCTGTTCAATAGCATGAAACGAACGTACCGTTAAAAATATGTCTAACAAGTGTAACGAACTGCCTAAACCGTGACAATATTATTTTAAAAAATGATTGCAAATGGTTGCAAGGAGTAGAAGCTAGATTGAATGTTATTTCTTCCCTTAATGATTTAAAAAAAAAGAGAAATTTCAACAATTTTTAGTTGAATTGTCTAGTCATCATTAACGCGATCAGAACGAAATAAAACTGCATCTGATCGAGAAGCCTAGAACAACACAAGAAATGTTGGAATCGCGGAAAGAAAATGAACCGCAGAAAACTGGATTATCGGTCCAGAGGGTGCCACTAAAAACCGCACGAGCATCGGATAAATAGCTGGGAGAAGTTTGCAAGGAATCTCCTCTAGAAATACATTCGGCGAAAGCGTTTCACTCGGGAACCGTTCACGATCTCGATTTAACCGTTGCGAACCGGTCGAGCTGACAATCGCGCGGTCGGCTTGCATTATTATTACACGGCGAATTACGAGGCATTATTTTTGGAGCTGTGGTGAACTTTTCACGGTCCTCTCCCTGAAGTGACGTCTCCTGGCGACGCTCCAGAACGTTTGCTCGCCCTAAGTCACCCGTTCACCCCTCCGGCCACTTTCACCTTCGCCGTTTCGGCCGAGATGAGAGGCCTGAGATTAATCAGTTGAGGATTGAACCAAAATGAGTCATAGGATAAAAATTATTTGTCCTACGAAAATATTTTTTGGTACAGTAATTATAATAACTGAGAATTATTTCTGTTACAGACAGTGGTCCCTGGCTGACAGCAAACTGGAGTGAAATTGATTTCCTTTCCTAATATGTTTAATAAACAGGAGATAATGTAACAGTAGTTTCAAATTCTTCCAATGCCGCTGCCTACTCGTACCAGTCCCAGAAAGTAAATGATAATAATAACTTGACCACGTGTAATCAATTTTTTCTCTCATCTTTTCGCGGTCGAAGAAAAATTCTGCCCGCGAGCGATGCGGTCGCATGGAGATGGGAATGAGTGAGTGAGTGAGAATAAGAGAGAGAGAATTTCCCGGACGCTGTTCGATTCAGAGCGGCGATACGGTTCCACTCTAATCAGGATTTATTCGCAAATGAGGCCAAATACAATACGGTAACGGCGCGGAAAGACTCTTTTTCTCCCCCCGGGAAGCGTATTACCACGAATGAAAAAGGAACTTTACATTTGCGTTAATGAAGTGAATGCAGCGTATTAGACCCGCGGAAATAGCGATTCCACGCCCGGGAACGACAGAGATTTTGGTCGACGACGAAGCAGCGTTTTGCATTCCGCGTTGACCCATAAGATTTCTGTGTCGTCGCTATTTTAGACGTACAGGATGTTTCTCTTTCATCAGAGATGAATCTTGAATTAATTTCCTCCATATAACCCTGGTTTTAATACTCAAAATCTTCAACGCATATTTTTATGTCTTAAATGTTAATTAAAACGAAGATACATTTTCATTTAATTTCGGTCTCGTACAAATGCCTCGGACAGCTTTATTATTTTGAAAAATGTACAACAATCTTGCTACGTATCAACGAAATCATTAACGCCATTAAAAGTGTTTGATGAACTAAATAACGACACTGAAATTTCATTGTAAATAGAAATATGTTATTCGTTTGAACTAGTCAGAGTGGTAGGGAACCACCGCTCTGTCGAGAGTTGATCCTTTATACCGTAATACCCTTTGATGAGCTGCGAGGATGATGAAATAATTATTACAGAACTAGAAATAATATTTGTATTATCGAACTTGTCGGAATTGAATGAGGTGCGCGAGCATAATTTCTATCCTCCCCCGTTTGTGACTAGTTTCAATCTATTGAATACGTTAATCGCGGATTCCGAAGTTTGTCTAAAGCTGATGATCAGATATTAAATATGACTCGTTAAATGAGAAAGAATCTTGTTGCAATGAGAGCAACGAATGCATTTCCCGCATTGTAAAAATATAACAAATACTGCATAGCACTACATGTGACATGTTCCATATCAGGTACATACGTATTTCGAAAAATAAATAACAAACTAATGTTACTATGACCGTTTTTTGTTTAACGACGCCAGTTAGTTAACACTAAACCTACCACTGCCGGTTAAATGACCGGTCTTATATTTTTAATTTTACAATTATTAAAATTATGAAGTTGCTTAAATTGACTAAAACATTTTAATCGTTTTTAGTGCTTGGTAGGTTTAGTGTTAAACATGTAGCACGTTTGAGTCTGAAATCTCGGAATTAAATTGCAAGGCAAGTAAGAAGTCCAGTAAAAGCGCCACTGAGGAACGACACCGGGAAAATTCGAAAAGATCCCGGCGATGAAGAAATGCGTTGCTCGGAAATAATCGGAGGTGCTCATTAGAGAGGAGCGGGCCGTGTGATCTGGA
This sequence comes from Lasioglossum malachurum, assembly GCA_028455605.1. Classification (NCBI taxonomy): domain Eukaryota; kingdom Metazoa; phylum Arthropoda; class Insecta; order Hymenoptera; family Halictidae; genus Lasioglossum; species Lasioglossum malachurum. The sequence continues at coordinate 6,087,224 of CM052312.1, forward strand.
ACGGCAAATCGGTACGTGTCGATTACAAAGCGCGTGGACGCGATCGATGGCGGTCCTTTCGAGACACAAAAGGAATCTGTGGAAAAAGGCCGGCTCGCTGGTAACAAAGACCCGATCGCGTGGTCGGCGGTGGTGCTCGTTAACGAGTTAAGGAAAATGTATCCGGAAAATCGAGAAATTAGGAGGGAAAAGGTGGCGGTGTTCAACCCGTTGGATATCGGCGGTCAGGATCGCTTACAGTTGTCCGCGCCTGGTGTAACGTGTCCGCCATTACGATATCTAACACTGGCTCCGGTCGACCAGTAGTCGTCAACGATATCTCGTTTCTCCATTGCATAGAGCACGAATGCCTGTATCGGCTGGTGCCGGGGCCGGGCTGGGCGAACGTGACGATGCAGCACGCCGTGAAGGTGTCGATAACGCTGCACCAGATGAGACACGAGGGGATGGGCGATGGGGTATAGGGGATGTGATGCTGAGACCTCACGAAAACGGGGAAAAAAGACGCGCGATAGGGGAGAGAGCCTCCCCGGGACGGTACATTTATCTATCGATAGACGTCGAGGCCGTGCTCGGACGTTATTTGACGTGTCTTCATCGACTTCCATTCAGGAATCCCCGTGCAAACCCGCTGTCAGCTTGTCGCCTTACTACATAATCGCTGTCGCGGCGGCTGGCTTTTGATTAATGCGCTAAGATCAGCCCCGACATCGCGGCCTCTCTACCAGATTATGGAGCAAGCTAAGACTCTCTTTTTCTATGTCCTGTTATTGATAATCCGCGGAAACGCCACTTTGTGGAGTTTTGCTAAAACAATGAACCCGTGCAAGAAAGGCATTACCATTCACAGTCGTTCAACGCCGGACGTTATTTGACGCGACTTCATCGACTTCCATTCAGAAAATTACATAATCGCTGTCGAGGTGACTGACTTTTGATTAATGTGCTAAGATCAGCCCCGATATCGCGGCCACTCTACCAGGTTATGAAGCAAGCTAAGACTCTCTTTTTATATGTCTTGTTACTGATAATCCGTGGGAACAATGAGCGAACTCGCGTCGCATTAAAAACAACAGGGACACTCGTGCAAGAAAGGCATTATTTGACGTGTCTTTATCGTGTTTCACTCAGAAATCGATTAATGCGCTAAGACAGCTCCGACATCGCGGCCTCTCTACCAGATTATGGAGCAAGCTAAGACTCTCTTTTTATATGTTTTGTTACTGATAATCCGTGGAAACGCCACTTTGTGGAGTTAGGTAAAACAACACGGACACTCTAGCAAGAATGGCATTACTATTCATAGCGGTTCAGCGCCGGGGGATGATACACCGGTGAATAAATCAGTCGTGGAGGGAACAAACAATTGCAGATGAGTTTTCATAAAGCGCCGATCCCGGTTGGAAGTCTTCTCGAGGACAAGGCCAATCTCTTTCCCCGGATATGGCTTTCGCAATAAAAAGGATCGCGGTGGAAAGAAGCTGGCGAAGGTATGCCCAGGTAAAGAGGAAAATTATCAGTCCGAAAGGAACGGGAGTTTGTTCACCTTTCACGGTAAATCGCACTTCCGCGCTTTCAACGGGTTTCCCGTCGCGAAGAGCCGTAAAGAAGGAAGAGAGTCTAAGGGATCGGGGCCCGATGGCAAATTCATAAATTCCAGCTCTTCGTTTGGCTACGTGTTCGAGTCCGTCCCCGGCGACTAGCAAAAACGGATCTTCTTTCCTCCTGCGCTCGGTGAAGATACCGGGGAGGAATGAAAAACCAAGACTGCGATAAGTTCCGCGGTGGATCGAGAAAGACGTCCAGGAGGAGGACGACGCTCCTCTGACTTTCGCTGTAAACGTTCATCTCGTTATTACATCGCCGGAGAGTTTTCGTCCAACTTGCCTGCCCGGGCAATATACAATTATGCAATAATTTGAAAGCAAAGGCGATGCTCCGTATTTCATTCTTGTCGCGAAACTCGCGTTTTTGCCCGATGTTTCCTTCTCGCTGTTCGAGTGCGCGCGTTCTTCCGCCGACAATTTCCCCGGTGGCGCGTCGCCGCCGTCGACGGTGAAAGAAACGCAGCCCGGTTCGAAGAAAGTTCGTTAAAAAACGGCCGGGCGCTCTTTTATTAGAGCCACCGGTGGTTCTACAACGTTTTCGTGCCATTTCCCCGGTTCTTACGCTCCTTAACGGCGGTAATTAGCGATATCGCTTCCCGTTGCCATTCCGCTCGCCAACTACCGCGCAACTTCGACGCCGCTCCGTTCTTTCGACGTCACCTCGTTACATCTCCCGGAAACGTTCCCAGCGCAGAAATCCATCTTGCAGGAAGAGCATCCAGCCCCGAGGACCCTGCGCTGTGACACGTAGAATTGTAAACATGCTGTGAGCACAATGTACTCGCTGTTCATGGGAAAACTATCGATCCCCTCGCGATCTTCAGCGACCCCCTTTCGATTAGGGTTCTATCGACGTATCTGGTTGGAAGTGTTCAATACAGCCCCACGCGATCGCGAACCCCCATGCGACGCTCATAGAAACGCAGATTAAGTGTCTTCGATAAGAGGACGCTGGGGGTTAAATCCGGGCAGACGGGCTCTGTGTACGTACCAGTTCTCTGTGTCAATATGAGATTCTGAAAACGTGTTCTCGAGAGTGGAGCATTTCGAACTGGTCACACGACTGGCACAGCTTTGATAAAACCTGATTAGACCTGATTTAGGTAAGCCATTTGCTGTTTAGTATTAGTCTCAATTGATCGAGAGTCTGACGAAATCAATAGAAAAAATGAATATGAGAGTTTGATAACATTGACAGGGAGACTTAGTTTCCAATCAAACGACTAGCTTTTTCGCAGTAGAAAGATATGATCAGCTTTAAAAGTGCTTACTCCAGGACTCGATGACTCCCAACTCCCAACTGTTTCCAAGAATGTTCAACGAAATGAAATTGCTTCGATTATCCAGTGTTACCGTGCCCACCTCTTGGATTAAAACAGTTGTCGAGATATTAAATGTTAATGCTTTCTGGCGCGAGGATTTTCTTTCGTTCTAGCAAAGCTGCATTCAATATTCAATTTTCTTACAATCCCAGCAGGTCTCGGCGATTCTAGAAATCCTGTTCGATAACAATACCTTGTAGAACCCTTTATAAATTTACTTCCCCTCATTATGAAGCATTCAAGCTATTTGAAGTCTTCATTACTGATTCGAAATGTATTACACTTGAAGCGGTTAAAGGGTGTTATCCAACTTGTTCTTGTCAGAATCGAAAGTAGAGCTGGTAGGAAAGCTCTCTATCAGCGACCCATAAACGATACACACTCGCCGATTGACAGTCTATCGATCGTTGGAAGAAGGCAGCTTGCTTGGAGGAACGTGTGCCGGTAGAGCGGAAGGCTGTCACGGCCAAAGGAAAGAAAATAGACAGGAAAGACGACTTGAAAGGTAAGGGGCAAGGAGTATGGACGAAGGTCCGCGTACAAAGGATCGTTAACTGGCGTGTAATCGTTAGCTTTGAGCCGGTCGAGAAGAAACCTGCCAGAGGTGGGTACGGTTAAAAAAGAGATTGCGCCGGTGGTCTCCTTCGAGGCCGCACAAAGCCTCGGGATACACGATCGCGTCGCCTCGATCCGCAGTGTATCGATGCACCGGCCAAGAAAAAAATGCAATAAAGCGAACGCTGGCCACGACAATCGGTTGCGATCGAAACGGGGTGAGAGCACGACCGCAGAATCGATCGTGCGTATAGCGTTGCGAATGCTGCGTCGCGACGCCACCAATTTAATTACTCTGAAAAACTCATTCATTCGCTCATACGACCTCTGACACACGCTCGCTGGACCAATCCACTGTTCCAACCATAAATTACACCTAATTTAAACAAGCATTCATGTCTTTCAGGAATTTTTTCCGGGAAATTGAACGGGCTCCATTTTTTAAAAAATACCCTGTCTGAAAACACGGCGTAAATTCAGAGAAACAGAAGGTTTATAAGAAAGAACTGAATGCCTTTAGAACAAACAGGGAAAATTAACTTGTCAAAAAACCTACGAGCAGTATGTTTTACATTTTCTATTATTTCTTTTATCAAGGAGTGATCTGCTTTTCCATGGTTCTTGTAGAAATTGTCAAAGATGTCTCTTTAGGAAAATGCATTCCGAACATTGTCTTACGCTGGGTGTATAAACTATACAAGAAAATGCTGAAATCTGTTAAGAAATATTATAGAACTAGTTCATATTTAATATTATAATGATGGAGCATTTCAAAATTTATCGATATATAGTCGATTTTTACAAAAATCAGCAAGCGATTCCAAACTTTTGGTCGGTAGTGTATGTTGGACTACTTGTGGTTGTTTTCTGCTGCAAAATTTGCAAGAATGCCCGAAGAAAGAAAAAATCGGTTGTTCGAACCCCATCTATTGGCCCTCCTGTTAATGCTCCTGTTAAACTGGAACACGTCCCCGTAATCCTGGCGGCTTCTTGCCCTGGGCCGCATACCATAGGAGCCTCGACATGTTAGGGTGTCGCGCAGCCACCCCATAACCAGCAGGCGATAATTGGCGGCGGGGATTGATCAGAAAAACGGCGAGCCGCGTCAGCCCTTCACTGACGTGGACATATGGTTTCGGGTTTAGGAACAATAGCTCGGCCAGCAATTAACGTTATTACGGGTTATCCGAGCAGGCCGGAATGCCTCCTCTTTCCTCGGATTTGCGATGATTAAACCCCGCTGATCACTACGATACTTTCAGGGTGTTTTAATTAACGTCGCTCCGCGTTACAGCGCTCATCTCTCTCTCTCTCTCTCTCTTCCTCTCTTTCTCTGGCCGGCTAGAAAATTGTAAGACACCAGATACTTTGAAGTTGCTGGACTGTTTCAAACGCCTCGGACCACTCTTTCACTGGTCTCGCCGTTTCATCAATTTGTTGAGCTAAGATTAAATAACCTCGTTTCTGGAGGAATCGTCGAACTTTCAGTTTTCTCACAGTTTCATTAGTTATTACTGTGTTCTGTTCCATCTCTTGTAGTTGTAGAAATATTTCCGCTCCCTCTTCCTAAATTTAACATCTAAATTAAGAACTCGAGTCTTGTGGTCCAATTTTGAAAAGTTATTGGTTTTTAAAGGGTGTCCACTTAATCCTGTCGCCGACTATTCGTCAATAATTCGACAGTATTGAGCGAGGTACGTTTGTTGGCGTCACAGACAAAATTTTCTACGAATTACCTAGTAAACTAATACCTGTAACATCTACAAAAAGAACTCGCGTCTAATTTCGAAAAAGTAATTGGTTTTCGAAGTGTGTCCACTGAATTCTGTGCTCGACTGTACGTCAATAATTCGACAGCATTGGGCGTGGTACATTTGTCAGCGTCACAGAGAAAAATTTCGAGGCAAAGTATCGGAGGAGGCGAAGTTGCGCCGACGTGAATCCAAAACGATTTACCGTCCCGTGTACCGGGAGTCCATCGATACACGCCAGTTTCACGAGAGCACCGGCGAGAATCAAGAACTGTGTACTCTGGCTCTTCTCCTCGAAATCTGAACAAATTGACGCGGCCGCTTATTGAACTCGACCGCAAAATCGATCGATCGGCCGGAAACAACGACGAAAATATATTTGAACCGGCGGGGCTCCTCCTCTGGCCGCGGCGTGACGACCGTTCGAATCGATAAACACGCTTTCTACGTGACAAAACAAACGGTTCGGCTAACGAGACGTAATTCACCGTCTGTTTCGGGCCACTTTTCTGTAAAAAGGATGATTGCGCCGCGGTCGCGTTCCGCTGCGTCGCTATCGGCCATGATTTCGCACCATTAGGTCGCGTTAGCGACGCGTTTGCCGGAGGATCGATGACTCCATTGGTCGAGCATTAATCCTCACGATCGTTCGCCGATCTATCACTCTCCTACGCTTCCTACCTCGCTGTTTATACTTCTGCTTCGGTCTAGGTCCTGCTGGACAACTGCGCTTTCAATTTTACAGAGTCATCTTCTTTTGCTTCTCTAAATTTCGGACGATTACCGTTTCGGGTATCGATTGATAAAACGATTAAATTGCAGTGATCAAGAAAAACATCATTTTTCTGCATCAATTGCAAGAACGGAAATATAAAGACGTACGGAGGAACTGTCGGACCGCACGCTACACTAACAGCTTCAACCGTCCGGCTTCCGAATCCATTCAGAAACCATAAATAGTCCCGTCACAGCTTTGCAACTCGTTCGCGAGATCAAAGAAAGCTCCTCGTATCCGTAACGCAGAACACGTGTTCTCCGAGCTAACGAAATCACACGCGTCCGCCGTTATTTCGTCGATTAAAGAGACGCGGTTGAAAATACGATTTGCAACTTCCGCGAAGAGAATTTCAATACTGAATCAACGAGTTCGAACTGCGTAGAACAATTGGGTCATACGGTAAAAAGGTAACCAAAGAATGGTGAAGTTTGCAATGGTCACAATGAAATGGCCCCTTGAATGTTCGACGTGGCAACCGGGCGATTTTCGACGAACTTCAATTCCCTCACAATTAAGGTCACGCTGAATGGTGATTAAAACTGCTGCAAGTATATGGAACAGGTTCGCGAACCGTTGAAACCGCGCCGGTATGAAATTTTTAATCCGGCCCGCGATTGAAACTTCAAATGAGCCACCGAGAATTACCTAACTCGCTCCCGCGTACCTATAGACAAAGTCGCGTAATTTATCGGCAAGGTACACACCTGTTTTCGCGTTTCGACGGGCTCCCGCATCAGATAATTGATAAATTGGAGTGCTTCTTAACTTGGTTTATCGGTCCATTAGAGCGCGACGAACGAACGGGCTGAAAATTAGTATGCGTTCCGCCGGCATAAACGATAAGTCAAACAGACCCCCGCCTATGTCGAGCTGAAATATTGCTATGCATGAACGACGGCTTCGTCGCAGAAATTCCTGTTCATCCGATCAACGAGCTACGTAATCGAGGATTAATTGAGCTTCTTCGATTATAGTCGGCGCGAGGCTCCATCGGCGTCACACACGCGAGTCTCGAAGAGACCCGCTCGGGAAGTTTAAAGCCGAACGACTTTTCAGAATTTCTGGGAACCTGTTGGTAATCCGGAGCCATTTCGCGATTCCAGTCCGAGGAGTCGCGCGGATCCATTTTGTCGGCGTAATGGAGCGTCAGGAATTCAAATGGGTTGTCGTTATCGTTTCTGACTAATTGTTTCACTGTTAGGTACATTATTTTCTAAAGATTTTCTAAAATTTCTTGCACATTAAATAATAGACCAGTCCGTGGTTCCCATTTAATACTGAAAATTGAGGCGGGGGTATCGGCGGACACTTAAGTGTGCGCTGCATTCGACATCCTAGAGCAAATCGGAGAAGACATGGAGGTATACTGGTCGACTCACGTCTTTCGGGGATCAATCGACATAATTCCGGAGGCCCGACTTTCGGTCGGTGAAAGGGCTGCCAATAAATACAGGGCCAGGAACCGGTAATAAATTAACCGGCGTCGGCGGATTGGCTTCTCCCCGAGAAGCCAGCAGCCGGCTTCGAACCGGGACGGCAACACACGCCCTTCCCGGTTTCGCGCCCCATGGGCCGATTGCACGCAATATTTATAGCACGCGCGTAATCGACCGTTCTCGCACTGAAACCGCCACCCTGTGGCCTTACATCGGCGGCGGCTGATTTGTGACAGCCACGATTCTTCCGGCCAATCCAGCCGAGCCACTCACGGCAATATTGTACCGGGAACTCTTAAATCAGAGAAACATCGAAGATATTTCAAGAGCCGCTGCTAATCATCCCCCGGGCCGCTCCCATGCGAGAGCCACCCTTAAAACGCAGGGGGAGAAACGTTCCATTGCTTCCTCCCACTCGAGAACTTTGAATCCCATCAAAGGGGATTCTCGCGACACTGTTATTATCTAATATCGAACCTCTCTGTCTGTCTGTCGAGGGGCGGATTCGCTAATATGAACTTTTTATGGCTGCTTGGGTTGCTGGGAAATCGTCCTTTCATCCTCCATGTCTTGCGAAAGCGAGACGAATCACCCGAACTCGTATTACGTTCTTTATGGTTGTACTGATTGGGACCGGTTATGGGTCTGCAAAGTTCTATTGACGGGCAAGTTGATCCTAGACGACGACGGTCAAACGCAGGGGATGTGAACAGTGGGTATGATAAAAAATTTAATTTTAGCACTTTCCTGTCATCACTCTCCATTCATTCTGCGCCGTTTTATTAATTTTATTACGTCGTTTCTATCCTTTTGTTGAATACATCCCCTTGTTGCTTTAGATTCATTCCCTATGCGCACATAGATTTAATATGTTTAATTTCTCGCTATAAAAATAGGAATAAGATGTTCGTGTCGAAGAAACAATTAGAATTCTGTTTCAGAATAGACTGCGGATCTTTATGCATTTAAGAGGCATATGAAAATATAAAAGTCGATAGAATTTAGTACAGTTTTTGTTTATTTTCGATCTGCGATGTCTGTTTCCACTAAAAATAGGATTTTATTCGATTCCGCGTTCTTCAAATTCGATTATAAAAATTGAAAATTGCTTCACTAAACTTCAACTTTGAGGAACGTCTTTCGATAATTAACTGGGATGGGTTCCCGACACAAGATTGTAAATGGAGGAAATCTATTTCCGCTGCCTTTATCAGGCGATTAATTGAGAGCACAGACTGCATCAGTCCGGTATTCTGTTTGTGGCGTGCGTAATGGTAACTCGGCAGAGTATAGATGACCTAATGTCTTTCCTCGGGTTGATTCATTTGCAGTCTGAACCATCCTTACCCTCTCTGTTTCTTACGCGGAAGAACCCACCCCCGGTCTGGTGGGCGAACGATACTCGTTTAAAACTGTACCTTGAAGAATGGGAGCTGTCAGTTGATCGGTTAACCAGACAAATGTGTTCTGTTTCCCCGAAGTTTCGCTACAATCCAAAAATTAATTGTACGTCCTCAAAAAACACCGTGTAATCCTAAGTACATCATTTAAACGAATTCCCAGGTGAAGCGGTGTAACGGGATCGTGAAGGCAGCCCCTTCGATAATTGACAAAGGCGGCCGTAAATCTGAAAGCCACCGAAGGAAAACAGTTTCTCAAACAGAGAGCGAGAGGAGCATCCCCTTGGCGGGGACGGCGGATTCTCGAGTGTTAATTGCGAGCGTAAATAAACTATATCAGCCGAGTCGGGGCGCACCCTTCTCCTAGTTAACAAAAATGCAAGGCAAGCTACCGTCGGGGGATGAAAGAACCACGTTAAACGAACCCTGCACGCGTGTATACACGGGGCTGGCCGGTTGCGTGCGAGAGATGGTCGAAGCGCGGGGGATAAAAGGGTATCCTCGTTACAGGAAAAAAAGAAGAGAGAGAGAGAGAGAGAGAGAGAGAGAGAGAGAGAGAGAGAGAGAGAAGGCAACCAACCCTCCGTCAGAATTTCGACGGCCCTCCGGGGGTGTCGGCTACTAATTATGCGTGCGTCGATACGCGCTGTTTACTCACCGAAAATGCGAGGCGGCCCCCGAGAGCTGGAGCCGCGCGGATTCACTTTGATACTGTCTGGGGGTGGGCTTACCTGGAACAAAAAAATACGAAGGAGTTTGTTAGTCAAACAACGTAATTGCTAATCGAGTTCTGTGCTAAATAAAGGAGCCATCAACCTCGCCGGGACACGCAAATGTTCTTTTCGCGATGTCCGTCCCGTCACCGGGATTTAATTTAGGGCCGACGACGGGGTTCTGAAACTCGTGAGTTCGTTAACAGGTGTGCCGTACACGCGCGTGCACCGCTTTCCAGCCGGCTTGCGTTGTTTTTCATCAACAGGTTTTATGAAAACCCACCACCTGTTTCTTGCGCTTCCTTTATTTCGACGATTCCTCGCCGGCGCTGCACGCGATGCCACCAGACTCGAATCCGTCGGGGTGAAATCGCGAAAGCTCTCCGGCAATGGAAATTCGCCAACTTGAGAATTCGGAAAATAAATTGAGACCTTGTATAAATACAATCTACTGCAGAAATTGGCAGATGTGATTTAACAGAGTAGAACGATTAAGAGAATTTTAGAATAAAGAATATAAAGAACATTTAAAATACTGTTCTTTGTATACGACGTGAACATCTAAATTAACATCACGCAGCTCTTTATCAACGTGTAATTACATGACGACATATTACAAGAAAAGAACTACATGAAATTAATTCAGAAGTCCATGTCGTGCAACAAAGAACGGAACTTGAAGTGCTGTTTAAAGGACTGTATAAATCTCAACAGCATATGAATAATATTTTTAGCGGCCACAAATCTAACATTAAAAATTCACATGTACGCCGAGCTAGAAAATTCTTCTCTAAATAAACCGTTTAGCCAAACGCAATCTACAAACCGACCGAGCAGCGCGCAGGGGTTGAAAGCTCGCTCAGAGCAAAGGCGTGAATCCGTAGCAACCCGCGTAATTCGAAGGAAGGTGGAAACCGAAATTTTCGGGTTGGTCGCGTCTCCTTTTCGGTTCTCCGGAAACGTTGGCAACCGACGGAGCCCCCGCAGCTCGAAATCCATGGCAGCTACACGCGCAATTATTCTCTTATAAATTTTAAATCAGGCACGTAACACGCCGGGGAGGCGGCGCGTTCGATGCGGTGGTGCGGCGTGCTCCGTTATTAGGAGTCAATTTTCATGGACGCGCGCATAAATCCTCTAACGAACGAGCATTCGCGATAAAACCGAGCGGGTCCGCGTCGAATCGATTCCATTTCTCGCCTGTCCCGCGCCCTCCTCCCTTTTACATCGATTCTTTCGACGGCCGGAATGTAAAACGCCCCGACCCGGTCCATTGGCTACGAACGACATTAAATCACGGTTCGGTTATGATGATTGAAAAGCGGAAATCAGCCGTCGAACGAGCATCGCGGACCCCGGGATCGTTCTCGCGCGTAAAAACACCGATCCGATTTTGTTCTCTCACTGACGCGCTCTGCATGAACTTTTTTACGATCCGCACTCGCATAATACGGTGGCTGATCAAACTATTAGAGCCACGGTACGACAAGTATCGCTGACGGGGTGATAAAAAAGACTTGAAAGTTGTAGACTTAATACATTGAATCAACAAATTTTCGTTGTTTACCGGTAATCGTTATTCATTTCTCCTAATAATTTTCTTTAGAAACTGACAAGATCCGCAATCAACCAATTAGCTAAACATTCTACAAGAACTTCTACTCATCTTCTAAATTCCAGAACAAAATTGCTCACGTTCTTGAGAGTCAACGTTCTATCTGAGGCAATCGTTTATCTTGAAACGGTCTTGGGACGTGTTCAGGGGAAAACAATCGGTTCGAGGGTTTTTCTCTTGGGAAGATCGCGTCGATTAAAAAGGAGCTCGGTTGATCGAATCGCGAATGGATGGAATCGCCTGTTAATACCGTGGGAATCTGCGAGGTTAAAGCGGAAACTGGTAGTAGGTTGATGAGATGTCGCATTAGACTGAACGATCGTGGTTGAATCCAGAGATCTTCGTTTCCCGTTCGTGTCCTGATCGGCATTAACCCAGGACCAGGGAAGAGAAACGACTCCGGTCCTGCCATCGACAGGAGCCATCCTTTTTAATTTTCTTTCTTAAGCAACCGAGGGGAACGGTGTCCCTTGTTAGCGGATCGTTTACCGGAGCTCGTGCTCCGCCGGGGCTTTAATTATCCTATCAATTTATCCAGAGTTTTTTCCTCCCGAAAGCTGTACGAAACAGATTCATCGAAAAATCTCTCGCCTCTCGTCCGTCCTCTATCCAGACAAGATTCCTTGATTGCTATTTTCTTGGTCGCTCGGGAAACGCAATCGCTTGTTGCGGACTAACGACCACATTCTGTTTACAAAGAACCGAGGAAACTTCTCTTAATTGTTGCAAATAGCGAGTCTGAAATGCTAAAGCGAACGAGGAAACTTTGTTCGGGTTCGTTTCTAGAACAATAGCGGAACAGCCTCGCCGGGAGTAACAAGAGAAAGATTAAAAATCTTATAACGAAGATAACGGGAAGATTGTACAGAATGATTAATGCTAATGCTCGCTCGATCCAGTCTTCGTTCAAGTTAGTCATTCTCGATGGAACCTCCCCGACTCAACGGACAATCGTGAATGAAATCGTTTTAAAATTCCGGGCCGCCGCTGTCGAATGTAATTGATACCCAGCGCGCGACGAAAATTTCAATCCACGCTAATGATTCGTGAATCATTCGTCCGAAACTTCGTTCCGCCACTGTGTTGCGCGACGCAGGAAGCGTGGTTTAATTAGGTTACGCGCGGAATAATGGAACTTGCGACGGATCAAGTCGTGCGAAACAATTCTTACGAAAAAATCTAAAATGAAAACTTTTACAGAACAGCCAGTTTTGGATCATTTTTAGTTTAATTAATCTGTTGATACAGAAGATATTTTATTTCATTTCGATTTTATGATTCTTTCCGCTAATTCAAAGTGTATTGGAATTCGTTGGAAATTTTTCACATTAATGGTATTGATATCCATCAACTATGTGGGAATGTTTTAATGCGAGATGGTTTAATCAGTATCGAATCTGTACAATCAGGAACGATTGCAATAAATGTCTAAATATTTTTTAAAATGTTCATTCCGGAGCTTCGAGTAGCTTCGAGTAGCTTCAGCGATAACAGGATCGATTTTCGCGAACCAAAATTCACGATGTGTGTTACTGTTTCAGCAACAGAGAACTAGTTAACAGCGGCACCGCGAGCATAAACATAAACCCTGGTTACTGCTGGAACGTAAGCTCTGGTTAAGCTGCGGGTTAATCGTTTGTTTAGCCATGCGTAGACTATATTTAATGCTTCGCCTCGGAGTGTTGGCTCGTACGAAAACAACTCGACGTAATCGAAATGTTGAGCTCCCGAGACTCGAATCCCAAGGAAGATCATGGGAACGCTGCGAGACAATTACCGTCGGTGAATCCGCGAGTCCAGTTGTCGATCGATCAATTTATTCGAAAAGTTTACTTGTCACGAATTTGGAATATTCGACAATTGTGTATCGTAAAGTGGAACCGAGGATACAGCTTTGTAGTTGACTGTGTCGTCGAGCATATACGAGAACACTTGACCTGCTTAACGGTGCATAACTTTCGTGAAAACGAATCTCCTATCGTGGCTGAGACGATCTTTTGATTCAAGAACGGTCACTTGAACTCTTCGTTCTTGAACACCGAATGAAACTTCAGTGTATATTCGAAGAAAATCAAATAGTCGTTAAATCGGTGCTTCTCTTCGTGTATCAATACGGTTTCAGTAAAGTTTAAGTTATTTATCCGGAACAGTAAACGCATTCATGAATGCAGCTCGTATCTTCGAACGTGAAGTGCACTTCTTTCTACAGAGGGTGCTTTCATTTTTTAATCTGTTACCACAGAATAGGATCGCTTCACATACGATCATTCAAACAAGTTCTTGGTACATACAGTCTTGTGTGTAACACTATTTTCATTTTTCCCACAATAACGCAAGCCAACAAACAAAATGAAAGTGAATGAATGGGATATCTTGTTAACGAGGTAAATAATAACTTCGATTTTCAAAATGAACTATGAAAAACCGTGTTACAGCAAGCTTAAACCTCATATACGGACTGAAAGTATATTTACAGAGAAAAATCGAAATATTGGTTATATTTCCTATTAAATCGTACGCGAAGCTTCTGAAAAAGTTGGGTAAACTGCAAATATCGATATGGGGGCAGGTAAACAGTTTTTTAAATTGCATATTCCAGTTCCGAACTGTTACGAACGATACAAATCTTTTCAAAAACAACATTATATACTGTATGTACTCATTCTCTAAGTACTGCGAATTAACTCTTTGGACTCGACACAACTTTAACCCTTCGCTGCATAGTGTATCATATCTAGTAAATATCATAGTAAACTAAGAATGTGTTTCTGACTATTCTACACATTTTATCCCATTTGATAAAATGTTGTTTTAATTTTTTAAAATATTTTTCCCTTGAATGAAACACAAAAACTGACCTTCTTTCAATTTTTTCATCCCAATTAAAAAGATCATGCAGTTAATTCTGCTTTTATTTTCTGTAATCTTTTTAGGCACATAAAATTGAACTTGTTCTCTCATACATCGGCGGAGCTTTTTCGATATTAAAACTGTGTTGAATAATGCTATGGTCATTTTTATTGGCGCCTCCGTACTCGATTCACCATTCGAGTACGGAGGGTTAAGAAGGAAATTATAAAAATTGCAAACTGTAAAAAAAATTCTGCGGGACATAATTCAGGAAGATTCATTCCAATGTGCAACATTACAATCGCCCAACAGTGCACCGCGGCAATGCGCACTGCGCTCGAAAATGATCTCCCCGCCGAGATATAAATTGCCGGAGCGAAACAAAAAGACTCGAAACATTGTCCCGCAGGTCCGATCGATCGCCGACAAGTCCCAGCTGTGCTGGATCGAGGCTCGAAGTCACACTATTTCCGTCGACGAGCAGGTATCCACGCCCAAACTGGCAGACACGAAGCCAGCGGCTTAATCGAATACGTCGTTAACCGGGTCTTCGTTAACGAACCCGGGGGTCCGGCTGGAAAGAAACCGCCTAACTAGCCGAAGAAACGAAGTACGCTGCAAAACAAACTTCGGAAGAACGGGAAGACGACGAGCGTTGCATTCGCATGCAGTTGGCCGAAACAAAACTCCGGTCGGATTCGAAATCCGATGTGTTCGATTGCTCTCGGTAGATTTACGGGTTTTATTCCCGCACCGATGGGTGAAAAATCGACGATAAGAATGTCTTTCGCTCGATAAGCACCGGCCCTGTTTGCGTGCGCAAAGATAGGGTCGATGGCGAAGCGTTCACGGAAAGTGCGTACGTCCGTTCTACGCCAAATCGCGCAGAATTTGCCTGCAATTTATTTTCGAATTTCTGGCACACGTGTGGAAATTAACTGTTACAAATAATTCATAATTCTCTCTGTAATAGAAAGAGGGGACTCCTGAGATCATTTAAAATAACATTTTACGGAGTTGTCAACGAATAAACACGGACCAATCGGAGTAGAGTTGACCGTAGCGTTGGCATTGGCCGAGCCGGAAGAGTTTTTCTTTAATAATTTCAACAATGATAGTGTTCCTGCCTTAAGGAGGTAGTCTCGTTTCCAAGATTGCAAAGGCGCGAAATGCGTCTCCTCATTTCTCGATAATGCAAAGATGGGGTTTCTTATTGGTCAAAAACGCTAGATAAGAGATCAATCTAGACCGCGATCGCCCTCAAAAGTGCTATCTTTACGTTTACGATGCGTAATTTTCATTATTCGGCGGAATATAGTTGTCGCAGCTTTGAAATAGCTAAAAATAGTACTTTTGACTACTGAAAAACCCCATCGCATGCATTATCGAGAAATGGGAAGGCGCATCTCGCACTGTTGCAACCCTGGAAAGAGGAGTCTACAAGTTTGATGTGATCACAATGATACGAACATCACATTGTGTAAAATTGTGCGCGATTTGACGCGGAATGGATTGCACGCGAAAAGTCGTAATATCGACGAGTATCGATGATAAGTTCCAGTCGAATATCGGCGCGTGAACATTGCTAGATGGTCCGTGAGCCGTCGAGATACATAGACCGAGCGCGCATACATATACACACGGTGTACTATCGGGTTGCTCCAGCGGCGCACGGCGCACATGCGAGCCCTCCATAAATATCCTGTTAAACGGCCTCGATTTACTGTCCAATAATGGTCGAGTACCAGGCGTCTGTATACTCGTTGATAGTCGAGCCATTATACACGTGGACCGGGCCCCGGGGCTCCGCATAAGAAGGATCTCATTGTTGAGTACAGATAGGCGAGCCGTTACTTTACGAGCGACACTGGAACGCGGACGACGCCAAGGGAACCGCCGGAAATTGACCGTGGATCCTGAACTGACGATACCGACGACCATACCAGACACACCAGACGAACTACGGCTTCAATATCGACTGCTTCGACAATAGGCCACTGAACATTAGGGTACCGGGCTCTGCCTCCTTCGAGACCATGCTACCGCCATCACGGACCAAGCTGTTATTGCGATCAGAAAGTCCGGGACACATTCTCGCATCTTTCCGTTCGATCATCGTTGCATCCGGTTTTATTCCTTCTACCTGTCCGCTGCTCCATTTCATTATTTAACCCTTTTCGCTCGGTGTTATCTTAACTTGAAAATTAAACACTTCTTTCGACCTAGAATAATTCCATTCTATATTAATTTTTTTCTGTGTGTGAATATACAATTGATATAATGGCTCATACTTAAATGTTTAACAATTTATTAGATAGCAATTTTTTTTCAATGAAAAGTTAAGATCACCTTCACTGTTTTAAATGGCGCTAGTTGCTAAGTCCTGCATTATGACTAGATAACCTTGAGCAGAGCAACTTGTCGGAAAATAGAAAGACTACAGCATAAAAGTTTATCTTTAGTACAAACAAGTTTTTCATACTGAAAATACAAGAGATTTAAGAGTACACCATTTTTTCTCAAGGATAAGAAGCAGCAAGGATGAACTACAGTCGAGGATTAAAAGTATCGTACGAAGTAAAAGGAAATAAATATGAAACAACTTCTGCATAGTAAATGAAAGTTCACGAACGTCTCTGAAAGTCATCTCTCTTCCATCCCCGAGCATTATTTACAGGAATAATTCTACCTGAAGAGAGAACCGATTGCATTCGACCAGAACCGGAGCAGACGTTCCGCGAATCTTCGCGTAGAATTAATTCGAAAGCAACGATTCCAAGAGTCCCCGAGTACGGGAACATCAAAAGGCGACCGAGTCAAGCCGCAGGTGCTAGCTAGAATTGAAATTTCCCTCGTCAGCCACATCTCGATTCGTAGAAACAGCTCGTCCCTCGCTCATCGGCGAAATTCGAAATTCCGAGGGAACGGTATTTCATCCCAGTAGAAAATCTACAGCGCATATTGTGGTGGAAGCATCCTAAACGCAGCAAGACATGACTTCCATTAATGCATCTCGATAGAAAAATTTTTACAGCCAATTCAAGACAGTAAGTTCAATATTTGAGATTGTAAATGTCGATTGTACTGGGTTAGTGTTCAAGTCATATTTTCATTTTAATATCTCCAATATTCTTTGAATTTTAACAAATTTAAAATATTCATTTTCGATGCTCATCTACCGTTCTCTCTAATAATTTTAGGCATCTGCAAAAATATTCTTAAACGCTTTCAAATGCTTCAAATTGCACTTATTCACTTTTGTCACAAGTCCCAGAAAGATTTGGGAGCGTACATAAAAATTAAATGTCTGATAACTTCAAGGGAGAAACGCTTTTCGCCGCAGTTCCTGATCGCGCGCATTCCGCGATCCACCAAATATGATTTGGCTTAACGTGCAGCATGGATTTCGTCCGGGAATTTCATCGAGCCACCGGAATCGTACCTGGTCGAGTCAGGTGGGCTGGCCTTACCGTCGACCGGTGCAATAAATTACTGCGGGTCCGTCTCTCGTTCGCGGTTCGTGAGAATCTCTCTGTTCCGCGCTCTCCCTCTCTTTCCGTTTCTCTTTCGCCGTTTCTCCCTCTTTGGAGGTCTAACGACCGCAAATAAACCCGGAGTGACGCATCCTCTACGACGACGACGCGCTCGCGGGCTCCAGGGCCAAGTAAATAAGACATCAAACAATTTGGACCGGGCGGACTGTTCGCGGATAGTCGTCAACAACGAGTTCCACGGTCGACCGCAACGAGGTTGACGAGGTTGCGGACGAAGGTGGACGAGCCTGACCGGATGAAAGAGTGGGGGCAGACGAGGGGCAAGAGGATGGAGGGGCAACCTGACAATCCGGGCAAGATGGAGAGAGAGAGAGACAGAGAGAGGAGCGGCTGCAACGTCGACGCTCGGCCCAA
Organism: Lasioglossum malachurum; assembly: GCA_028455605.1. NCBI lineage: Eukaryota > Metazoa > Arthropoda > Insecta > Hymenoptera > Halictidae > Lasioglossum > Lasioglossum malachurum. The sequence goes on from CM052312.1 coordinate 6,105,159, forward strand.
AGCCACAACAGCTCGCCTTGTTTTCCAAGAAGACAACAACTTCATTAGGCCGCTCCTCTCCGCCCGTTTCGACTCTATTCCACCTTCATGAATATGCATGCCGACCGCCATCGCGTCCCGATACATTTGCCTGGCTTTCGTTCACGCGAACCGAAGATCTTCCGCAAGCGCGATCGGTCCTCGTCAAACTGACGTAAAGGAGGTCCCGGGTTTCGAGTAGGTACCTGTGCTCGGGATATTCTAGGATCACCGGCTGTTGTTCCATCGCATCTCCTAGTAGTTTCAGACCCATTAAATTCCCTTCAAACCGCAATCCCCCCCGTTAGAACCGTTTTTCACACCCGGTGCATTCCAATTTTTAATACTATTTAACTATTTTTGGGAGAAACCTTCCTCTTGGTGTATTCAGTTCTCTGATATTTCAATACTAGGAAGAGAGACGACGTTCGTCTTGTGTCTCCATAGCCATCGCTCAACGCATTACCGACCGGTGATTCTTGCATAATTTTGAAAAATCTATGGTACATGGCTAAACACTTTTTAATGGAACCTTCAACAGCAACAGCAATTTTCATTGTGAACTAACAAGTCACCCTCAGTAACGTCATATAATAGTTTCATTTAAGATTGTAATGTAAAAGAAAATTTCTATGCTTTCTTTTGGTACAGCACAATTATTGAAAATCCTATTGATAGGCTTCCGGTAGGTAAAGTGTTAAGTTTAATGTCGGATGATGTTGATTAATAATATAAATTTAGAAGCAAGACTCTTTGTGGCTGAGGAGGTTGAATCGTTTAAATTAAAACGAAGTGCAGAATTCTCAAATTAATTGGAACTGATTGCCATCAGTTTTTGTTATGAACAGTATTACAATTGAATATCCGCAAAATTTTAATTTAAGATCCTGTACATTGAATTTACTCGTGTTCATATGTGGGATTTCCCCAATTTAAATGTAATTGCAATATCAGAGCTTTGCATAACAACGATTGAACTCGCAGACTCTCTTTTCGGCCGGCGATTTTATAATCTTTTATGAACGTGAAACTTAATTTGTCAGAATACCGTATCGACCTGACCGAATAACAGACCCGCGGTACGGTATAATCGGGCAACGCGTATAACGAAAAATTAATTGAATGTTGTAGCCAATTTTAATATCTACCATTCCCAGTGAAATTCCACCGATATAACCCACTATTGTTTTATACCAGCGCATTTCTTCATTTTCCCAATATCAATTATCGAATACCGATTAACAGATACCGATCGCGATCGGATTTAATCGCCATCGCGGGTTTCCTTCTGTTGGTTCTAGCCACACTGATCAATAAGAGGAACTACTATGAAATATTTCGTGAAATTTTGTTCGACCCATTTCGAAAATTTCAGCGGAATTCCAACGGTGCCAGAAGCAAAAATTGATCCTAGTTTATAAATTATTCGGCTCGATTACGTTAATTTATCTGTCAGTTATGTTTTCAATAATTCTTCGGTAAATTAACGTTACAGCTATATTCGAAAATGGTGAAATCACGTGGCTCACTTTCTGTTCCCGAATATCTGAACCCTGACGCATATTAACATAGAACTACGTCAGTTTTGGAGTGCTCAAGAAAATTGAGTCATCAATTTTTAAGTTCGTAGCTTATTTCGCTCTACTACTTCAAGATGTAATCGTAGCATGACGTTATTTAATCATTATGAATAGTCTGCGGAGGTTTATGCAATTCTCAAACTTTGCAGATAAACTTCAAGGAAGTTGGACCAGATAAAATCCTATTTCTTTCGGTAATAGCTAGACAACAGAAACAGTGAAAATGGTAGAAGAATTATTATAATTAAGAAAGAAAGAAAATAAGTTTCTACTTCACTCCAGTTTGTTGCAATTCAGCCAGAACATTTTTATTTTGCATAAAGATCGGCTGTCTAGTAATCCGCACTATAATTATGAAAAATGTTAAAATGGTGGCTTGTAGGAAGTAAAATTTGATGTATTCACTTTTACAAGATATTTACTCGCAGTTTACGCTTCACAAGCTGCGCACGAGAAGAAGAACAGAGCAGTACACAATTCCGGGAGCATGTAACGAGGTGAAAGCGGTTTCTCGGATAGTGGGTGGCAAGAAAGCTAGACTCTCAGCGCAATCTGTGGTCCACGAAGGAGTTCAAGGAAAGGATAACTGTACATTGTTCGAATGCCACAATTAGCTGGACAAAATGCATTTTCAATGGATTGCAAAATTTCTGTTTCAATCAATACAATGCTGCGTTTCGTAGAAGCGGGAAACGTTCGTTTTTCGAATCGTTCCGAGATCTCCCGGCTAATCTCCCGTCTCTTCGGTCCGATAAGGATCCTCGATAAAGAGCACCAAGCGAGATCTATCAGGGTCGCTGACAGCTTTCGACTGACCCACATTCGCGCGTGGAAAAACCAGCGCGGACGCCAGCTGTTGCCCTCCAATCCCTTCGAGATGCGTGCACATATTAACGTGAAACGGTCTGCTCCCGAGACTAGTCCGGGATAGCGACGTTCCTAGCACTACCTGTACACGTGATCCAGGATTTCACGGTTCCCTTCCAATTAGTTTATCACGGCCACTCTACTTTCGCAGATTACGCTCCAGGAAATTCTACTAATTGGCTCTCGAGAAATTCGGATGATCTTTTTCCGTAGACTCGTGACTGTAGTAACTGGCAGTTTTTCAGAAAAATCTATCCATGGAAAATGTTACATTCCGTTCGTTATATGGAGATTGTACTCTCTGTGTGATGCACGAGAAATGTATTAACGTCAGACATTTTATCAGGAAATGCGAGGATTTATCCAAATCTCAATTTTCATGGATTACTTTGTAGAATGTAGGGTGACGAATCAATTCAATTTACGAACTACAAAATTCCTTATAGCAAAGATAAAGCAATAATGTCATTGTTGTTTGTTAATATTAGACAGCGGATTGTGCTTATGCATTTATGACAAAAATGTGAGTAGGCGCAATTTAAAATGGTAAAAGCATTAAAAGAATTTAAATGTAGACTAAATGTAAATGACTAAATGTAGACACTTTTGATTTTGCATTAAGATCCGCCGTGTCTAGTTAATATACATGTTTCGATATTCAATTGTATTGTAATATTCCAGCTGGATGGTTTAACTAAAATACACACGATTTTTTAAGAGCCATATTTCACACTATTGCGAGAAAGAAAAATGGTTGTGGTGTTAGTAGTGCGAATTGACTATGATTTGTAAATTAGGGCCAACCTTGGCACCGGTCCAAATTCAGCTATTCTCTCTTGTTATATGTATATTTTCTGGCAAATAATACAACACCGAAAGTTCACATTTTTACAGAGTTTCAATGAAACGTCTGGGTAGAAGAATTTCTGCAAAATTTTCGACAGCTAAAGTTCGACAAAGTTTAATTGAACCTTTAATCTACTAACAACGGTCAGTAACCAGGGAGGGTAGTAGAATTATATAACGGAGGTACCAATAACGATGGTTTATCCGTGATGAATATTCATACATATCCATTGAATCTGTATCACGCTATTAAACTTTAGCAGAATATCTACAGCTCCGCTTTACATACACGATGACCCAGTTTAATCTTCAAATGTACTGATTCGCCTATTAAACGCCTGGACATTACTTTTTGCAATTTGAATTTCAACGTGTAACAAACAACCTGCTCGATTGCCATTCATGAATCCTGTCACGGTCGCCTAGAACTGTCAAAAACCAATCCCCGATAAAGAAAAATACAAAAATTTCGTTGGAACGCGAAATTTTGGATTTTTTCGGTATCGAGGGGATCAGATGACGCGAACAATTTAATATCGCACAATTTGACTTTTAAACAATACAGCTTGGGTAGAAAATATTCACTCTTTCAGTGGCCACTTTATTAGCCATTTACATCATCAATTTTTCAAAAAAATTATAACTCCCGAAGAAAAACACGTTTATTAAAATCCGATACACGTTCTGAAAACTAGACGTGTATTGTTTTACAGTCAATTGAAAAGTGCAGTAAAAACAGCTCGCTTTCGTGGTAAAATAAAAACTAAAATTGTGCAAATACGCGGATAAAAAATGGAACGCGCGACCTAGATGTTGGTTCCTGAAATTTTTGTTTTTTGATATATTGCGTGTGAGAGATCTGTTTTCAATCAAATTGATGTAATCGATGAAACCGAAACTGAAAGGGTGATTTCTACTTCAACCTTTACGGACCCTAAACATTTTTTCTAGCCACCCACTGCAATCATGCGGAGTATCAATATTTTATATTGGTCAAAATCTTGCTGCCTGGTATTTCTTTATGCTTTAAAATTCAGGAAGAAAAGTCGCAAGGATTTTTGCACCAACCTACAATTCAAAGTAAAGCTGGAACACCGGGCTGCGGATGTAATTCACGGTTGAGCAGGGTGTCCGCTGTCGGACCGACGAATCGAAACAGTTATAATGGTCCGGGGGGGGGGGGGGGTTCGGGGCGCATGGAAAATTCATACATCAACCGCGTTCGGTGTCTCAGAATTTATGCACGCCGGTGTTACATGTCGCCGGAGCGGTTCGATCGCGACACGCGTTGAACGAGTAACCTATATTCCGGTGAATATCGGATTCTCATGACTACGTTTAACGGCTGGCGCCGTTCGAGGGGGTTGGGGCTGCAGAGGGATGATAGATCGCGCGCATGTGAAGTCCATTATTCAAGGATGGAGTTTTCGGCGGAGGCATTTTTGTTCTAGCGTGAAAGCTACTGGGTCTTATCGAGGGCTACGAAGAGTTATGGCCCGGCTATTATCCAGGAAATTATAGACTGAACTCGCCTAATGCGATGCCTCTCCTAATATCAGACCTCGGCTTATCTCTTCGTTGCACACAACTTTTCACCGATCACGCTTTGTTTCGCAACCGTACCTCAATTTATTCCATCGGGTATCCGCTCAATATTAGTCAGATACAATTAAATGTCTTGAGATAATATTACGGACACCTTGAAAAGTGGCAAGGGCGTAATCATTTTCAGAAATGCTGTTTATAGTGGATAAAATAGTGTTCAAGACTTACTACTGCGTTTAGCTGCATTGAGAGTCCATAAATTTTCTAGACGTATTTTTAATGGCATTTTTTCAGAAAATAATTAGCAGAAGCCAAATAGCTAGATGATGATTTTGGAAAATGCAAAATAAACATATTCCATTCCTTAATCGTCTTCTTACATAGAAAACGACACAACAATATTCTTAAATTTTTCAAAAAGCAAATAACACTTGTTGCCGGTCCATAGTTGGACGAGAAAGAAGACGTAGAACGGGCGATCGTTGGAAAAAGGAACGCGTTCTAGCCGATCAAACAAATGGCCGACGATCCACGGCCAATATTTCCGTGCCGCTGAATCCGCCGGCAAAAAGCGCGAGCGTTTCCCGAGCAAAGACATCGGACAAGTTATTAAAAGGACTCCTGTTACTATCTATCCGACGTGCGCCAGGTTATTTCTGGAGCAAGACGGTCCTCCCCAAGAGCGAATGTCGGGTGTTCGCACACAGACGAGCGGGCAGGCATCGGCACATGGCCGACGATTGCTCTGGAACCAGGGGAAGCCACGTTTAGAAGCTGAAGAGAGACCGAGCGAGTCGCGAAGAAAAGAAATCGTCGAGGCAACGCGCGCCGATGTCGTTGTCCGCTCGATCGAGCTTTCAGCTTCTGCTCCTTTCCTCCGCTTCGCCACGGCGCGTTAAGCTCTGTAAATGATCGCCAACAGCGGCACAGATCGACGCTAATTTTCATTCCCCCCCCCCCCTTCGCCGTTTTCTACTCCCCGTTCGAGTGACCGAGATTCGTCCGGACCACATGCTACATAATTGGTTAATACGCTCGCTACCGGCTGACATCCTTTGTGAGAATCGTTCTTAGACTGCGGATCTTCAGGAAAAATAGGAGTTGTCTGCACCAAATAAGAATTTGTTTCTTCTATTATCGATTTTAATGAGTCTCTTCAATTTTTTACATCTCTCTACTAGTTCAGTTTTGTTGAATCTGTAAAATTAAACTGGAAAAATTGATTTTAGTATAAACTCTGTTGCAAGCATGATTCATCAGCACAATAATTACATTTGAATGATTATTTCAGGAGGACATTATGAGCATCTCGATGAATCGCTTACCGAGAACGCCGTTTATAGAATTGACGAACACCCAGAAAAATAGAAAGGCGCAAGAAGCTTCGCAACAGGCACTATTGTCTCAGACGAACGGTCGGATAGATATTTGGAATTTAAATTACAGTGGGACGTCTGTAAAGGCTTGCGCCATTGGAGTCTCCGCAAACATATGCAGAGGTTCAATTGAATGGGATCTAGATCTCAATCGTTCCCGATTCACGTTAAATTACAGAGAAGGAGGGGTGACGACAGAAGCTTGCAAATTTATTCTTGTAATCTCGCCACAAAAGAAGTTCTGATTTAATCTCAACAGGACGTAAAGCGTTCCGCATTAGCGCCGCGTGCAACTCCTGAACAAACTGTACAAAGCAAAAATTTCAGTACGATTGAACACAGCTGAATGCTGTAACAGTATAATATCATTCGTAATTTAGCGAAACTGCTCGTGAACGGGATGGGATTTTACTTAATCCTCGTTGAATGAAACAACTCAGCGGTATTGGTTATGGCAGTGCTGAATAGATAGACAGAGGCAACGAAAAGGCAACTTGGAGAGAGGTGATCGAGTACAGTCATGACAAAATCAATTGATCGTTTAAAGCCACTTTCTCCTGTGGGAACTATGCCAGGTCTCGGTTACGTTTGCTAATCCCGCGATACACTATACGTACTCGGGTCACGACGATCTGGGCACATAATCTCCCGAACGGTTATTTGCGACGTACAACAACGTCACCCCGACCTACGTGTGCTACCTCGGTATTTGATTCGGAGTTCTCATCGCTTCGGCAAAGCTTCCCGGCTGAAATCCTGTTTAATTCTACTCTCTCATCGCCAGCAAACAAAGTTCGCCAAACGAGGAAGCGCTGTCCACAAAGAAATGCGAATTAAATGTCATTCCATTTACTTGGAGGACCCATAGAGCATTCCTAATTAATCAAAGTTTCTTTTCTCCGTCCGCGCTCGAGATTCCTCCGGCAGCCGGGAATCAAACGATCAAGCGAAACGGAATAACGAGGCGAACGAGATCTGCAGGCTTGATCGCGGCAAAGCTCTCTTTTTCACTAGCAGTGGACCAGCCGGAGATCCTCGGCTCGGAACTTAATTATTTTAAAAAGTTGCTTGCTCCAACACTGTTATTTATTGTTCGCACCATTTCAAAACACATTCAGCTAATGAAACGTTGCCCGATCAGCTGAATTCGTGTGACCTAAAATTCTGAAATTCCAATACGTGTTTTAGCAAACGCGCTTCGATTCGTTCGACTATCGCAAGGAATGGTCGAGAGACCTTTTCTTTAGACACCTGCTTGGAATGCACTTAGGGAAAGGTAGGATTAAGCTCAGCAGCTAAAAATGGCCTGTGTGTGGTATCTCTCATCAAGACCCCGGAGATACGCCTTTATCGAGCCCGTGTTACGTATTTGTCGGCGGACGCACGTGTGGCGTCATTGAATCCAGGTTGCCGGGTCGCGTATCGCGATTACCGAGCGCCGAACTATGATTTTTCCGTTGTTAAGTGGACTGGCTGCACGCGAGTGCAGCCCGGAGCTGTGCAGGCTGGGGCTCGGATGCGAAATATGGGAGTTAAGCAATCCAAAAAATGGGTCGCTTTTGCAGTGGGCACTCGACGCAAGGCCAGCCATTCCGGGCACTCGAAACGCGTTTAAACGCTTTGTGCCGCGTTTGTATCCCGATTCCCATCCCTTCCGGCGGCCGCGGAACAGCCCGGGCAAGAGAAATGGTCCCGCCACATTAAAGTGCTTTCGAAAAAGGTGAAAAGAATCGCCTCTCCGCCGCGGCCCGCGAACGGGCTGGGCTCGGGCTGCTTGAAACGATGAGCGGCCGCGGGAATTCTCCCGTTTTTTGTCAAACACGCGGCCGCAAACGTTGCACAGAGGCCTCCGGGGGAGAGGGCTACGCCTACGCATCCCCCTGCCCCCTCACCGCCCCTTTGCGCCGGATAAATACGCCTATTTAATGGAATTTTAGTGTCGGCTTCGTTTGAAAGTCCCGCGCGCTCACCGACACACGCGAGGCGATGTGGGTCACGTCCAAGTGAAACCGGATTTCGTACGTCCGTCTAAACCCCTCGAAGGTTTAATTTCGGAAAGAAGTTTATTTGCTAATTTTTGCGCCGCGCTGGCCGACGCTCGTTAACCGGCTGCCTCTGTCTCTCTTTTTCTCTCTGCTCGCGCGCTTTGCTCGCATCCTCTGATATGACTCCACCGCCATGCGTTTTAATATTTCCGCGATTCCTTGTTTCAGCTTCCCTGTGTGTCTGATATTTTATCATGCTTCCTTTTTTCGAAAATATGCGCGAACGCCGAGGCCACCCCGCATGTTACCACGGCCCCGCGGATTTTATAATGGCCGCTAGCCTTGTTTCGACGACCCCTGCCCGGGTCGTGTTCAGCTCTAGAAAAACGAGAGGCTTTCCCGGCTCACGAATTGTTAAATGTCGGGAACACGTTGCCTCTGGAATAGCTTTAAAATTTTTGTTCGCCGGACGATGTAGTTAGTCATCGTTTACATTTTCTGAAAATAAGTACTCTCGTGCTTCCTTTGAACCGAAACAGTTTTTCTAGAAATTTCGATGTCGCTGAACGGCAACGCGGGACTCCTTTTTGTCGTCTCAGTCCCGAGGCAATTCCGAATTTATCGTTTAATGTAATTCTACCGAGGAGGCTAGCTCCCTAGATAGAAGATCTTATTGTGTTAATTTAGACCAGCATCCTAGGAAATCTGCTTTTCGTCAGAGTGAAGTTACAAGGGTCTGAAACGGAACCTCCAGTTTACTTCGTTTCGCGACAGCAAGTCCCAAGAGCCGGTGACACAGTGCTGGTTTGTGTTCGAGTTACATGCCCTGAACAACCACACAGGTTTAAGAATTGCGTAGTTTGCGAGACTCTTGAGAAGCGTCTCTGGAGCCACCATTGCAGACGAAACGCCTCGCGTTATGTTTCGATAAACGGAAACATCGTTTTCTTAAAACATTTCGATTACATACTCCTTAATCCTCATACATTCTCCAGAGAAATAGTTGCGTAAAAGAACTTGGCATAATCTTTCACTCGATCTTGCACTCAAGTATCCAAAGCAGCGAAATGGGTGAATTTTTAAACAATCTGTACCCTCATCGATCATCGCATCAAAAATCGTATTCAATACAAACTTCCTGACTCGATAATTTCATAAATTTGTTATTACCCGCGCGTTTGTTATTCGAAGCGATTAATTGGCCCGGCTCGCGGAACAATAAATGTAAAAATGTCGAGTAACGTTTCCCAAAGCGCAATTTGTATCTGCCCAGACGAATGTTGCATCCAATACGTTTTCACGCGGGTCCGTGGGCGGTGTTCGATTTCAGAGGCACGATGCAAAATGTCTCGATCCACGATTATATACGTATCACTAAATTACGTGTCCACGGCCGGGGTTTTTGCGGAGGTTCTTGGTATCTGCCGCTCGTAAATCGGAAACCGCAGTGTACGTCAACGATTTCACACTTTGCCGGAATTCTAGGTAAAACCTGCGCCGCCCGGACGAGTGATACTCGGTTTTATGCGAAGCTTCCGGGATAATTTGTAGCAATTCGTTCTGCGTGGTGCGGCGCAGGTAAGAATTGCCACGTTTGAACGCATATAATCAACCATATTGCACGATAAGAACGTAATTATTAGACTGCGGATTCTTATGCAAACTTCACTTATTATCGTACAAACAGCGAAAACTTTCATTCACCGATTGAATGTGAAATCGTCTGATTTAAAAATATATTTAAAATAAAACGTTCCGTTCCATTTAATCTTGATTTGCTGACCAATTTCGTTATTACCGTATTCGATGAATAAAAATGAATAAAAGTACAAGAGCCAGCAGAATTTTGCTAAATTGTTCCGTTCCTCTAAATAGGCAATGCAGGAGTACCATTAAAAAGTTCTTCAATTTTGCGAACAAATAATTATTACGCGCCCGAAAAAGTTTTACAAGCAGCAAACAAGTATTTTTCGAAATTTAAAATTTAACCGATTAATGAATAACCCTTGTGTCGATAACCACTCGCAACGCGCGGTTAAATATTTTGCATCGCGGCATGAAATGAAAAAATAACATGTAGGGCGATTCAACCCTGATTCAAATTCACGAATGTATTATTTATAATGGAGATCATTTTGAGAATGACGTGCATTGAATATTATTTTAGAGTATCCCAGTAACGAATAGGTAACCAATAAAAAGTCTCAAGGTGACCTTTCCATCTTGATAAAAAAGCAAAACAGATAAAAGAGAAAACAATATGATTTTTGTTCAACCATTTGTTCATGTGTCAAATAGTTTACAAGCAATTGGGGTGGCACACTTATCCGAATCAGTTTGTACTTATGAAACTCGACGTGGATGCGGAAGATCGGTTTACCGAAACGAAACGGAATGACACCGCAGGGAAATCGATCGAGACGATCGATAGAGCTCTCCGGGTATCTAAGGAGAATCGCAGTCAGTCGTACAAATAATCGAACGAGCGGAGAAATTCTCTTTTGTCGGGCTCCGATAATCACCAGCCGCTGAAAGGAAGTTATCCTCGAGGAGAGGCAAGACGAAAGTTTAACGAGCAATTGCTCCCTTCGTTTTCACGCCCGCGAACTGCCGCGGAATTTCACTTTTTATCAGGCTCTCACGCAGCAATTTACAACGGCGGAGCAAGCTTTTCGCGTTCTGCAAAACCGTTCGGTTTGTTCTTTCCTTCTTTAATCGTTCCAGCAATACGGCCGAGCAACATTCCAATTTGTTCTTGCGTCTCTTTCCACGCTTTATCCTTTTGCAGAATTCGATGCTCGTTAAATCATGAAAGAAACAATAGCTATGTACAGGGAGTCGTCCGCGAATCCTCCACATCTTATGTTGCAAACAAAACGTATTGATACTGTGCAAAGAATTTGTTGATGTATAACAAGATTTTTTGAAAAGATCATTCGTGGAGAATCGTTGCACGATATAATTATAATGTTTATCCAAATTTTGTTTGTATCCGCAAATTATTCATTTCATGCCAGTCCACTTTCGTTTGAAATATTTTTCGGTAAACTATTAGGGGCAACAGACTTGTGGACCACCCTGAATGTAAGGAATTATTTTTATACACATTAATGTGAGACTGGATCTTGGATAAGATGAATTAAAAACATGAAATATGAGATGCCAACAGTATTAAAATAAAACAAACGTGATCAGTAAAGAATTAAAAATTGTTTGACTAAGGCCAATTCCATTTTTAATTATTCCGCCTTTTCACGAACGTGCATCGACAAAAATTCGTTCGCAACAAATACATCAGCGACAGCATCACTTCGTTAGGATGTTTGCAAACAAACTACTGCAAAAACAACACTGTTCCATAAACAATGCCGGAATCTCAGTTTCCTAATTGCATCGTTCTCTCGCAACCTTCTAATTTTATCTTTTATTCATTGGCGTTCTATCGCGCAGGCCCTCGAAAATTTTTCCTCTTCCCCCGGCGAAAGGTAAAGCAAACAAATGTTTAATTATTAACATAATTGCAATCGATGTTTCGCGTCGCGTCGACAACGGGAACACGCGTTAACATGTTCGCCGAGACTGCGAACATTTAGCAAGCGAAATTAACAATGTTTTCAGGATAAACAGAAGGAACGCAGCGGAGCGTGATTCGTTTCTTTTTTCCCACAACGAGCCCGGTCTAATATAAATGTTTCTGCTTGCTAAAAGTCGAGCGCGGCACGCTCGCCGAGTAAATAAAAATTATATTTACGATTTGTGTTTGCCCTTTCTTTATCAAAGGTTCCTCGTCGGTGGAATGAAAAAGGAAAATACGTTCGCGACGAGTACATCAACGGAGTTCGATGGGTTATTGCAATTTTTCATCTGCGAGAGTGTACATAACGTAGAAAATCGTTCAACGTTTGATTCCGATTGACACACGGCCGCGGCGTTACCAGCGAGGTTACAAGAGATGTATCCCGCTGTTCAAGTTTTGTAAAAGCTGCTCCTGATAGAATGATTCGAGATTTAATTAAAACCGCTGTTCTTTCGTTCGGCTCGATCGCGGGGAGAACGAGTCCACACTGGAAGCGGAAAAGAGACGGAAAGAAACAGATCAAATTTTCATACATTTCCAACAAGTCTCACCTTTTTCGACTCCGGAAAACAGAAACTGCGACACGCAGCACACTTTATTCGCATTAATTTGTAATTATTCCGCCGGATTCGAATAACATACGCACGTTAACGCTCGCGCGAGTAACGCGCTGAATTACCATGAATAACCGCGTACACGTTAGCGCCGGCTTCCTAATAATTTATACGCGCGAATAAATTTATTGTATATGTGCATAAAGTGGTTGGCGTGACTGTCGGGTGTATGGAACATTTTTCAAATTATTTCACTTTGGGAATTCATAAGCGAAGCCCGCCTTCTTTGTTTAACACGTACTTTATCCGTAAGTACTGTTACGTGGCTAGAGTACACATCGCGTTAATATTCAACGATACATATGTCACGTGATTTATTACAATATTCAATGAGGTGTTCCGGTCCGGTACCTCGTTATGACTAGATCAGATTCAGAATCTGAATGCTGTTATTTTATTTGTGGGGCCAATCGATTCACTTTGATTAATTGATCAATTTAAATCAATCTAGTCATTCGTTGCAATTTCGGGTTGGTTAAAATATTAAATATTGTATTCTAATAGTAGTAGTTTAGGGTAAACTTTACTTTACCGGACTCAAAATGTGTGCCTTTGTCCTATAAATTATGAGGTATTCGCAGATCGAAGTTTCGATCCTGTAGGATCGATGGTTCAGGAGTTATGCTTGCTTAAAGTTGAGCAATCTGCAGTGTTTTTGGCAGGTAAAGGCGCCGCCATATTGGTTTGTAGTGACGTCCGCGAGCTGCTCCCTCTCCCCGACCTAATAACCAATCAACTACCACCTAGCGGCTCTGCTCGGTAATCGATGTTCTTAGTTTCTTTTAATTTCCTTGTCGTTTGAAATTACACCATGTTATAAATGCGTCAAATCCGCAGTCCAGTAAACCTGCGACTGGTCTACACCTCGACGATTGAAATGTTAGTTAACAGAACGATTCCCGTTGCGTCGAAGTACTGGCTGTCAGGCAGTAACGTGCCAGGACACGTGAGCAGTGGGAAGAAACGGAAATCATGTTCGAGCGATACCGCGTTCCTGCGAGGCGTCCGATTATCCTGCGAATCGGGCACGCTCGTGGGAATAATTCCACCCCCGCGCAGCTGGCATTCTTGGGGAGCGAAGCGGTTATTTTGATCGACCGACATTATAAGCCTGGAACCGCCGCCGCTGCTTCCGGAACCGTGAAACGAGCTCCCAAGTATTAAGACGATGATATTTGCAGGCTACGCGGCTCGCCGCGCCGGAAGCACGGTTCAGAGACGCGTATAGATTACCGCTAGACAGAATATAAAGAGCGGAATTATTGTAGACAGGGCGCGGTGGTCATCGGAAACGCTGCCCGACATTCTTCTAGCCACTTAACAGCGAGACTACGATGTTAATTGAAGCAATTACATTGAAAAATGCGATTTTTTGCTCGATCACGAGAATTCCTAGGAAGAAGCCAGCAAATTTTCGCCCAGTTGCGCGTTGCTTCAAATCTCGCACAGAAATCGCGACACTCGCAGTCTAGACCAATAAACGGGAGCGTTCTCTTAAAATAAAATCGATACAGCAATAATTTACGAGCCGAGGCGGAAACAGGGGCGACAAGAAGCAACGGCTCGATTGTTCGGGTAGGTATTAATTTTTGTCGACGCCGGGTATTGCTAGGAGGTCCGCGATAACGCGCTGGAACGCTGAAGCATGCAGGGGCTCGCCGATTAGGAGGGAAATCGTGAACGCGGCGGTTTCAAGTTTTCCCGTGCGTCGAGTTTCGCGGATGTGTCTCGTTCCGTTCCGCTCCATTTCGTTCCGGCGGCGGCGCGAGACGACGATCGGATAATTAGCAGGCTGGCAACGCCACGATGCAAATAAATTTCGGCCGTAAGCAGCCATGAAGTCGACGCTAAATTGTACGTCGCGCTGCTGCCCACGACTAACATTTTCCATTTCGCGAGCGCACTCGATTCTCTTTCCGACTTCGTTCCGCGTCTCTGCGAACTTTTGCAGAACGCTATTCGAGAAACGACCGGCGAAATTCGAGCAACCGGTACCGAGGAGTTCGCCATTCTCGGCCCCTGCGCGATGAGCATAGTTTCGCGAAAGACGCTCGAACCCCGCTCTTAGGCCTGCACTCGATGCCCGAGGATTATGGTTATCGCTCGCGCCCGTGCAGTTTCCTTCTCGGTGTACACTTCATCGTTTGCAAATCATTGGTACTATTGAAATAGTGTATAACGTGTACAAATTAATTCGTTGTCCCTTCTTCGCGCGCATTTTTGGCGATTTAACAACCCGAAGACATTCGACTCCATCTTCAAAGTAATTAATGAATCTCCGATATGACAGGGTAAAGGATTCCAATTAAAAATACCGCGAATTAAAGTGTGCAGCATTTTTCATGCAAAATGTTCAAAACCTTTATGTATTTCATTTAAAAAATTGAAAACTGCCTGAATTTCTAAAACAAGAACAGCGAAAATACAAAAAAAAATTCCATTCAGCGCGTTGCTTATCGGAAGTCGAGCAATTAACCAACACCGTCGAGGACCAGCGTGACCGTAAAGATTTGCAATTCGAAGTCCGGGATCGGTGTCACTCGACTGCAATTCCTCCCCAATAAACATCGCGCCGGCCAACGATTCCCGTAAAATTCGATCGAAAACTGCACGCACGGCCGTATGCAAATCAGTCGGGGGCGACATGCGCAACAACCTGCGTTCGGTAACAATGTTATCCTTAAATCTCCATAGTTCATGGCTCATTTCAGAATCCGGCGGTCGAATAGCACGCGATTGCGCGCTCGGGGGTGCACGGGGGTGCGCGGCGTTCGTGGAACGCGGTGCTCAATTTTCGATGTTGCTGAATTTGGAAAAAATCGACAATGCCGACGGGATCGCGGTGGGGGGGGGGGGGGAGTGGGGGCAGGGGTTGTAAATACGTGATGCGGGGAACGAGAGCTGGTATCGGAATGCCGTTGAAAATTGTTTACAAGTTTTCGTCGAAACGCCCGCCGCCCGCACGCGGAAAAAACGCACGCACACGTCGACCGGTCGGGTTCCCCGTCACAAAAATATACTTGAGCGGTAGCCACGAGCGATCTCGGGATCGAGGAGGGAACAACGGGCGAGGGGGGCGAGGGAGGGGAGTGTTCGAAACGCGGACGGCAGAGCAGAAATGAAAAACAGACGACGAAAATGTAAATTTTCCAGCCGTTTTTTTAAAGGAAAAACTGCGAGCAGCGGGCACACGTGTCCGTGGGATGAGGGGAGGGGGGGCGGGGCTTGCGCGCGCGGTCCGCCGTTAAAAAATTAATTCTTCCTGAACTGGAATAATGGAGCGGAGGGACTGCGAGACACGCGGCGGTCTACGGCTATAGTGAGCCGAAGCTCATGGGGAGTGACAGCTGCGCTGCTGCTCGCTTTCGCCAGAAATACGGAGCGTGTGCATCCGGTGATGCGCGGCGCGGGTATCGACTGCTCCTAAAGTTTTACACTTGAAAATATGCGGCTCGCGTGCACCGTTCCCTTTTTTCTCCCCCTCGACGGTTCTTCTCTCCTCGCCGCGATCCAGACTTTATTTTTCACGGCGAAACTCGTCCCATGCTAAGAAAATATGCGAATAATGCTCCACCGCTGCGCCGGGGCCATATCGTTACGTAATTATAAAGTTCCCTCGTTTCGAGCTCGAACGACCCCGTAAAAAACAGCATCCCGGTCCGATGCTGTCTGTCGGTGGGTATATGGATCAGTGGAATCTGCGGCCTGGCCTGAAAAATGCGGGTCACGCTGCCTGAATGACTCCGAGCGAATAGAATATCATTATGTCGATGTCGAAGGAAATGGGGAAATACGATCGGGAGGGGATTTCTTCAGATTTTTCAGCCGGGAGAGTAAATACTGCGTAATGAGGAGGGTTTGAATCGATGAAGAATTTTTGCGTGGAGATGCTAGTCAATTTAACGATCTGTATTATTGGGGATGAAAGAAGAGACGTTGAGCCAAACTCGACATTGAGTTATATTCGTCGTATTAGAGGAAAGAATATATTATAATTGAATTATATCATTTTATAGCAAGCTCTGTAGTAAGAGGTGGAACACGGTGGACCGTAGAGGATTAAAACGAAGAAACAAAAATAAAATTGAAGTAGCAATTACAAATAACAATCAGTTCGGTCACTCCTGTCCCGCAAGTCCTTAAAAATCGTGAGCATTGGATGATTGGATCCGGAGCGTGTCGGATCGAAAGACAAAGAGACCGGGGCGGCTGATCTATATTGAATCGCGAGTGAAACAAATGATGTTGATCGTACGAGGCCATTTAAATTCGGCTGCCTGAAATTTAAATCATTCACGAGAGAACCGCATGCAAACTGCGATACGTATAGGCCACGCCGCGTGCGCACAATATACTTGTGCAAATATTACTGGCGAACGAGGGAAATAATTTAGCCTAAATAGCGCAGGATATAGGTGCGTGTAAACGGGAAACACGCGGGACTTTTACACGCACGGTTAACCCTAATGAAACTGTAGCAGCTGCGTCTCGAGGAACGTTCATCAGACACGACACGGTATAATCGACTACCGCGTGCTCATAAATTTTTCTTACGGGAAACAGGCTACGTTCGTCTAAATTAACGATGCTGTACTTCCGGTCGCCGGCGGCGGACGCTGCTATAGTTCTTTGCAAGAAGTGCGGGTGCAGTTATAACAAGTCTTCGTAAAAGACACACGAAGCGATCGTGTAGACTCGCGCAATAATTCAACAAATTGTTCAGCCGAGAGTATATTTACGACCGCCTCGCTGGTTCAGTGAATGTTGAGCGAGGACCAAATCGTCGCCTTTGTGAACCTCTGTGACACGCGTACGAAGCAGGTGAGATGAAGACGGAGCAGAAGATCGGCTCGTTAGCAGGGATTGTCGCGCGAATCCTCTCTTAAATCTCCGCGTGTCGAGTGATCGGTCCCGCGTCGAAGTTTCCGAGGGGAGTAACCGCGAAGTGCAGCTGCAAGTCCGGCGGAACATTAACGACATACCGCAGCCAGGGAGTAGCCGGCGGTATTACTCGACTAATCACTTTGTAACACGGCCGAAGAATAGACGGAGAAAAGAGAGAGAGAGGGAGACAGAGTTGGAGGAGAGCTAGCTCCTTGGAGGTTGGCTAAGGCGAAGAAGAACTGCTAGAGCCCCGCTGGTGCCTGTTTCATGGGAGTGGGTCGAGCACCCTGGAAAGAGGTGAGACAGGCCAACAAACGGTGCCAAGTGCCAACTCCTCTTGTTAGGGAACAATTAAGAAATGCAGTGTGCTGCAACCAGCGTCGCGCGGTGAAAGAGGAACAGCGCAAGTTTTCACGCACGTTCGCCCACCAACCGTACACAACCGAATATCCCCGTGTTTCAACGCGCCGCGCCGACTCGTTCCGTTAAAAGCTGTCGGCAATTAGAACTATTACTAGCCAGCGGGATAATGAACCGCCGACGGTTCCGCGGTTTTTCGCAAGAATTATGCGTTGTCCCCACCGCCGCCGAGAGATGAACGCGCGGCGCCAAGTGGTTTTTTTTCGAGCGCTGCGACGAAATGCGACCATTATTCCCGAACACACCTGTAAACGTAATTCTATTCTTATACGCAACGGACGAGACCGGTAATGGTCGCTTCAACTGCCTCTATAGGCGATCCGCGAATGCGATTTTTTCTGCGGCTTCGAGTGTATATTCTCGCGACGATAGTGCTCGAAGAAGTGCTGACGCAGATAACAACTGCGGACTTTTAAGCAGAATAAAAATTGCCTGCGTCGATTGCGAGACATCGTAGAACCAAGTACAAATTTTAAATTCTTTTAATCTTGGCTCTTTCTCAAAACTTTGTAGTGTTTACTTCTCACTGTTCTAGGAGTTGTTACACAAAACTCCGGAGTATCTGTTACCACTCAATCTAATCTTCCGCTAATGTGTCTATAGTTCGATTTTTGTTAATCCTGTTCGAATTTTCGCAGAGCTGAAGCTGGCTGAAAAAAACGCGCTGGTGGGCGACCGGAAAAAGCTTGTCGAACAAGGGGCAAACACGTCGTACCGACGAAATCAATCCACCGTAGCGAGGTACTTGATCTTCAAGGTCTTCGCATGAGTCTACGCGACCACACGATTTTCGGCTTGTAATCGTCACCCGGAAGGGAGCGTTCGCCGATCCCCTCTGCGGTTTTCATTTCAGTTAACACCTTCTCCCGATGGTTATTAAGAGCCGATACAAATTGTCGATACCCACCAGTGTCCGTCATCCCCCTCGTGTCCTCGGAACCCGCGCGATACCCGTAAAGTTTCGCGCGGAAGCCCGGTTCCCTGAATGTATGTAGTACACATTTTTTATGGGGTTGGTTAGGTGTAGCCTAGCGGGTCTACGGGGTCCTCGGTCGACGACAACATGCTTCTGGTAACGCCGGTACACCCGGTATCAGATTTGATGGGGCCATGCGGTCGTGTTACGCCGGTACAGGTCGTTACGAGGGGCGATCGCGCGCGGCCCCTTTCGTTCAACCATTACGAGGCATTAACTGGCCCTGTCGACTATTAACCCCCGTGGCAACCGTTATAATACTTCTTTCAAGCCCGGCCGATACACCGCGGTTTCCACGGCGAGGCCAGTTTCCAATTGCTCTTTGTTGCCGCGATTTTCACCGCCCTGCGTTCCCTGCACGTCCACCTCTTCCGAGCCTCCACCATTGTCAGGTGAAACTGTTTCGGCGCTTTTAGATGCTTCGTTTGTTTCTCTGGAAATCGCTATTGCGCCCCGTTCATTCTGTGTGTAACTTTCAAGTATTCTCGTTTATTCGATTTTATCCCCGGTAAGGGAGGCCGGGCTAAAACTTTTTGTTATGTTTTCATATTTTTCCATCCCCTTGTTGGACGGAGCGGAACATTCTGCCCCAATGTGGACCAAGGTGATGCTAAACAACAAGATTCGTCAATAATTAAAGCTTTAACGAAAGACCTTGTTTTTCAGCGGAGTTCATAATTTAAATCAGTATTCACCTCTCTGTACAACCACGCAGCACAGGATGCTCAAAGCTCACAAAATATTAATTACACGCACCAACGAGAATTTAATTAAACATCGTAATTTTTCTACGCGTGTATGACGCCCGTGACTTTGTGCGCCTCACGACTTAAAAATCCAATTAATTTCGAGCTCATCGAGAAGTCGATCCTCGAAAAAAGACTTTCGTCGAAGTTCGCTCGTATTTCATGAAAAGAAATACGACGCGGTTTGGTGTACATCGCCTGTACCCACGAACGCCGATATCGAGACAAATATCGGCAGCAAACATCTTAATAAAGCAGCGTCGCTTCTTCATCCTTATCAGCTCGTTGAAATTTCACTTTGAAGTTTGTCTTGCCTCGCCGATAGACGTTTGACTTATTGGATCCGGTTAAAGGTCGACCAGTTTTCCTGTCAACGGCAACTTGTAGAACCGTTCGTTCCCGGTAAACTTCGAACCATGACGGGGGTTTTTTTTTATCTCCGCGCTGCGAATGCCTGCACTTTTATTCGCCCCGGGAAATGTAAATATTTAACGTGTTCCTGGCTGTTGTCGCGATCAATCGATAAAAGGTGTGCGTCGTTATAATCGTCTACGGATAAAACGTCTTGATCCGATGATGAATTTCAGGGAAACCGGCATGACGTGCAAGCACAGAGCCTGGAATACGCGAAACACGGGGGTCGAAGCTAGCCGAGTGCACACGCAGGTAAGGACGTACCTGGAACCGAGGTTGCCAAGTAATTAACCAACCAGAAACGACCCGTTCGTGTTTAAGAAGCACGGATAGCTTTCAACGACTTCATTTCTCCGCGCGTCTCGAAGTAATAATAAACTCGAAAGTCGTTACGTTATATCGGGCTCCAATTGTGAGGCAATAATACCGAATTACAAGCCTTTGCACTTTTCAGCTCCGACTTCGACAGGCCGTTGTTAAGTACAATACACCGTCTCGAAAAATAGAGTCGTAAGATTGTAATTACTAGACCGCAGGTTTTTCCGCCAAATCAAAATCGAAAATGTATCTCGTCTTTCACGAACTTTAATGAGTCGAAAATAATGTAACAACATTCTGAAATTTTTCTATAACGTGTCTACAGTTCCGTTCTTCGTCCATCTGTACCGTATAAATGCGTAAAATCCGTGGTTTATAAAATATATAATATAAATCAGTAAATAGTTAGAGAAATTGAAGAATATTGCAACGTTGTTTTTAACGCAACAAACTCATTAAAGGGTGGAATGAATTTTTATATTACTTCTGCTCCCCGCAATCAATGCAGAACATCCTTATTTTGCATAAAGATCCTTAGTCTAATAAATTAGTTTCTGAGAAATGTTTTGGTACAAGTTAATACAACACAAAATTAATGTTGGGTGTTAATTGGTATATGACACAAGATGTGAAAAAATTACTGAAGATCACGTTTCTCAGAATTCCTTGAAGAAACATCGAACGAGTCGGAATATTAGGATGTAACTGAATAGTAGGCGAAGAAGCGAGCATGGCAGCGCAGAGTCTGGTGACTGGCAGTCCTAGCCGGCGCAATTTCATCCGCGTGCGCGTCCAGCTGCGCGTAACGAGGAAGGGAATCCTCCTCGGTCGAACGCATGCAATTCCCAGATAAACGCGCACGCGATTACTTGCGCCGTTTAATACGCGGAATCGACGAATCGTCGGCCGCTCGAACGGGGGAAAGTCGGAGAGAGGAGAGGAGGCTCTCCTCTGTCTGCGAAAAACCACTCGACTGGCTGGAGCCGAGAGTGTGCGCCAGAGAGAAAGAGAGAGAGAGAGAGGAGGCGCCGCATCGCGATATACAAGCGCACACCTGACCCTCAGATCTGACGGTAATTGCGCGCGAATTCCGCGACGTCGCCGCGTCGCGACGCCGCTTTTTATTGCCGGTCGTTAGTGTAATTAGGTCCCACCGACTCACGAACCCGAGGAGCCTCGTAGGCTTAACGCAATCACGGACAGGTGTGTTCGCGCGAAACGCGGAACTCGCTATGGTGTTCGTTACGTAAAGTTAATTTGTACGCGTGTGCCTACCTGGCCCCATGCGCTTCAGTTTTTCTGATAGGGGGCCGACAACCTCCCGTTTTAATTGGTCCTCGCCGCGCCGTCGCGCCCGGAAACTTCGAATCCGCCGAGGAAACTGCAAGTTGCGCACGAAGAAATCGGAGATCCTCTTTTATTCCATTCCATTATTCGAACCGAACAAGGAAGTTACGATTGAAATTGCTATTGCCGTTGAAAGACCAATCGGAAAATCGTTAGCGATGGACCAAAGTAAAGAACTTTCCCCAGAATAAAATCTTCTAATGAACAAAAGAAATTGTCTCGATATTACGACTTTCATGAAGGAGCCCAGAAAATCGCGAATTTCTATAAACATCCGGGGTCCGATTGGGTGAACGGATCGGATCAGATAGATCCTCATAATTTTCAGACTCGCCGAGTTCGTGAACCGGGGAGTCCCGAGATGGTTATCGGGACCCCGAAGAATCCCTGACATCTTCACAGCGTGTGACGCACCGCGAAGCCAAGTGAGCCGAGAACCGCAACGAGTCTCGATCGAGACCGAAATTTTATCGATGCGACGCGACACCCGAAAGCTAAATGGACGAGAGAGAGAGAGGGAGAAAGTGTACATGTAGGAAATCGGACGTGTCGATCGGAGAACACGCGGACGAGTAGAATAGCAGGCTCGAGGAGTGAGAACGCTCGTATCGCGGCGCTGTTGATAGCGGTTGTAACAATTTATTCAGTCGAGCGACGCCGACGCGCGTCACCAAGAGGGGTGGCTCTGATCCTCCTTCCAAGAGACATCCTCTCTCCTCCTTCCAATATCGTCGCGCGAGATAAAGCAAGATTCAATTTGACCTTCCTCTCTCTCTCTCTCTTTTTCACTCTTCTTGCCTCTTTCTCTCTTAACGCCGGCTTGAACAGCAAGATCTAAGATTCCTGCGAAGAGCTGATATCGACTGCCGAGGGTGAGAGCATCGAGATAACTTCCGAGCACGCAAAAAAACTCGCCCGGGCTGAGCAGACAGGTGCGATTATTGACTCTACAGAGTTTTCGATATTAATAGAGTCCCTTGTCTCCTAGTGATAAATCACTCTTGATTACCAAATCAGACCTAAAACTGTCGCTTCGGAATTTTCTGATCGCTTAGACTTGGCTAGATTGGAAATTTTTCTGAAGAATAAACATTGTCTGCATCAATTGTAAAACGCAGAAGCTGCATACACCTTTCTTTCAGTAGTTCCTAATTGCTAATAGTATTTCCTAATATCGCACCCCCGCAAGAAAAGTGACACAAGTCAACAAGTGTCAATTTTGAGGTTATGTCATTGAAAAATTTGTATAAAGTGCCTCAACATTCATGAAAAGCGACACATCTCTATCTTGCACTTTATCATACTTACCTAAAATTCAAAAGAAGATACATTTCTGAGTTGCGTCACTTTTCTTGCGGAGGTGCGATATTACTTCTTGATCAAAACGTCCATGACATTTACATTCTAAAATCGAACATTTCATATGCAACAATCTGATACTATCTTTTGTATATAACGCATTAATAGTTAAGGTTTCGAAGACAATTTCATTACATTCGAAGATTGTCAACCATTCTTTACATATTCACATAACCATTACTAAATTGAGTAGCTGTTTGAAATTCTGGAAAATGTTTCAAGAGAGAGTTACTTACCCGCTCAGCTTGGTCGAACCGTATAAGCATTTATGTAACACACTATTTAAAACAATTAGAAAATCGAATTCTACAATAGCGCGTATCAAAGAACTATTTACATGCTAAATTAGTACACAGTACGGCTGTTGTGGATTTGTCTGACCAGCAAACGGCAGCGCCATCTGCCGTAACGAACGCGCCTTAGACCATATACATATACATACTTATGAACCCGGCTTCAGATAATAAACCTTGTTCCAAGATTACATTGTCTTCCAAATGACGGTTCTGGGTTCACGGTTGTCAAAATATCTTTGACAAGCACATATCGATGACTTTTAACATTTTCGTTACTGTTGGCGCGTTTCAAAAAATTACGTTACGTTAGTTTGCTCCGCTGACAGCAGTGGCGCTTATAGGCGCTCACTTCACATCGTCGAACGGAATCGAAGTAGTCCGGCAACACTTGTCCATAATGGTTGCAAGAAATTTTACTTGTTTATTATGAAAAATGTGCAACGAGTGCCAGGTTGACTGCCGTACACATCGTGTGGTATGTATCAAATCTTCTGATTCTGTATTATCTTCCGTAGCAAAAGGGTTAAACGTTTTTCCTAGTTTACATTTGAACTATTCACTTTTATGAAAAATGCTTTCATTCATTGTTCAACTGTTTGGTTAAACGCAATGTGCGTC
This sequence comes from Lasioglossum malachurum, assembly GCA_028455605.1. Classification (NCBI taxonomy): domain Eukaryota; kingdom Metazoa; phylum Arthropoda; class Insecta; order Hymenoptera; family Halictidae; genus Lasioglossum; species Lasioglossum malachurum. The sequence continues at coordinate 6,128,945 of CM052312.1, forward strand.
GTTTATGAAATATTCAGATAGAGCCAAACACTCTCTGGATACATATTATGCTATATTCGATGAATTTTAACCTTTCCGTTACTGTTGGCGCGTAAAGGTGTTTTAAAAAATGACTATGCATATTCTGATGGCGCCTTAATTTAGTTCGTTTCGCTGACACCAGTGGCGTTTACTTCACATCGTCGAACTGAACTGAAGGAGCCCGGCAACACTTGTCCGTTGTGATTGCAAGAAATTTTATGTGTTTATTGTGGAAAATGTGCAACGACTGCCACACTGACTGCCACGTTGACTGCCACTTTGACTGCCACTTTGACTACCACTTTGACTGCCGTTCACATCGTGTGGTAAGTACCAAATCTTCTGATTCTGTATAATCTTCCGTAACGAGAGAGTTAAATGTTTTTTCTATTTTACATTTGAGCTACTCATTTTTATGAAAAATGTTTTAATTCGCCGTTCAAACGTTTTCTTAAATGCGACGTGCCTCGTTTATGGATTAGATACTGGATGTTATACTATATTCGACGAGTTCGAAACAATAGCATACCTTGGGGTTAGTTGACTAGTTCCACGGAAAATACGAAGTCATGGACGTCGCACTAGTGTGACGGTGGTAACGAAAGTGAATAGTCCTTTATCATTTATAATGAGCAGATAGGACTTGTACAGCTTAACAAAATTGAAGGGCATTCTCCAAATGTCAATTTATAAGCGTGCCAAGTTTAAAATGACGACACTCGCTACTTTTCTTTTAAAAAATTCCCAAAGACAGCCTCATTTCTAAATATTCCGTTGAAATCATTTTTGTACCATATCGAAACAAAGTTGTGCAGTTAAAGTGACGTTTCTCGGGCGTAACAGCGTTACCATAGAACTAAGTTTCGCCCCGAAGACAAGGCGAAACGGCGGAAGCGCACAGCTCGGCCGCGTATCAGGCAAAATAATAACGGCGCGGCGTCTCGCGTTTTCCGCCGCGCGAAAAATCTCTTGCCTTAAGTCTCAGGTTTATGGCGGTCGTTGGCCGCGTCCCGTTGTAAACTAGCCGGTATTACATTCTCGCGCCTTACGGTTCGAGTGTGCTTTAACTGCGCCCGATGCTCTCCTCCGCCGCGGCTTAACGAGATTCCCGCGCGGCAGACGAGCTCCTTTCGAGAACACGCGGAATGCCGATATCCTGCTGCGAGCGCGAAATTTCCAGCAGACGGAAAACTGCTGGGAACGCGAGCGATTCGATGCTACCTGATGCGTGATCTACGGACCCCTCGATCCTCGCCGCGGTAGATGAAAGATGCCTAAACTGAGGGGGTCTTCTTCATCATTAGACTGCACATTTTATGCATTTACGACAAAAATGGGTGGGTGGAATTTAAAACTGTAAAAACATTCAAACGAATTTATTACAATTGTGGAAGATAGCAAGAAATTTTTATATGGTTCCTGCATCTTCTAAGTGACGAAGAAAATTTTTATTTTGCATATGTTGCTTCTAAACGATGTCTGAAACAATGATCACTTAATTAACGAGCGCAAAGTGAAAAGGGAAATCATTTCGGAAAACTGTGTCCCGACACGGAATTCAGTACCAGCCAAAGGATTGCGTTCGAGTGGGCGGATTCAAGGCTGTTCGATTAACTATCGACTAAAACGATTTAATCGTCGATCGACTGGGACGCTTGACGAATGGAAAAATTAACCCAGTTTCGTGGGTTTGATCGACGGGCCACGCGCAAAAAGAGAGAATTACACTTTATTATTCCGGAACCGGGTGAATGGTATTTGGAGCGGGTGGGTCACGCGAAACTGCCGGCGAAGCCGCAGTCGTTTAAAACCAGTGATTTCGAAGTAATATTCGGAGAGACTAGAGCCGCTTTAACGAAAATATTCCTGATAAATATTATAGAGAGTGTACCACATGGGCATGTTCTCATTAGCGGATTCGTCACACGAAAATCAGAGGGAACAGCTCGTGCAAACGTTTGCCTTGTCTGATCGTGTTTGGCCAAAATTGACTTTTCAACCACTGCGAAAGATATTCTTCGAACGGGTCGTACCTCTCGCATAAAATAACGAGTTGAATAAATTCGACGAATAGCTTCCCGGAGAGGAATTCGCGAGCATTGCAACATTTAAAAGTGTAACAAACAAATTGGAAATTAGCCAGACGATGATTTACACGATGTGTCGGGGATAATCACTAAAATCAGGAACAAAAAGATTCTTTTCTATATTCGACGCCAGCGGCAAGAGATCAATGAATGGCGTCCGTACACGACGCAGGTAGACGTTAATGTAAGTCTATAATATTACGAACAAAATTCTGCCATCGCTGGAAGGGGCAGTATCTTCTAGACGGGTTAAAAGTCTGCTAAATCCAGATAGCAGCTAAGCGGGCGATCGCTGTCGTTTTAAAACGATCACGCGATCCGATGCTCGTTGCTCGTGCTCGTTATGCGAGAACTTTAACCGGTTGGACGCGATAACGCGCTCCTCGCCTAAACATCTGGAGCGTCGGTTGCCGCATTATATCCTCATTATCCTTTCCATCGTGGACCAGAAGTACCATCGTGACCAGGCCGTCCCGCGGAATCGCTTCCTCTCCGTCGGGTCGGCCACTTTCGCGCGTTTACACGCCGGCTACAAAGTGTTTTCCAACGGAATAAAGAAAAGGAGCAGGGGAGAGAACAAGACGCGGTGGAGGGGTTCACGGAAAGGGGATAGAAAAGAAAAGGAAGGCTCTCTCGAGGGTGACTGTAATCCTGTCGTTGGAATATCCGACAAGTCCCGCGCGCTGTTTCCTTCGCGTCCGCCTCATCCTTCGAGCTTTCGTTATTCCGGAGTTTTTGTTTCCTGTGCCGAGGCGAGTTTACATCGCGAGCGGATTTCGCCTCGAATAAAGACACGATGCAAGCTAATGCAAATAGAGCTGCCTCTTTCTGGTCCTCGCCTCGTGTAAGTTGTTCGTCCCGCGCAGCAGCCCGACGCGCGCGGAGCGGCGGCGCCGCAGAGATCTCACCGCAAAGAGGGACAGGGATCCCAACGCCGGAAAAAGAAATTTCTCATAACGGGCAAGCGTCTCGCGTCTCTGTTTCTGCGCGTGAAACTTTCTTTTTTAATCCGGGCTTACGAGCGTGTGTGCGCCGGATAAGTGTACTTTGCGCCACCGTCTGTTGACTTTGACACCCGCCCGGCTGCCGAAGCGACGGGCTTCAGAGACTTTTCACTTCGCTTTTCAGATTTTTAGTTCAATTTTTCGTTTGCATACAAATCCGCAGTCTACGCATTACCATAAAAATTATACATAGTTGTGGAGGTTAAATACATCGATCTGGTCCCTAATGCGCGAAAAGTCGAATATTAACGACTCATTCCACGCGCCGCGCGTTCGAGAAGAGAGAAGCGGAAACGATGCTCGCAGATCCGTCGATAAACGGGGGCTTCTAAATCCGAGGTCTCCGGTCGGGAAAAAATAATTCGCAAACTCTAGCCCGATAAAGCTGTCTCGCGAAAATCGCAGGAGAAAAGTTCCGCCGGAGAGGCAAGCCTGTTTATCCAGGAGAAGCGGAAGTTGCGCGCCCGTTCAGCAACGCGGCGAATTAAGTGACTATTAATTCCGAAGTTTTATCGCGTTGTTGCTGCCGCATCGACACAATAATCTCAGCAGACTGGCGTCGCCATCTTAAAACAGACTTACGGCCCCTTTCTAGGATCTATGGGTTCCAGACAGAACTATAGACGACGACGCCGTTTCTCCATCCTCTATCCTCCCCCCATCTTTCCGCAGTTCTTCTTGCTGGCAAGCTTTTTCCATCGGTTAACCCTTTCAACGCGATCCTGGAGGACGTTCGAGAGGTCGGAACTTTCGGTGGAAAAACTCGAGAGTCGACGCGGGCACGCGACCGATCGAAAGAAACGGTCTCCGAGCTGGCGAATGGCTGGCTTTGGCCGGTCGGTCCCTGAGTAAATTATTAAGGAAAGTTGGCTAATGATTAGCCGGGATGAATGCGCGGCGAGGTGGTCCGCGAGTAACTCTTTCAAGGGGATATCTTCGGAGGGGGGGTTCTTCAAAGGAGATAAGCTCTACGGCGCAGAGCTTTCCATCCAAAGGCACCTGGTCGGAGGAGCCAAGGTCCCAAGTTCGTAAACTCGTCCAGCAAAGTCAATGTCTCGGCATTCACAGGGATCGGTCTTTGCCGCAGGAATGCGCGGCTTCGAATACCGTATGGCGGACGGAGTCGCCCCGCCATCATCTTTCATTAGCCAGTCAGCCTCCGCAACGGCGCGAGTCTTCGAGAGGGTTCACCGAGAGAGAAAGTACGCTCCTCCTCTCCGTATGCTAGCTTTTAATCTCGAGAATCTTTCGGACGTTTGGCGACCAAAGAGAGAAGCTCGTCGGGCCCGTTGGTTTTCGCTACCAGACTCTATCCAGCTACACCTTCACCTCTGTCTGCCCTTTTCTGAATCTCTTGTCCAACCGTTCGCTCTCACTCTCTCTTTCCCTTCGTCTTCGCCCAGCTACTTACGCAAACATCATTCGTGGAATTCTAGCCGGAGCAAAGAAAGTATCTTGGCGAGCTTCTCGAGTTTACGGTCGAATTAAGGATTTACGCGGGGTAATTCAGCAGTCGGAGCAAATCTTGCGCGAGGGGAGATAGAAGGAGGGCTGCAGAACTATTCGGAGAGAATACGACTACCCAGAAACCCTTGCCGTCTACCCTGCGCGAAGCAATTATCGAACTCGCGGTCAATTTTCCTTTATAAAATTTTGGCCGAGCGGAAAGCTCGCGGAGGGAATCTCGTTTACCAAGTGAAAAAGATTTCTCGTTTGACCTAATACTAAATGTACCAAACACTAAACGCAACTAGTGAGCACTGGTAACATTGGATTTCTTGGATTGTAGACTGTGTGACTACAATTACAATGAAATTACAATTAAACGCACAAAATCGCCGGTCTAATAATAATAATGGAACTTATCCCGTCACTTCATACTTTATATGAATGAATTTTTATAATTTCAATGATTGTTGAATACGAATTTTATAATAGGTCTTTGATAAAGCAATTAATGCCATTTTCGGTGAAAATTGGTAAATCAGTAATTTCAATTCAACGCGAAACAGAATAAAAATAATTTTTCTCACACGGAACATGTGTGGGAAATTGAATAACCGACTGTCAACATTTACTTGTACACAGATTAGAAAGATTAGTATTGCGCGCATCAAATGTCCGTGCAAATTGGATTAATGGATTCCGTTTGAGAAGCTCGTCGAAATTAATATCCGTTCTGTTAGATACCAGAGATTCGATATCGGGGCTTTACGATTCATGATCACATCGCGGCGTACAGTCGTAGCCGCAAGTGCGGCTTAAATTGACATACTGTTTGCCTCGAGAACGGCGAACCACGGTTTGCGGTGTCGCAATAAATTCGTGCTTTCGTTCGATAAATTAACCTCTTAGCGTTATTGAGCAAGATATCGTTTTATTTGTAATATTCGGCATCCTAAATCGGTACGATACTATAAATTCCAATGCATATCTGTACCTAAACGTGTTGTATAAATTCGGATAATTCCTTGGACACGGAACATTCTCCGGCAAGACGAGTATACTCGTCAGTACACACATTTATTTTTTCTTGATCATTCTGATCGGTCAGAAAGAGTGCCATAGTATTTTTACATTCTTGAAATGTTTTTACTGTTCTGTGTTCGATGTACATATTTTTATTATTAATTAATAATTCATGATTTCAACCGATTTATAGTTTTCTTATTTATTCATCGAAGAATATCTATAAAATTAGCATAGATTTATATTTTTTCGAGCAATTAAAAATTAATTTACATTTCATTTTAAAAATATGGAACAAAAACATGAAGTATATTAATTGCACTGTTATTGAGCATCATCGAATATTTTGAATATCGACATAAGGGCTTATAAGAGAGTAATACATATTGTTTTTTCACATTCCTCGACCGTTTTACGAAAATGTAACAACAAAAGGGTCGAGCAATTCACCGTATTGCAAAGCAAAAATACCACAAGTGACGCGAAGCATGAAACTTCTCGGTGTCGCCACGTGGAAGGGAAGAGTGTCATATAAAACATCAATGGTAATATTAACAGATTTATCGCTGCGAGATGAAAATCGGCGAAGAGTTCTTATCGCGAGTTTCGTATTTCAATAACGAGTGCGCAATACACTTCCACGGTATTTACATATCGTTGGTTACACCGCTTAGCAGTCGTGCAGGATGTAACGTCACACTCCGAATACAGGTTCGAGCGACCATGCATCCGAGAGGCAAAACGAAACCACAATTCAGCGTCATCGTTACAAGAACTGTGAAAATATCCTTTCTGACAAGTTCTCATGATACACTCGCTAACACGAGTGTCGTTGATTTGACTAGAACGAATTTATAAGAAGAAATAGAGATCCTCTTGGATCGTCGAATCTACTAAACGGCATACAAACTTAACATGTTCATCGTACGTCAAAACAGTGAATAAATTCTTAACATTCTGGCATTTTGTACATCCTTACCAAGATGCATTGAATATACAATATTAATGCAAAAATATAAGACTCTCAATTCGCTCGACACTTTTCAGCTATTTTAATGCTCGTCTTCCATGAAATTTTCGGTACTACTAAACAGAAATTCATAGTTGGGTTTTTCCTGGACGAGAAGGATCGCACGGAAGTTATGCGGGTCAGGTATGCGCCGGAAATGAAGGATCACAAATACAGAGCCCAGGTAAAAGCATCTCTTAGCAGTTGACGACACGCCAATTCCCATTTTGCCAGAGCAGCTACGCTTCACGTTTTAATTACGTTTGAAAATTTTCCTCCACTTTCTGCGACTCCAGCCATTATTTCCCGGTTCTGGTAAATCGTTCTACAAGTTCAGAGAATCAATATTGCAAGACCAGATCTGCAACGACGTATATTCTTTCATCGCGTAGACATTCTTCATCCTTTGAAACTAAATAAGACAAAATCCAACGTCCATCCGCCAGAAGACCGTCCCGGAAAAGGGGCGCGAATATCATCAGCATGGTGCGAAAACGGGCGGGGGCAACGTAAAGGTAGAAAAACTGGCACCGGTAATTTCGAACGAAACGAAAAAAGTGTCGAGCAAATTCGCATAACAAGGCGGACAACCGCGCAATTAAAATTACGTTCTCCCGTGCAAAAGGTAGAGCGTGAAGAGGGGTTGGGGGGGGGGGGAGAGTGAGGTTGGGCGCGAGACGAAACAATAAAACGGAAACCGAAAAAGAAAAACAACCTGGGGCAGGCGGGGGTGGGGGTAAAAAAAAAGCGAAAAGGACAAACAAAAAATAAATAAAGCGACGATTTCGTATGTGTGCACCGGTCGCGGAAAAATGTCTCGCGAAACGAATATAAAAAAAAAAAAAGGAGAAAAACCGACACGCGCACACGAGCTTTCCGGGCAGGGAACGAGTTGGAAACGGGGCTGGTAGACGTCGTCGGTGTGCACCGGCAACCACCAGCCAGCCAGCCGCCGCTGTTGCCCGTAGTTTTCGGCGTGCCCTAGCGAAACATATGCGACTCTAAACACGCACTTTCCACACTCGACTTGCACACGTAGGCCTGGTTGGCTGGCTGGCAGAGAGGCAGCCGTGCAACCATCCAGCGAGCGAGCCAGCCAGCCGGCTGCTCGACCAACCAACCATTCCACATTCCATTCGACGATCCTCTCTCTCCCTCTCTCTTTCGCCGAGTCTCTCTCTCTCCCCCCTGGAGTACATAATGAAGTCAGTCCCGGCGTTCTAAGCCCCGAAAATATCGTGTGGCAGGGACCCTCCCCGAGATAATATTGGTGAGGTATACTAACAGGCTTTTCGCTACCGGGGCTACGTTTTTACGTCGACCCCCTCCCCATTCCTCGTCCTCCTAAATGATTTACCGTGAAAAAGGGAAGAAAGGAAGGAAGGAGAAAACGCGCGTTGCCCGGTCAGTATCTCCGCGGACGCTGTTTCACCCTCCGTGCCACCCCCTCGAGGAAAAACTGCAGCCCTTTTTAATCCCACCCCCTCGGCTGTGTATACCCGCGGCGAAAAGTGTTTTTTCGCGCCGCGCGCCGAAAATTCCGCCCGGTAAACCGCCGTAGACTTCGTTAACCTTTATCCGACCGTGACCGAGGGGGTGTCTGGATGTTCCGCGCGGGGGTTGGTGAAGGGCGCGAAGGGTCGCCGGACGACGCGGAATGTTCGAAAGTTTGGGATTTATATGGCGCGCGGGGCGCATTGTTGAGCGCGCCGTTGCTGTTTAGAACGGCCGCGGAAGCGAAACTCGTAGGATTAATTAGTGAAAGGATATTTACGTAGCATTAACGATATATTGTCTCGCGCGCTGACGGCGGAGCCCCGCTCATCGCCGCGAGAATCGAGCAAGTTTAATTAAAAACGAAACAAAACGCCGCGCGGCTCATTCCCCGGGAAAACTTTCAACTAGCCGGGAGAAACAAGCTCGTGATCTATGAAAAATGCCACTATGGGGTGCTGTAACGGAGAGCCATTTAGTCAAACTCGATGCTCAACTATCCATTATGCCGCGGACCGTTTTAGAAGCCCCACCGGTAGGTACTTCAGGGATGCCGGGAGATATGAAGAACAACAACAGCTATAAGGAAAGAATAGGAAAATACTGCTCATCGAGTCACGATATCTGAACTGATCATGCAGAAATGGGCGGAGTCAATTTTTTTGTTTATTTCGCTTGGGACCACATCTCGAAAGTTTTATCGTTATTCTGTTTTACGGTAGCTTATGCGAGACAGATGCAACTTTCTTCACTATTATTGCATTTTACAGAACTTTAACTTCATCGCATATAGTCAACTTTTTTGCTTACAATGGAGCGAAGAACACGCAGCGAAATTTTTGAAAAGGTCTCTTCGGGTACTTCGTAGTGAACGTAAATACGTATGCAATGTAGCTCGGTCAATAGTTGCTATTGATGATGACGTTGTCTAATGGTAATACCGTGCATGTCATAGAAACACTGGATCGCTCCTGGCTGCAACACGAACTCGCAAACAGGACTATTACTGTCTCCCTGTGTTGGTTGTACGTGATCAGAAAACAGTGGTAAAATCAATCCCGTTAACCACAGTCGGACACAAAAATTTACATATACTCATCAGTTTTAGATATTTGTGTATAAATTAAATCAGGCATGGACGAAGATGTATAATCATTCACCAAAGGTATAAGAACGTGACTGGAAGCCAATCGATTAATCTACTCGGTTTAATGAATGTTTAAATATTTACATTGTCCGTGACAACTTTGCCTCTACAATAAACACAACTAACGCTTGTCAATGATAACAAGCGAAACGATAGGTATTTTAGATTCGGTGTTTCTCGGATAAGTTTAACAAACTGTGTACCTTTCTCAATTTAAACTAAATTTTTTGATAATGACAGGAGGTCCTATTTCTATACAGTTTTGATCATTATAATACTGACTGCATTGGATTATCTCAATAATTCGAATGTCTATTCGCACATTTACATTTGTCTAATTAAAAATTTCTGTCTGAAAATCATGTAACAATACTTTGGACGCGTCAACTGTCATTATGCAGTTTCGAAGTAGAACAATCTGTGGGTAGTTAAAACGACTTTCATCGTTGTGAAACACAATTCTCGCGTCTTTCTTTCATAATTTATTACACGAACGATAATGATGTGATTAACGAGCGTGTGGTACTCCGAAATGATTGAACAAGTGTGAAAGCAGTGATTTCTGCCCGAGGAAACATGACTAAACGAAAGGTCAATCGAGATTAATGACGACGATGACATACGTTAGTTGAAAATAAATCAAGATTTACATAATCGCGTAAATTAGAATTTCAACAGCGTGTCGTCATTACACGCAGGACTATTATGCTAAATTAGGCAGATGTTAATCGTTTACCTCTACAGAGTTCCATTTCCCAACAATTTCTCATTAAACTGACCAAACACCAATCATGTGAATTACTTCCGGCCACGATTTGAAAAGTTAGTAAATACAGCTGTCTCATGAAAATGCCCCAAGATCTACTACTCTTCTTCTCTCGAATTCTGAATCACTAAACCAACAAAAACTCTCGAAACTCAGCGACTCAAACATCTAAAACCAGAGCATCACAACATTAAAAACCGACATTCTCTTCAAAAAGCTCTTCAACAGATGTATCAAATTCTCCGAACTCATTTTAATAACAGAGTTCGAGGAAATCTAAAGAAATATTCTCACACGTCTTGAAAAATGCCTCAGGATCTACTATTCCTTTTCTCCGAACCACTAAACCAACAAAAGCCCTCGAAACTCAGCGACTCAAACATCTAGACCCAGAGCATCACACAGCCGACGAGCATTCTTACAATTAGCTCGTCGTTCGTATCCCCGGGAACGCAAACACACGCGGCTATCGGATCTGAACCCCGGTTATCTACAGCACACAACGGTGGGACTGTGCCTGGGATACGATCACGTCGGAACATTCTCGAATTCGAACCTTTGTGATGCCTGAGGTGGGAGCGTCCGCAGCATGGTTGTTCGAAGTAAGCGTGTCCGAGGTGTGCTCCGGCGGGTCTGTTGGCCAGACTGGGTCCCAGAAGCTGTCCGAAGACAGCTGCGAGGACAGCTGTCCTGACGAGTAGCAGCAGCGCATCCGGTAATCTTCGTCGCTGCATCCTGGCTCACGATTCGGAGGTTCACTGACGGAGAAACAAACAACAACACTCGAGGGGGGGGGGTAGTAGGGAGTTGGTACACTCTCTTGGGTGAACTGGGTCCGATGGAATTGACGGTCGCTAATCGTGGAGCATGTCGTGAACAGGGTCGGACTGTCGGACCGTAGAGGATTCGGCCGAGGCCGAGCAGCTGAGGATGTTTTGGCTGTGCGAAGCGTGGCGGCTGCGAGGTAGTCCTGGCCTTGGCTCAGCAGCGCGCCGCTGTGTTCGTAGCGTGGTTGTTGCCCTTTGCTGTTGGCAACGCGCTGACGGACGTTCACCGATGCTACGGCGAGAGAGAAAGAGAGAGAGACTTGTTCCCTGTCCGAGTCTCTCCAGCAGCGACTATCCTGCTCGCACCTGCGGGTCGACAGGTATACACAGAAGAGGACAACGCAGAGAAACTCGACTGTGTGGCTTCCTCCTCCCTTCTCCTTGCTCGGCGTTCACCGCTGGGCCCTCGAGGACAAAGGAATTCTTCGTTCTCTCTTTCCGAACCGGTACCCGGTGTCCTCACAGGTAGAGAAAAGGTGAGACCTGGATCTACCTAGCGGGGATCCAGGGTTGCACGAGAAACACAATCCCCCCCTCTCACTTTCGCTCGCACACGATCCGAATCCGGATCCGATCGGTGACCATCGCGGGCACAAAAGGTGTATAGAGGCGGCTGCAGTTTCGAGCTGACCGAGTCGCTCTCGTTCAAGGCTCGGCTGGTGTATGCACAGTCGGCGGTTCTCTATGTCACTGACGCGCGCGGTACACCCTCGTCGCGCGTCATATTACGTCACCGGCTTACGTAGGAGAACGACGAAGCGCCGATCGTTGAACCGAAGGAGTTGCACACTTGCGGAGCCAGTCGGAGGCCGCAGGAAATCGTGGGCAAGTAGTCGGCCGGCTGCAGCGGGTCGCTTGACCTCGCATCTGTTGCGCGGCCCACGATCGCCGCACACACGAGAACTGTCCGGGTTTCTGGTTCGCAACCGTTTCGGACGTACCCGATTTATCGCGCGAGGCGTCACAGCATCGTTCCCATCCACCGATCTACGTCGACTCGTGACACGCGTCCGACAACGCTCGCTCGCCACGGTACTCTGCTCCGAACGACACCGGCTATACAAACCTCCCTCTATGGAGGCCGCGGCACGACTGTAGCCGCTTTCGCGAGTTGCCGCGTTCACCGCTCCTCGGACCTGCTCGGCAATCCTCGGCCCACGTCGGGCGGCTCGTGCTCCGAGACTCTATGATCCAAGCCAGTTCCTCCCAATCCGAGTCACTCGCCGACACGAACCCCGAACGAACGCTTGCTCCAGCTCCGCGGAACGTCACCCCTGATATTTCTTTCAACCCTCGCCCCCTGGAGGCGCTTTTTATGGCGCCTATGAAAAATTTTCGACCACGCGGGGCCAATACCGAACGACCAACTTCGACGCTACTCTCGCCTGCAACAATGCCTTGAATTATGGAGCTCTGTCCAACATCAGCTGTGAAACACGCTTATCCGCGCTCCGTTCCCGGCTCTATGCCGTGTTTCCCACTTTCGCGGTGATTTGAATGCGGCTTGTTACTTTTATGGCTCCACTCGCGCGGTCGTTCGGCACTTTTCAAATTCTGGTCTCTGAATTTTAAGAGATTTGAATTTCTGCTTCGGAGATACGAAATTATCCTACGTCAGGTGAAATGAGGAATATTTGGAGTCAGAATAGCTTCACAATTTTCGGCATAATTGTCAGTACTCCGATTGCGAGCACAATACTTCCTAAAGGTCGTGGAATGACTGTCCAGCTTCAGAAAGTGATTCGACTAAAATCGCAGGAGTCTTAACTATAGTTTAAAAAAAATTGTTTGGGAGATAATTCCCAAACAGTAGCTGCAAACATTACAATTTCCGAGTACATTCATCTCGCCAACGTCTAATTAGCAATCGTTCTCTGCAGAGAGAAGTTCCCACAGTCCTGGAACGAAAGCAAAGATTCCCGCAGGAAGTTCCGCGGGAATAATTAGATCCGGCTTAATTATCGGCAACGTTACGGTTACCTGTCGAAAGTACACACTCTGCCATACACACAAGTTCCTCGAGAATTGAAATAGAACGTAGAAACCTTTAAGAGTCGGTTAAGTAGGACGATTCTGCGAGTGATAGATTAACGAGTCACTCGGCATTCTTGCGAACCAACAGGCAGAAAGAGAAACAGAGCAAACGAGAGAAAGGGAAGACGAAGAAGAGTGAAATTCCACTCTAATCTCGCGGAAACTGTACCGAGCTTAATCGCTAAAATATTTCCAATGGTGATTCACGGCGGTGGCATAATTCATGCGTAACGACCAGATAAAAAATTGTTTTAATTCTCCCCGGCCGTGGAGCGTTCGTTTAAAATGACGAAAAGGAACACGTGGCAAATTCGTAATTTCTGGCAACGCGGATTTACTGTTCGGCGAAATTCGTTTCGGAGATTTACTTAAAAAAGAAGAAGGAGGACATGTATTTGCATTTTATTTAAAAACATATTGGAGATGGCGAATTCTTCAGCTGCTTCGTGCGGATACTTAAAATTTTTATTACATGAAGCATCATCAGATGGTTTTAAGAGAAGAATGATTCCGAAAATCTTTATGCAAAATAAAAATTTTCTTCATAAAATTGTAAGAAACAGCAGCCAAATACAAGTATCTTCCACTCTTTAAAAATGATGTGGAGTTGAAAATAATATATCGGCATCCTCTTAAATTTTCGTAATATACTCACCGTTTTGAAATCTAGTTAGAACAATTTACTACAATTTAGGTCCAATGAGACAGTAAACGTACACGTAGCCACTTCTATGGTCCACTATAGACTCTTCACTGTAGAATAACGGTGTTGCAGCGTATAACTTCGCGACACCCTGTACATCTTTCCAGTAAGAATCCCGCGGCGGAGATCGATCGGTTTGTTTCATCCCGGGGAACTTTTCACCGGTCGTAATCCCGACAAACGATTCCCCTCTCCGCGAATCGAAATTCCGCGTCGAGAGCGTTACGGCATTATCGAGGCCGTTCCGAGGGTTCGGTAGTCGGCACTCGAGTTTAACGAAATCAATGTATCGAAACACGTCGTAACGTATTCCCCGGGGGGTCGAGGAGTCGAAGTTCAAAGCCCCTGAAAAAGCGCGGTACGCCATCAGCGCGGCATCATCATCGACGGGTCTCTCTCTCTCTTCGCATAGCCCGGAGGTGGAGCGTGCGTGTTCGTCCGCGGAACACGAACCCGGAGCGGATTGTATGAATAAGTCGATATGCTAATGCTCGAACCCTCGAAGTTAGTCGAGCGGGAGAGCACCGACTCTCGCGGCGTTGCCGAAGAAAGTTGCCGGGCATACCTATCCCGTGACCGCTTCACTACCCCGCGAACTATCCTCTAACCAGCCCCCAGGTTGGCCTAACGCGAAAGAAGAGACAATTTCGTATTACTCTGGCGCGCACCTCTCCACCGACATTACCGCCCACGCTGATACAGGCCACTTCCTTTGTTGTTGCTCCGCAGGAAGGGGAGCCAAGAAGACGTAGGGGAAGTCGTAAGAATTTTAGAACAAAGGAAAAGTGAGCCAACCAAGTCTACAGAGGAGCGTGGCTTTCCTTAACTCGGTCTAGCGTGCTCCCCGGGCAGCACAAGCGAGCAACCTTAGCCCGGGCACCCGCGACCAACAAATCTACCGGTCGCTATCCCATTTCATTGAAATAGTTTAGAATTGCATGAGTTTCTCTCCGGCGAACGGCTTCCTTTGTCGTTTCTTACGAGCACCGATCGCCTCTCTCGCCCAGAGTTTTAAGCGCCATCCAGCCGCTTCCCCCGTCTTTTTTTCCAAGACGCCGGCAAATCGCTGGAAAAACCGCAATCCCGCGAAATATAAATGCGAAATATAAACTATCGGCTCACGACAGCCGCAGACTCGCGCAAATCGCAGGACTCCGCGCGGAGCTCCCGCAAAAAGCCGCGGAAGAATTTCCAAGGGTATTCAGAGTAACCTTCGGCTGATGGTTTCGAAGCTGTCTGTTTGGTTCCCTGCGCGAAGATTTATTATTCTTATCTCGTTTCTCTTACGGAATCGCGACATGTCTTCCGCACAGACTTTGTAACTTTTAACTGTTTATATGTTATCACAGAAACATGTAATTGAAATCGAAGACGATTACTAGAAAGTGAACCGTGCACGACTGTATTCCTGTTGCTTCGTTGCAAGAATTTCACAATTTCGTACTGCTCGTAGAGTTTCGTATTTCGCCGATTTATTTTCGCAATGAATAAATAAAATTAAGAGGTGAGTATTCGGCTAAGGACAGCCGATCAGCGTCCTTCTCCGGCGAGGCAAGCGCTCGGTGAAAATGAGACTGGAAGAAACCGTACTCGATACGAAAACTTCTGGTCTGAGGAGCGTTCGCCGGAAATTAGCGTTTCAGTGGGATCCGGGCTGCCGGGCGAAAAGGGGGAAAAAAGGGGCGGGTGCATTACAGGGCACGTTCGTTGTAAATTACAACGGGGTACAGCAACGAGAACTCGACGAGCGCATAACTACCGGCAGTCGTTTCGGCGAGGCGACGTAATCGAATGTCTGAATGCGCCGGCGGCGTGGCGGCGCGTTCAAGCGCGGAAGCAATGCAACCGGCAACGAGCACGTATAATACACCCTGTCATGTTTACGTGAATGACACATCCGAGAGAAACGGCATTCTAACTTGAGAAGTTCTTAGGGAGAGCCCGGTTTGAATAAGAAAGAAGGTATTATTGTATTCGCCGGCTGTCTGACGCGGCATTCATTCGCCGGACAGTGTTTCGTGACGCGCGCAGCCTGATAGGGGTTTTCGTGAATTTCTCCGCGCGTCTGGTGAAATTTCGCCAAGTTCCCCATAGAGGCCGCCCTATCCCGACTTATGGAATAGCGGACCCCCGCCTGAATGGGTTCACGTGCCAACGCAGAAACACGTAATTACCGCGGGCCGCCGATAAGTTTCGAAGTTAAGTCGCTGTTAAACGGACGGTGCTTGATTTATGGAGGCTCGCGAAGCCGCGCCGAGAGAACCATATTTCGAACGGAGTAACAACGATCGCCCCGTCAATATTACGCCGGGATGTTTCCAGATTGCCTTGTGCAACTTTGTCCGAGCTTACCGCTCGCCACGAACCTGTCTATCCGTTCTCGTCACCCTTTTAATTATTGTAATCACGATTTAAGTACGATTCAATTCAGCGCTAGTTGTAAGAAAGAAGAGCTACACACATCAAAATTGTATTTCTTCGATTAAGGGAGGTTCGCGGAGAATTATTTTTAGAATAATTGGAAGCTCTGTCGAAACGAACGCGTTCCCGTCGACCCGTTCCGCAACAAGGCGAAAAGAGGCTTCACTTTCGCTTCCGTTTCAGATCTGCCCGAGGGAAGATTAAACGTCGAGCACGAAGGGGTCACGGCCGAAATGGTAACCGGGTACCTGTATAATCTGTACTCGGATCAGACCGAGTCCGGGGACCCGGTTCTCGACCGTATTTTTGGTGAAAATATTTTTACGTTATTTCCACATCCTCCCATTCCCGGCTTGATAATTCTTTGAAAGCCGGGAGACCATAAAATCCGGCAGTATTAAACGATCCCCGCGCGTGCGGCGACGAGATCAATCGGGTACGATCAGTCATGCGTCTTCGATATTACTCCAGACAGAAGCTGATCCTTCGTTAGTTCCGCTTCAACAGGGGCGAATATCTCTGGGCCCCGGTCGCAAAAAGCGCGCACGGCGAGAAGGTTTTCGCGAGATATTAAATATTCAAGGACGTCGAATCGAGTCTCCGCATTATCCTCTTATTCCGCGGAGGTACATCGCGCGCCTTTGATGCTCCCACGCCCCGTCACGATTCAACGCGCGAGTCGATCCCGTTCTAGTAACTACCAATCGAAAATATTTGTCATCCCGGAGATCAACGAAATCCATCGAGCAAAGAAACCGGGGGAAACACGGGAAGGCGAACGTTCTCTCGCTTGTTCCATCGGGAACGACGCGACGTACCGGAGAAGTTCTGTCCCCGCGTTTGCTTTAACGAGACTGTTCAATCGTTGAACTATTGACCAACTTCTGGGAGTAGCTCCGAGGTAACGAAAAATTGAAAAGGTCACATTCCTCAGCATTCATTTTATTTTATAATGCTCTTTTTTAAAAGCGATGTATCTGTCACTTTATCCAGGAATCCAACGAAAGAAACATGTACATCAGACCATCCAAAAATGATTTGGACAAACTCGATAAAATCAGAACAAAGATAAAAAGATTAAATATTAAATTCTAAGTGGTTCAATTTCGGATGACTCTATTTTTTTTTCAAGCGTTCCTCGAATAAAATATCCCCTCGCGGCGCTTTAATCCAGCGAGAATGATTCAATGAAGAAATCGATCTAGCATAATTGAACGAACGGAAGCAATAATGGAGGAGAGTCGTCCGTTGAAAAATTCAGCAATTACGCCGACCCAATTTCATCCCCTTTTAATCGGCAGACGTTGTTGCGCGTCGCGACCGATGAAATATTAACCGCACTTTCGCGCCACTCTTTCGACGCCCATTGTTCGGGAACGTCGGCCGCCGAGATCATTAGATCGTCATTAAGGCACTCTAATTGCGACAATGTAACCGTCCCAATTGCTTCTTAACATCGATCCAAGCGTTCAAGTGCCGCGGTTCGTTCGGCGGCGCACGCAAGCCTGTACTGGCACCTTGATTGCTCCAAACTTCTGCTGTTTGGCTTTTACGTTAGCTACTATTTTCATCCGTTCGTTGCGGCCGAGAAACATCGGATTCACGGTTCATCCCTCGCGGTGCCGGACTCCAAATTATTCGTTTGAAGCAAACCTATCGAACGAATCTGTCACTCCCGTTTCTTCGGAGTCGAAATGAAATTTTGCCAATATTATTTTTTGTAGCAAATTATTAAGGGTAAAGTTTTACATAAAGTTTTACACAGTCTCAATTAGTCGCACTCCACTTTCTACATAACGACATAAATGAATTTTGACTTAATAAAAGCTACTTTAATGCAAAATAAATATATGCTAGTGCGGTGCACACCTTTGTTCACGCTTGAAACACTAAATTTAACGTTCTGATGGACGCGTTCTTTCATCTCGTTCGGTCTCCACCTCCTCCGATCTTCCCTTTTTGCTTCGGACCAGGCTAAATTATACCTATCTAATATCGACGCACCGTAACCCTCACTTATCTCCGCGTCGAAACACATGGTGCCCGAGAGTATCGGGATCTCATCATCCGATTCGAGCCGCCGACGAACAGTATCCAGCGATTTTTCGCCACAGGCGGCGGCAACGGATAATGTCTTACTCTGCGGCGCGCGAGCTCCTCGCGCCACGGTGTTCTTTTATTCGGCTAGAACCACTTAGCCTCGCTTCTTCCTACGGCCGCGTGGGGATCAAATTAGAACGTCAAAGGGAAAGATGCAATTTCGAGAAGGTACACCGAACCGGGTTCGTCCCGTTTAATTTCCATCCTACCTGGAATAGAGCGCCTACAAACACAACGGCGTCCGCCGTGCCGTCTGGGTCTCGTTTCTTCGTGACGCGAAATTCAGGGGGATATTTTTGCCGGCAGAATGCGTGACGTCGCGGCGTAAGTCGAACAATTGTGCGCTTTTTAAATAGAGGGATAATTAGACTGCGGACACAGGGTCTACTTAACTATTGAAATGATTGTACACATTCTTGTATCCAAGTATAAATTCTACGATGTCATTTTTATGATGCAACGCATGCCAACCACTTTTAGAGCTCGGTGGGTTTACTGTTAACTTAATCTCTGCCATTTTAAACTGATGTTCGCTCTTCTATTTGTATAAATATATAAGTGTCCGCTCTCTTGCCACAGTTGTTCTCACACCTCCCGCAATGCCGGATTAACCCTTTGAACTCGAAGCAATTTTAATTCCTAAATAAAGACATATCTTTCAACCTAAAAGATTTTCATTCCATCAAATCTTTTTTACACTATGCACAGGAAACCGAACAAGTTTCCTCGCAGGACCTTCAAACATCTATCAATTTATAAAACGCACAAGACTTTAATAATTCAAAAACTGTTTGAAATAATAATGCAAAGGGTTAAAATCCCGGGATAATGACTCGCGAGCGTGTGCCGGTCGGTTCGTCGCCGGGTTCGTGAGATTACTTTCCGACACGGAGGCTGGCACAGTTGCGGAGGTCCGTCGGGGACCGGCTAAACGAATCAGGATCAAAGGGAGAAGCGAGTCGACGGAGCCGTGCGAAATTATGCCAAGGTTCGCTGGTCGTCGTCGTCGTTGTCTGTGGATCGGCATTCGATAAGGACAATAGGCTCTCCGGTATATCCTCCTTGGAGTGGTCTTGGTAGTCGCGTAGCGTTGCGGCCTAATCCGTGGAGTAGGACTTTGATAGTTAAGACGTTCCCCTGTCGTTCGGTCGGGGATTCGAGTTTGGTGAACCGGTCCGTGGCGGTGGTGACGAGGAGGATCTCTCCAGAGTTAGGAGAGGGCCGAAGGTGATGAAGGAAGCCGGAGCTATAAGGCACGGGAGGAGTATAGGAGGGAGGAGGAGCGGTCTGTACCGGAGTGTAATCATCAAAGTGACCCACACCCCGTTAAACGGCTCACGCCTCGATCACAGAGACAAGCAAGCCCGAGGTGGGTCCGCCGAGTGATACCAAGGCTGGCGGCGCGCCGGTGACGGCCTAGGGTGTCACGCTGGATTTAATTAATGCAATTTAGCATCCATCCATCATCTCTCGCGTTTTTGCGTTAACGAGGGCCGCTGGCCGGCCTGCCTGGCTGCCGTTCGGTTGGCGTCGGCGGCATCGGCGTCGGCGCTGTCGTCGTTGTTGCTGCTAACGCCGTGAGCTAGGAGAACCACGGGGGCACTTTGATGACAAGCAAGCCTCTCGATTATATCGACACCTGGACCGCCCCGATCGCCAACCCCTTCCTCCCCTGGCTGCCAGCCGCCTGCCCTCCGACCACCACCAACGTCCACTTGCCCAGCGAAACCTGGGCTTTATGGTCACCCGCCCGTATTAAACTCTCTCTCAGTCATGGAAGGCGCGCGCTAAACCGGTGCGCCTCGATGTGTGGGTGTTCGGTCCGTCTGATCGAGTACGCGGATCCTATGTGTGTGCGCGTGTGCGACAGCTGCCGATACATCCTCCGGCATCGCCGGCAATAGACGTTCCGGATAATAATAAAAATATTAGACGACGAATAAAAACGCAACGGAGGACCCTGTCGCGTCACCCTCGCAAGGTGGACCGAGTCTAAAAGAGATGGATCGTGCGCGCGCGCACCAACCCCCGTTAAAATCGTCCCGATCGAACGGTGGTATCGGTTCTCTCTTTCTTTTTTTTGGCTCGAGTTCTTGCTGTTTTTTTTTTTTTTGTCAAAGCTGGCCCGTTGTCGTCGTCGGAGCAGCGGTTTCATAAAGCGGCCGACGTACATGGAAGCGCGAGAACTCGTCGGTGAATTTACGCCGGGCTGGGACGCGAGAAAACTGATTTATGGACGGCTTTATTGGGGAATATTATCGATCCTAGACACCGTTTGACGGCGCACCGGACACGCGCGGCCGGCTAGTTGTCATAAACTTGTTCGACGAAGAATTTTTAATTTCAGGTAAGAGCGGTCTCATGAACGCGATTCTCGTTTTTTCGCGCGGCATACATATGAGAAACGCGCGGCAATAAGCGCAACAGAGTAAACTCAAAGAAACGCTGCGGTTGCGGAGCCGCTCGGAAGTCGTTGCGTACAAACGAAATTGCTTTCGGTAGGTTTTTCCTGATTCTGAGTAAGAGTTGAGCGCGAATCGAGCGCATCCGCTACTTTCTCTTTCTCGAGCGGAATGCTATCCGAGCAAGATGAAACGTCACGATCGTTCATGCCGGTAATGGTCATTTTGTAGCGACGTCGAGGAAGAAATTCGGAAGGCCGGCTGCACGGAGCAGAGATCGATTGCGTCGAAATTGGGCCGCGCGCACCGTAGCACCGAATCCTCGATCCGTGTTTGTTCTTCGCGGGAATCGAAAGAGAGAAATAGGAACCGGGATCGCGTAATCGCGCGAGGAGGAGCTCGCCCCGTCGACACGAATCGTTTTCGATAAGGCGAACAGTGGAGAATCTTCTTCTCGTCGACGTGGCAGCCGCGAACCGTGGAAATGGCCGCGATTTCTGGCTACCGCGCGCCAACGAGAGATTCCGGGCTCCTGAACGGGATTACCTGTCGAACAGTGGTTACCCGAGCCCGAAATAACCTCCACGACGAACAGATACCCCGGCTAATGTCGTACGTCCCAGTCACGTGAACCCGTGCTTCTTCGATTTTTTCGCGAGAACGATATCATTTTCTGCGCAAAATATATGTACGTATGTACAATACATAGTAATTATGTATAGTACAGTAATGTACTGATTGCTACATTAATTGTTACTGCTACACCGATTCCAAGAAGTGGTGAGGATAGCGACGATGCAACAATGGTTTGGATAATTGATGCATTACCGCACTCAACGATGCTTTGTGCAAATGCACTTAAGCTGCATGTCTGGTAAATCGAGTATCTGCAAATCGTTATTTGTTTTTTTTCTGTACGAAGGATATTGTATGATTCACAATTCTAATAATATTTTATGGTTGCAACGGATGTTAAAGGGGTGGGTCTAGCATAGAATTAAACCAAAAATGAATCGAGGTACATTGGATCACCTCGAAATAGAAATTGCTGATCTCACGATAACAATACTCGCTTTGAATACGTCATAAATGTCTTTTTTCGTTTAATACGAATTATATTTAGTCGCTGGACAGGTTATTCTACACAAAAAATCGCTTGGTAATATAAAACATCCAGATTTAGGTTACCAACGTATGAAGTGAAGAGAACATCGTATTTGGACGCTTCCGTTTTTCAATATTCAGAGCCGCGAAAGGTTAAAGGTAGTGTAATAAAACCTGTTTTACGTCGATACCGGTTGATTAAAATACATGAAACGAAACAGGGCGAAGCTTTAAAATAAAAGAGCTGTACTTCCAGCTAACATAATAAAGAACTTTCCATTTCCTTCGTGCGTTAACATTTGAAGAAATCGCATATAAATCAACAATATTACCGTCGCGTGCTTTGTACCCTTTTTATTCTAACAGAAATAAGTTGGGTAGCAGCGTGACTTTTCTACGTGGAAGCCTTGAAACCTTGGCTCTTGAAACTTTTATGGGTCCTTGCTGTTTATAACATTCAAGGCTTGCAGGCACACTTAAGAAATCTTATCATACCGCTGCTACTTTTGCAAGCCACACTGTGGAGTTTCTAAGGAAGCCTCGAATAATATCGAAGAACTAATTAAACCAGAACGAACGAGGTTAATTGAAAATAGTTTTGAAACATCTCGGAACACTGTAAAAAGGAGTGGATATACTATATTAGATAAAGTTTTCAAAATTGTTCACATTGTCGGTGGCCCGAAGCGTTTTGAAATTGGCTAAGATCTCCGCGAAAATGGATAATATTATCTCTTAATCGAACTCCTTTGTTGCCCGGAATTATCCCGCGGTCACTCGCCGCGCTTCGAACTTAAAACACTCGAGACTTTCAAACTTTTCATACCAATTTTGAGTGCGAAACGCGAACCACAACTCTTCGCCTTGAAACATCTTGCTGAGAAACTATTAAACTTTAACCGGTACAGCGAGCGAAGCGCGGCAGAGTCATTTATTCACTCGTGTCATTTATTAGGTAGGTACCTGAATATATTCTTGCCGATTTTTTCGCAGATGAAGACATTATAGTCCTGGACCGTCCAGTTCCCCTAAACGTACGCGTGAAATGTTTTTCAACAAACCTGTATCAATTTCATTAAAATTAATTTCATCACAAATTACATAGAACTATTAAATAATACAAGCTTGCAGCTTGAGTTTATTGTTTGATTTTGATTATTTCTTGATGATAATCAAAATTCCGAAAATATAGGATATTTTAAATAACTTTTTAGGGTTCTTTAATAACAAAAAATCGTGCGCATCCGAATTTGTATAAGTGTCCGGTGACTCAGGGGCGGGAGTGTGGGTGTCAGTAAACGGCAGAAAGTTCTTCGGGTGTTTAATAATTTGATCGGACGCGATAATGATGCTCGTCGGCGTGGTAGATTTTCGGCCGTCATTTTTCCGGGCCGAGGCTAGCCGGTGCGAATCGATAATCGCGTGAATGGCCGTGTTAAGCAACGTTTAGCGGCGGCGGCCTCTACATTTTTCACGGCAATATGCTTAACGGCGGCGTAACGATCGACGGGGCCAATGAATGCTGCTTAATTGGTGGTCGGGGCCTCTAATTATATAGCTGATTGTCGATGCGCTCATCGACGGGCCACCGCCATCTGCATTACCAGTGATTACAGTGATGTCCGTCCGGAACGATCGGTGCCGTCCCCGTCGCATATTCCTGCCCTCGATCGCCGGCCAATCCGGCCTGATTATACATTCCGTTTCGGGGGATTCGGCCAGTAGTGCATTTTTCACGAGCAGTTAACCGAAGTAATTAGCCGGCGGCCGGCAAGCAACCGGAATAAACGGCCTATACCGAAAAGCATTCTGCGCCGTGGATGCTCGATCGATAAGCGGCCACCCCCGCGACAGAAACTACCCCTCGAGATGTCAATTACCGGCGTCAACCGGCGAAACGAAAAATCTCGTCGCGACGTAAATGTAGAACCACGGGAATCGCGAACGCCCCTTCGCGTCGGCGTTGAAGACAAAACCTCCGAAATTATTCATCCGTTCGATGAAATTCTCGTTCGAAACGAAATATAGATTATTTTTAAACGCTCCTGGCATAATATCCTGCATAACGTCTGCTCGTTTCCATCCGACGACCGGTAAGAAAATTTATATCGCGGGCTAATGTGTCATTAACTCGTGAAAGATGGACGTTCTTCCGAATCTTTACTCATCTCCTTTGCAATTATTCCTAAATGTAATTCAGAAATCTCGGAATGGCAATATAAATTATGCATCCACTCAATTACTTTTGCATTATTTTAGACAACGAGGAACTGTCAAATGCAGTGTGGTGACCATTCTAAAAATATCGAACCAGTGAATACATTGAAAATGAAAAATTCAGAAGCGAATTAAGGCCAGTAAAAAATATCCAAACTAACCAACGAACGGTCTGAAGAGTTGGGGGTTGCAGCCGCAAACAGCCTAAGTGCTCCGAGTGCCAAGTGTCGTCGTCGATATCTGTCGGAAATTTTTCAACGTGAAGGATTTAATGCATCGTTGCGCGGCGATGTTCTTAGCACGGTTTAACGTAATTTCGCGAGTTAGCAGGGCGGAAGTGCGTAGAACGCGACTGATTGTTCGACGTGGTTCGAGACGAGGGTGGGATTCGCGGGAGACAGCCGCCAGTGTAACACAATTATACCATCACCCCCCCTGACTTCTCATGAATATCAACGTCTGCTCGATTTGTACAATCTCGAGTTATTGTTCCGGAATCGAATCGGACCGGATATTTCAACTGAAATGATATCGGAGCGGAGGGTAGGGGATGAGCGAGTGTCGTTGTAACAACACTAATATGGGGAAAATGATTAACCGGAGGGGGGGGCGGGAGAATGGGGAAAATACTTATTTGCCGGAACTGTGTCCGGGATATGGAAATGCCACTCGCGCTTGTGCAAATTTTTTCACTTTGAATATTCACGGTGACCGTTTCACCGTGACCGGGGTATCTCTTTTGCTCTCTCCAGCAAGCCGCGAATTTAATGAAATTACAAAGCGAAACTATCCCCGAGACGGGGCGTTAATTGAACCAAAGAAACGTTTTTTCTTTCATGCATATTTCGGTATAAATTATTCAATATCGGCGCCCTTAACAATGTTATACGGGCCGACTGGACGTGGAGAGCGAAGAAAAGTTTGAGAATCATTACCGTCCCTGTTCGTTTCGCTGTAGCGCCTTCAATCAAGCCCCGTTGTCTGGACAATTAACCGGACGGTCGATGCAATTAAAAGCAATTGTTAGGAGTGTATATATATTATATGTGTGTGTGTGTGTGCGCGCGCGTGTGTGTGTCTGTGCGCGGAAGCCCCAGGAACTCGGAATTAATGCATCTGTATTACAAACGGATCGCTCGTCTGACCATACATTTCAATAACCATTCTCTATCTGCGCAAAACGTATCGTCGTCCCTCCCCGATTCATGAACGTCGAACGTTAAACAATTATTCGTCGCATAATTCAATGTTCTCCTGGATATTTACCAGCACGGCGGAAAAAAAACTGTCGCGCGAGCAGAGAGGAAAATGTGTTTCATGCTCGCAATTTCTGAACTTTCGCGGAAAACGTTAATTAATGCTATCTAGGACGTCTCTTAATTGCCGATGCGAAAAGTATCGAATACGCGTGGGAAAGCGGAAGTTGCATTTCCAGGATTCAAATTCAACTTTTTCCCGATGTGATGTTGGCCATTTCTGCTGAATTTGCTCTTTTTATGTAAATTCGGTGTTTTGCAAGTTATTAGACTTCCGAAATAATCGACAAATCGATAAATTTTCTACGTCGCTCACAAAAAACAGGGACTCGATCCAACTGTGTTTCTTTCTTTCAATAATTTCCACTCATCTCTATATATCGTAAATCGCCAGTACAATAATGGTTGTTCTTTGACGCAGGGTTAACATTCGTCCAAGCTGTTTTATCAGAGCACGATCGCGAGGCATTGACATTTCCCAGAACACCAATTCCTCATCCTGCCGTGGAATTAAAACGGTCGCGTTCCGTGGGGTTCCGTGTCTCGCAGCCGTGAAGCATGTCTGATAAAACAGCCAGAAGAGTATCGAATCGCAATTCCAGGAGAAACGTCTGTCGAACGGGAGCATAACGCACGAAAGTCCTCTGCGACGTCCTCGGCAACGTCCGCGCGGACGTCGCGTATCAGCCATAATGATACGCGTGACGCGCGGATAGACGGTCGCGTCCGTTAAGCTATGTCCACACATTGCATGCCTCAACTGCCTCGAGTGTTTCCTTACAATGCGCGAAGCGAGCACGCGAGGCAGCACAAACCATCAGTTGCAGTGACTCGCGTAAATGATCAGTGGCCTGCGAATCTTATGCATTTTATGACAATAATGAAGACAGATAAATAAATGTCCGTGTGACAATTTCTGTTTCTGTTTATTATGTATTAAAACATAAAAACATTTTTAATAGCGCACGAAATTGGAGCTTTTACTAAAAGCTAGATGGATTAAAAGAAGTTGCAGTCGATTGGAATAATCACGAAAACAATAGAGGCCGCTCGTAACCATTTTTTCCTTCTACAGAAAAATTGTGAAAAATGATACATTTTCTATATGCACGAGGAACTCAACAATTTTTTGTTTGAAGTCAATGTTAAAAAAATGTATCCTTTAAAAAGCATCCAAATGTCTGAGTTGCGAGGTCGCATCCGCGAATCGCGGAGGACAACCGGGCAGCGTGTGGACATAGCTTTAAACACGGCAGATGACGGGCACGCCTTTCAGTTTTGTGCGGCCAGGGGAAATTGAAACAGCTAACCGCGTTGGTGTCGACGAGGGTGGCAACAACGGAGTGTAAAGGAGGGGGTGAGCGAGCGAGCCAGAGAAAGAGAAAGACGGGAAACGCGTGGGAAGAGGGGATGTGGAAACGGGGGGTTTGAAGAGAGACGTAAATAGAGGGAAGAGAGCATGGTCCGGAGAAAGGGAGACGAAAGGTAGAACCGTGGAAAGAGAAAGAGAAAGGGCGTAGCGCGGTGAGTGGGGAGCAGAACTAAGCGGGAGAGATTCAATCAAACGAACGCATATAAATGAGTCGTTTTAGGGTAAAACTGAATTATACGCTGGGCGGTGGTATGGCGTTGCACACGGTCCGCGAGCGTGTACGTACACGGGTGCGCAGGCCGGAGGATCGCAGTTGCAAGCCCGGCCCCCATGGAGGCCCCCATGAAGGCCGTTGTATATACAACGAATATCCGGCCTGCACGCTCTCCGCCCGCGGACCCTTACGCGGAGAGATTCGTTTGGATAGCGACTATTGAATGGCGCGACGAGAAAGCCTGAAACGACCAGCCGGCTCTCGGAAAAACGGGCAAAGAGAGATCCTTATCCGCGAAGAAGCTGTTCCACTCCCGATGCGCTTCGCTCGAAATTCAACCCCTCTTTCTCCCTTTCTCCAGCACCGTGGAAGACGTTTTTTTCGCCGGGTATCGCCTCGCGACGCGCCGTTTGCATGATAACGACCGCTCGAAAGAGCCGATCAACGTGGGGGCGAGTTTCTAGGAAACAGTCGTGGGGGTACGCGTCGCGTGCGACTCCGCGTAACCGCGAGGAGCCGTGCGTGACGATCCGCTGTTATTTTTCTATGGCGTATTTGTTACCTCGTGTGCTCTCTCGTCCCCCTTTCATGCCGGCCGATTCTTTTTTTCGCGCACCGTGCCGCTCCCCCACCGACCGCGGCCTCGCCGGAATAATTGCGGTAAACTGTTGTCGTTGCAATTGAATTCTTTCGCCATGACTTCTCGTCGCCATTGTAGCCCCGAGGACGAGATAACGGGTCACGCGAGTTCGCTTTAATAAAGAAATAAATACTCTGAACACGACATGCGGTGGACTCCGGTGTCGGTGTCGTTGGGCTTGCGATGCTGAAACGGGTCGTGACGGACGCGTCGGACTTGACGAGACCTGCACCGGACGCGTTTAGCGGTGTACTAGTTGCGGGAAAGTAAATAGAGCTGGGGTAGGTCGTAGCCGACTCGTCGGGCTCGATGAAAACAACACAAGCCATGTTCTGTATACAGGAGACGTCCTCCGACCATGTCTCACTGTTTACGTTAATGGGACCCTACTTGTGTAGACGGTAAACTCGAACGTCGTGCTCGTATGTTAAATTATGCTTTCTGAAGAATAACGAACGCTTTCTCCCTTACGTATTTTTTCGTACCACTGTAAACTGGATGGAATTATACAGTCAGCTGCAACAACTCGTCAAGCTCGATGGAAGCTGACGACTTATTCCAAATTCTGCATAAATCCCAGAGAACTGAACAGAGCAAACTCTAAGTAAGAGCCATACGTGTCAGCGTAAAACAGCAATAATTAATGAAACAGAGTAGAGCTAGGCCATATCATAGCCAGCTGATCGGCGGTGAGGACAGCTGCACGACTCGTGTCAAATCTAATACAAATCGCGAAAACCTGAACAGAGTTAGAGCAAGTCATGGAATAATTCATCAGCCTATGTGAAAGCATAATTCGCATCAAATCCCACGCAAACCGCAGGGAACTGAACGAAGCTAGAATAGGTGGTAGCATCGGTCTTGACAAAAGTCGAGGCATGTCAAATGTTGTACAAGGGAGCTAAACATACCTTGGACAGGTGATAGCGCTTTCGTCAGATACGGAACTGGTTGCGGTACGGTGGATTTTATTGCTGCTGGGGTAGGTCATAAATAACTCGTCATATCCAGAACAGGTCACAGCTAACTCGTCAGTTTCAGGACAAGACATAGCATACTCCACTATAGTTGGATACTATATAGTCGCATTAAGCTTGTCATATCCGACACAGGTCGAACCAACTACGTCAGACGGGACGGAGGTTAAACCAATCTCATCAGGCCAGATAGCAGACGTCTCTATGGGGTCTCAGAGGTCTCGGGGAATCCTGGGAATCCCTTGGGAGAAATGCTTAGGACCCTGCTTCGAGCTATTGATGATTTTGGGGTCTCGCGGATCTGTAACTTGCACGAACGAGTGAAAGTGGTCTGTCAGAGGACTTGTCAGTGGGCCATCGAAAGGATGAGTCGTCTAAATCGATCGTCCAAAAACAATTATTCATTGTACGAAAATAGTTTTAATCACGAAGCAAGTAAAAGTTCTACAAAACACAATTAAACAGACAAACATCGCATGAAATCCATCCACTTCTGCATGAAACTTTTAACGCGATCGCAGTGAATCAAAATATGGGGATGAGGAGAGACAGTAAATTCTCGAATAACTATCTAAAATGAAAGGAATCTGGGAGCCAGCGTAGGTCTCCTCAGGTCGGCGTAACAGAGCTAAAAATAGTTAGCTCACGTGGTCGACTGCCGTGTATATTTTACGTGCAAACGAATCGGTAATATGTGTTCCTGCGACGATAGCTAAGAATTTTATAGCTTGGCTGTAGAGTGGACCATAATATCGCTTGACCCGAGCTTCTTACAATTTTATCGTTTCGCAGTGATCGATCGGACGGCGCGGCGTCAGGTTAGCGGGTCGTCCAAACACTTGCGGAATTACCGTACGCGGAGATCACCGGAGTCATTGGCATAGCAGCGGGAAACTTGGCTGGAAGGAAATCGAGGGTGGTCGGCCGGGGGTGGTGAGGGGGTGAAAAAAGATTCTCGCAAAAGTTTTTGGTCGAGATGGGGACCGCCGCGCCGGACGGTGAAGAATAGCAAGCGCTGAACAGAGCGACGGAGGAAACTTCTAAAATTCGTTGAAGCGATGCCAAGTCCGACATAGTATACAGAGGTCACAAAATGGCGGACAGAGTCACGTTTGTCTTACAGTTCTTGCGGGTCTTACCGCCGCGGTGCCGGTCCCGCGCGCGTCTCTCCCGTTGTCATCGTTTGTTCTTTTGATTCTTTCTAGTCGCTTCGCCGCCATCGTCGTCCGCCAATGTAACCCCGGGAATCTTCCCGCGGAAAGTTTGGTTATTTAATTTCCTAGCCGCCGCGACTTGCCAGAGGAATCTATCTCTGCCCCCGCTTCCTTCGCTCATTTCTTTCCGCCTCGCTCCCGCACACGTACCGAGTACATCTCTGCCGGGAAAACGTTTCTCCTTGTCAGGCCCCTTATCATGTGCCGGAGATAGTTGACTTTTGTTCCGCAACCAACGGGAATGGAAAAGTCTCGGGAACGCCGGACCGATGGGGATTTCACCGCCAAACGACCGCCACAGTGTTCGAGACGATAAAAGGTGCAATTTTCGAGGTGTGAAATCCAAATAAATGTTGTTATCTTTTTAACTTTTTATGAGAGGAAACAGCAATATGCCGAATTGGTTTCAACTGATTAAAAGGATCGACGTCCTTAGATAATTAGACCGCATTTCCAGCGAGCGATACGTTTACATCGGACCTTTCGTTACAATAATATCGGTGCTGGTCAGAAGCCCCGGAGCGGCGTCTCCGTTTCGGAATTAATACGCGCATCGATTTTGTCTCCGACCACGGAGCACTGAAAATTCGGCGGTTACGTCGTCGAACGCTTGCGTATTGGCGGATAGATTGCTGCGGGGGCGTTGTCAGCTATCAGTAAACAAAATAAAGGAGCGACTGCTTTGAGTCCTGCAGACGCTGATAATTGGACGCGGCTTTAGCAATACGGGCTTTAACCGATCCCTCCTCTTTCGTGCCTGTGTCCGGCCCCCGGTCCTAGGTGTCCAGAATAGCTCGGGGTAACGAGGCAATCTGGAAACGCGATTTGGCTTAACGACACAAGCGAATTCCAATCACCGGGAACAACAGGGGCCGGCGACTTGCATAAACCCACCCCGGCGGGACCGAACGAATTAAGAAAAATCCTGCGGCTCCTAATTGAAACACGAGTAAATTGATTCTTTTCTGCGGTGCACCAGACATTATTGCGAGGCGAACGATGTCTACAAGGTGTCCCCTGTTCACGATACCGACGTAGCAAGCGAGGGGAAAACCAATCCTTTCCGATCCCGAAGTAAAATTACAATTTTGGTACGAGGCGATTGCAACATCACTGAAACATTATCTTCGAGTGACGAGACTTCGGTTTTGTATAAATTCTAATTTTCCCATAGCCACTTAGAAGATGGATTTACAATGAGTTGTTACAACTGATCATCACTGAAAATTATTACCTAAAATATTTATACAAAGGAAATGTTGTTTTACAAATAATACAAGAAAATATAGACATTATAATACCAGCTAAGAAGTAGCTATTCTATTGGTAAAGTACAAAGAAGGAAGATAGTCTGCTTTAATCCTTTAAGCTGCTCCAACAAGGAAAATATGATCAAGAACGAGAAAAATAGATCGTGAAGATTTCTTATTTCAAGAATATTTTCCATTAAAGGTAATTAAGTACTTTATATTGTGAATTGAAGCTGCAGAACATCTTTCCTCGATCAAACGAACTGTAATCTCCACGGTTCGCAGCACCGTGAATTCGCGTGTTTTTATGTCGAACATCTCGGACGCACATTTTCGATTAATAAGTTTCTTCCTGCAGAAGTAGCTCGGGAGAAGTATCGCGGAATGCGTTACTCTGATAATTCGAGATCCGCCTTTCGTTACGCGCTATGATCAAGAGCGAATGCACTTTACGACCGCGCGATAAGAAGCGAAAGACAGCGTTGGCAAGAGGATGCCTCGGTTGTTGGCTCGGCTCGCGGATGCTCGCAAAAACGACTCCGAGGACATGCACTTTGCATTTGCGCATACAATCTGCAGTTGGTTTTATGGTGCAGCATGTTTAATCAAATTTCTACGATCTTCGCTGGCCGGGCCCGTGTTATCTGCTTTCCCCGTTAGCGGGACACTAATTCTCTCGTTCTTGCGTATCTTTAATTCCGAATTAAATTCAACTGCAGTCTCGCTTCAACGGATGCTCGTTTCTTTGAAGTCTTCTTCGAAGATCGACCCCTCGAATACACGCAGTTTATTACAAAAGATTTTAAAAATAAGTTCAGTAGAAATGTATAGCTTTATTTCATTAGCGGATTAATAAATTGATTAAAGAAAATGCATCGTACGCTGGTTCAACTAGATTTTGCTGCTGCATTCAAAATAATATGCATATTATATTCAACTTTGCAAATTTGATGATTTTATTAAATATTGTGAACACATTTTAACGAATCTCAATTCCTCCGATGGACATGTAACTCTAGACAGGTAGGCTGCTATAATATGAACCACCTGATTATGTGAACTTTAAAGCTGGCACGACGCTAAATAAATGAAAAATGGGAGAGGATCGCAGCGAGCCAATCAGGGTAAAGTGATTAAAATGATCAATACGCTATTAACCATTATTATTTCCGGAACATCGAAGCGAAAGCCAGCTGGGCGACGCAACCATTCAATCTCAGCAGATTCAATCATCTCGGATGATGGATATCTGCGTCTCCCATGGCACGGGGGGTGGGCGCAGAAGAATGGTTCTGAAGAAGGACGGATGCAAAGACGACGAGGAAGAGGATGAGGTCGCGACGTCTCTACCGGAAGCCAGGATCGCGTGTTCGAAGGAAACAGGAGAAGGAGAGAGGTCGGAGGGCCGAGATAAAGAAGAGAAATGGAACGAGAAGCGCGAGCAAGAAGCGAGATTTCATCGTGGCTTGCGTCATCGGCGTAACGCTTCACCGGGTATCCGCCGAACGCAATTTTTCACGGACCCCGGCAAACCGGAAGTCTCCCGGAAACCGGAAGCGGGCTCGGCGAACGCGCGGAACGGTCCCGAAACAGAAACAAAGCGGCACTGAACGTTTCTCGGTGGAAGAACAGCTATACCTATCCTCCGATTTCGATGATTTTTGCAGAGGAAAAAGTTGTTAAAAAATGTCGAGCTTTTGTAACCTATACTAAAATTCATACACACCGATTTTGGTCACAATGTGAGAGGTAGTTCTCGCAAAAACATTCGACGCCCTTAAAGCAGCCCTTAATGTCGTTGATTAAAACCGGTGCGTCTTTCAACCCCAGCCTCTGCGCAAAAATCCGCTAATCTCGCCGGCGACGGAAGGAGATTAACGTCGTTTGATGCACCTCGATGTTTCTCGTTATGCCGCATAATCGCCAGCTATTTTTCATCGCCGATAGCCGGCAGTATCGCCGAGCACTCGGGGTTAGCCGGTCCCGACGCGACACAATGGACAGACGCTCGTGAAAATGTTTAACGGCGCCGTTGTTCCCCAAGTAATGCCGTTGTCCATCGTTAAAGCGAGTACTTTCGATCGCAACTTAAATCTCGCCGCGCTGTTCTCTCTTTATCGTGGATTTTTTAAGGCTACTCCGACTCCGTGGTACGAACAGGGCTCTAATTTCAAACAATTCTATATTAACATTATTTTAGACTGTTTCCGAGCCTTATACTGTTTTGAGAACATTTATTAAATCGATCCTCTTCCATCTCAGTATATAAAATATTTTTACACGATGAAAGTTTGTTACAACTTTCGTTTGAAATTGTCTCGCAGCTCCGCAGCTATTCCTGTTGACACGAATGCTAAGGGAATGTTCCAAACAGAGAAACAACTCTACACATTCCATTCTACGTTAATTTTATTTATTAAGGGAGATTGGTAAAGGCATCGGCCCGATAACTAAAACTCGATTCTCCTCGCGAGTGGTCTCGTCGAATCGATGCTAAAATGGAACGGTATCGGATTCAAATAAATTTCCCATTGTACTTTATCGAGGACTTCCGTAGATTGTGTTTCGCTGATGAAGATTCGCCGAAGATGAAGATCTCTGCACAAAGCTTCTATTGACAGCGATAGCATCATCGAAACGTTGACCGTTCAATCACACAGTCGACTTTCAGAGGCTTTGCGAAGCCGTCCCGCGTAACTTCAATTGGCGGCAGGCACTCTTGTGCCAACGGCAGTGCCGCGGGACCTTATTGAAGATTACTTTCAATGACAAAGAATAAGTACGAAGGCCGATAAATGTTAAACGGTCCGCAAAAGACTCGGAACACCTAGACCGGATACACAGGGAAGCATCTTGGTCGTCAAAGACAGGCTGCGGGCCGCGCGAGTCCGTGAAACGGGAACTTTAATGCTTCGCTAGCACGCGACGACCGGCTAAACGAAACTCGGCGAGGAATATTTATAGACGGAAACAAACGGATTGACAGAGATATTGGAACGAAGTGTATCGCCGAATGGAACGGTCGAGCGACCCGCAGAATGAAATGCAGAAGAGATAGGCAGAGAAAGGGAGGTATCAAAGAGGAAGTAGATACGTGCAAAAGAGAGAGAGAGAGAGAGAGAGAGAGAGAGAGAGAGAGAGAGAGAGATGCGCGTATTACGTCAAAGGCTACGTCGTCGGAAACGGAAGTGAGGTGATGCTTATTCAGTCGGAAGTTGCAACGGAGCTTGCTGGCTTTCGCAGACAGAGAACGAGAGGGAGAGAGAGAGGGAGATAGTTGGAACGGGACGAAGGGACGTTGGAACCGCTCCGCTGCGACACAGAAGAGTGGAGAGACAGGAAGGAAGAGAGCAAGAGAGAGTAGTGGAGAGGATAGAAGAGGACCTATCGGCCGGAAGGTGCAGATACTCTATCTAGCGCGGCCGCGATAGATAATTCCCTGGAAAACTCGATAAAACCGTTTCGTTCTCTTCGCGTCGATCGGTTACCGGTTACAGTATGGAAACCCGCGCGCATCCGATCCCACGATCCATTTCGCCAAATGCTTCTAATTACGATCGCTACACCTGATACACTCGGATCCAGTTCGAAAACCTGGCAGAAATTACTTTAATCGAGTTCCTGTTCCTAGGCGCGACTCGAGGCCCTCCAGATCCTATCTGGCAGTCGTACGTGCAATCATGTGAGCACACGTGCGGGGATAACCGGGCCGCGGTTTCCGGTCCGTGAAGTTGCTTCGGTAAGTTAATTAGGCCAGCCTCCGCAAAAACTGGATCGGTGCATCGCACTCTTTTTGTTATCCCGTAGGGTCTTGTTAGGTAAGGTCAGTCGCGTTAGATTCGAGCTAGGATTTCGCGCGGGACAATGTTTACTGCACGAGCGCGCTATTATGAACAGACTCCGGATCTTTATGGAAAATAAAAACTCTCTAACAAACTGGGCTGAAATAAAATTGTAATTTCTTTCTTAAAATGTCTAACAGATTGAAAATAATATAACAGTAGCATATTATAAATTCAAAAATACTAATGTAGCTTTTAGCGGAATATATACAGAAAAATCGGTGATTACAGTGGAGACTCGATTAATCGGGGACTTGGTAATTGTTCGATAGTGCCTCTTCCACTGTAACCAGTCGGCTCCGCATTCCTTTCACGGGCACTTCTTGTGAGTCACGCACGGTACGAATGGGCGACAAATTCCAGTCGACATTCAGTGCGGTGTAGCAAGACGTAGACGTCTCATTATGACGACACAGCGAAAGAAACTTTCTTAATGGCGATACGTTGCCGTGGCGAAGCAGTTATTAATGAGAATTGAACGAAATAAATGTATATATTGTGAAAAAATTGCATTCATTATCAAGTCCGGTTTAGAGTTGACCGACCTATTTGCGAGGGATAATTTTTCTGTCGACATTCGTCGAGACGAAAGGGTTGAACGTCCATTTAGCCGTAAAATCACGAGAGCCGAGAACAATCGATCGTTTTCTGCTTCACCTTTGCGGAAAGCCATTCGGGCAGCGGTCGTGTAGTCAGACACGTCGCGGCGACACGGTCGCGTGAATCGGAGAACGCGGAAATCGTCGTCCGGGGGTGTGTGCGTGGGCGTGCGGGGACGGCTAAACTCGTCGTTCCGGGTGGTGTGGCGAGGCGTGATTAATATCGAAATACGAATGACTTTATTCATGAGGGGCCGTCGTCGCCTTGTTATGCAGATGAAATTTATGGTTAAATCATATGGCGTTGTAGGCGCGGACGAGCCTGCGGTCGTCGACGGGGCTTACCCTGCGTCTTGCTCGCGGCAACGTGAAATCAGGATAACGAGAAACCAAAGAAGCGACGGCGACAAGCGGAACCGGGGCGGGGTTCGGAGGCGATCGCATTACGAACGCGGCTCAAAGTGCCTCGCCACCGTTCTCGCTCTTACGCTTCTTTTACGATTATCTCCGGTTGTTCAGCCATCTGCGCGATTCCGGTCGTCTTACTGTCCGGGAATTCCCTGTCAAAGAACACCCCCGTCGCACAGTGGGGTATTCCGCCCGAAAAACAATTCTATTAGCTGCGCAAATAAGTTCTTCTCCTTTTTTTCAAATTCTAGATGACTCCCAATCCTACTGTCAATTCTTCTTGCGTCTGAATCGGACTTTCGTTGAGCAATTTCGCTAAATCACCGTCATCGAACTTTCTCGGTGCACCTGAACGATCGTCGTCTTCCAAATGAAAATTTTCGGCTTTAAATCTGGGAAAGAACTTATTTGCACACCTAATAGGTTGTAGGTTCAAGGCCAGATGGTAGGTCGTGGGATTGTCCTAAAAATTATTACTAATCCTTTGCACTCGCAACAATTTCAACGCGAAACCTAAACATTTCTTCCGACCTAGGATATTTCCATCCAATACGATTTTTTGCAATGCACTCATGCAATACTCAAATGTGCAACAATTATTTTATACATATACTGGAGTTTGTAAACGTCCAAATGCAATCAACTGTGTGTATCCATTCTTTTTTGTTTTGGAACGCCTCTGAAAATGTGCGTGAACGGATCCTGGCGAACCGACAGGTAACCGGATAGCAACGCGTGGAAGATTTTAATGACACGCCGCGAAGCCGAGCGCCGATTTTCCGCCATTGTAAACCTAATAAATCTCGCGGCCCGTTCAATACATTAAACAGAGATTTATCATCGTCACTCGAACCCTGTCACCGACGCAGCGTCGACCCGCGACGAGCACAAGAATGATAATGACTTTTCGCGCTCCATACTCTTCGCCTTCGATCGCACTCTGGAAAAATGATGGCAACGCGATCGGGCCAACGTGTCCTCCGACTGGCTACGATGAAACGCTGTCACGTGATTTTTATTGCAAGATTCATTCGATCGTGAAGCTGTCGGTGCTCTGCTCCGTGAACGCGATTGCATAGAATTTTCGAAGCTGATGCTCGCACATCCTTCATTCGATAAAACGACCGAAAAAATCGAGA
Organism: Lasioglossum malachurum; assembly: GCA_028455605.1. Taxonomy (NCBI): domain Eukaryota; kingdom Metazoa; phylum Arthropoda; class Insecta; order Hymenoptera; family Halictidae; genus Lasioglossum; species Lasioglossum malachurum. The sequence continues at coordinate 6,165,661 of CM052312.1, forward strand.
AACGTGGGGAACTTCAACATTTTCAAATCCGTGACGGATTCAGTCGCGAGCCAAATTGTTCAACGCTTTCAGAACTCTTCGGCACCGCTTAGACGCTGGAAAAACCAATGTGTACTGCGAAGCAGCCAGGCGATTTTACTGCAAGATTCATTCACGAGGAAAGTCGGGCATTTTCTGCGGTCTGATCAAATAGAATTGTCGAAGTTGAAGGCTGCAGATTGAAGAATTTCATATTTTCATGAAAACATAGAATGCTAATATTTGCAAGTCGTTGGATAAACTTGATTTTTGGTTTCAGTTAATAAGCTTTTTAATGACCACGTTGTATCTGAAATGCGCTCGCGGTGGTTCTCTGTTAAATAATAATGTTGCCTTTAAGTTGAGAAAGCAGAGAGCCGTCTGGCGACGGTTCTTCATTAGTGAATTGCTTCGAGCATCCTGTTACGAACGTCGATAAAGATGAGAGAGTCGGAAACGGTAGAGACTGACCTTCGTGTAGTTTCTCCAAAGTTCCAGCCGAAGCTCCGACGAATAAGAAGACGAACCAGAGGAGACTGGCCATTCTTCTCAGCCACGTTCGGTTTCTTGAGGTATCCATCGCGCTGACACTCATACACTGCAACAGAAATGGATTTCTCGTTGTGAACGTCGATTCTTGTACAAGAGAAATAATTCCTTAGTTTATCTATACAGAGCGTTACCGTTTGAAATCTTTAAATTCGACGAAAATGTTTCCAGTGTTTGTAACTGTTTGATTATTAATAATCGGCGAGATTGACTGCTCAAGTTAAAAGGACCAGCCCCCCCCCCCGTGTATAAAATTTATGAACTTGAAAAACATTTTCTGAGCTCGTATATGCTCGCAGTTTCTATAATTTATGAACTTTCTGCAGATCGTACGCGTAAAGCTTACACTGGATCGTTCACAGCACAATATTCTCTTCCTTTATAGGTTACATCGATATAAGTGAAACGATAGCACTTCCCTTTTTTAGGAGAGCTATAATACCGAAGTTGAATAGTCGACTGGCGAGGAGCGCTACAAATCATACTTATACGATCCTGTTACGACTAATAACGAAAATCCATCACAGCTGCAATGAACTTGAAATGTACTTTCACTAAAGAAAAATAAACCGGAGGTAAATCAGAAAAGGATGTGTGGCGATGTACCACATCTATTCTCGAAAAAGTGACAGTTAAAAAAGGCTAAAATAAAATCGAAAATCATGAAAGTCGCATGGTGGATCGTCCGCAGTTCTTCGATTTCCCACAAAGAATTCTGACTACGTAGCCGAGCAGAACGAAAGAGATCAGGGGCGGGCAGTGGGCCAAGATTTGCTCGACAGTGGCCGGTGCCAGTTAGGACACTATCTGGAAAATCAGGATTCGTCGACTCAATCGTCTGTGTCGGCGTCAAACTTCCCGCGGGTAAAATCTTTTCGTGGTTTTACTTTTCTCTTAATTGTGGCGATGTCAATGATCAATCAAAAATGTTGTACTTTCTTGACAGGGATCATAATGTTCTACTTTATGTTCGAAGTACAACATTTTTGAGACATCCTGTAAAATTGTAGTACGTATAACATATTAATTACGTATTCGGTCGATGTTGGAATGTCCGGAAGGACAAAAATGCCGTTGTGCAAAACTACAGAATTGCATGGGAGAGCAGCATCGCTAGAACAGCATTATCGACTTTCGATTTTCTATTAGCAAGCAGTAAAGATTCGCGGAGGGTTGTTAACATCGGTGCCGAGTAAATATGTTTTTATCCGTGGAAGATCGGCGCGAGAAAACTTTCCGGGCGAGTTTCTGCTGCAGTATCAATAACCAGTTTTCCATGAGGAAAAACCATCCGAGTCACTTGAACCGCGAACGGATATCCGCCGCGGATCCGGCAGCTTTTTTGCGTGCCAACTCGCGAATGTTTCTTGGTGGTTCTTGCCGGTTCTCGCGGCCGGGGGTGTACGAAAGAAAATAACGAATGGTACTAATAGAGCGTTCTCGGTCGCCGAGAAACTTTTGCTTCGCCATCGAACGGGTCCCGGCACTCGTAAATCAAAACTTTCTCACCTAAGAGCGCGCCGGCAACGACCGCGGATTATTCGTACTCGTCGAACACAGGAAGGTGCGACTACGTTACGAGAGTTTTTCCCGTGGTCCCCCGCTCGCACCGTGGTGTCCTCAGTTAATGAAGCACCCTCTGAAAGTATTACTTCCGGCGGTGGTGCGCGCCCCCCGAAATATGGTCGTCGTAAGTTGACTATGAACATCGACCAAATACTGTTAAAGACTGTCAGCCTTATGGGAGATCGTGTCACTGTAATAATTCGTGTCACTCAAAATCTTTATGCAAAATAAGGAAGGTTTGCATTGATTGCAAGATACAGGAGCGAAATAAACATTTCTTTCTCCTTTTAATTATCTGACTAAGCTGAAACCAATAAGCTGATATCTCTAAATCTTTTTAATATGTCCACTGCTTTAAATTGCAGTCTGCCAGTAACTTTACGGTACAGATTCCTTTCTACAAAATTACAACAGTTTAAACACCAAATAATTTCAATTCAAGTGCTCGCGTAAAGACCGGTCGTCAACATTAGGACGATCGGAGTAGACAAGTGTCGTAACCGTATCTGTATGTTGCAATTATAATTTCTTTGGAGCACTCGCCGTGCACAGACGAGCTGTTTTCTTTTTCGGCCGTCCGAGGATACAAGTATCACGGGATTACGAGCCAGAAGTTGACAATGTAGCTCGTTTTTAGTAGTTCATCAGGCCTGATTCACGGCGAACCAGAAACTCGCTTTCCCGCGGAGTGGTGTTCGCTGGAACTTCAAAACGCGACGGGCCTCGTCGCGCGGATAAGAAGTGTCTGCCGGTGAAATTCGCGCGTAAAGTGCACCCTCCGAGAACGACTCGATGCCTCGTCGCTCGCCGACATTTTTATGCCTCGTTTTTGCGATTTTTCATTACGCCGACACCTTGCCACTTACCACCAGACTGCATTCCTCCGCGCGAAATGAAATTGCATGCATCGAAATAAACCTACCAGCGCAGCGCCTCGTATTCAATACATTTCTTAACCCTCGTCCGCCCGTTGTGTCAAATTGACACGGTTTTTCCGAACAAGTGATACTGGTCTGTTATTCGTAGGTAAAGCCCGAAACTTCGCGACTTTTATTTTTTTAATGCGAAACACATAACCGAAAAAACTAAGATGTTGAAAAATAACTGTTTACCTTGTTACTTCATCGATCTTTTACCACAAACGTATATTAACAGTAAACCTACCGGCCCTAAAAAGTAACTGGTACATGTTCCCTTATAAAAACGACAAAATTGATTTTATTTAAATTTTGTGCGGCTCATTTATATCATATCAATAATTGTACAATAAACAATCTGGAACCGTGGTGCTAGATTTGCTGTTAAAACAAAAATGGCCTAAAATCTAAGTACACACAATTTCTCGACAATTCGAATGTATTGGAAATAACGTAATAGTCAGACTGCGGACATAATTCCAGACACGAACAGGGAAAAGGCGAATTTTTCACCGGTTTAGGAAGTAAATGAGTTATACTGTGCCGTCTAACGAACAATTGAAGGATCTAGAGGCGAGGAGAAATCCGTTGAATTCGTAGTTATTAATTATAGCTGGCGTGCGGATGGTAATTGCTGGTTTCAGAAGGTGAAATCAGAGTAATTGCACGCGGTAAGGGAAGGAGGCTGGCGCGAGAGAAGCGAAGGCACGGACGGATAGAGCCGAAGAGGACGCCTACAGCGTTTCTGAATAGTGCAGTTCAAACGTTCTCCACTCGGCGAATCGGTGAAGTCGATTGCACTTTGGGGGACCTTACCGGAGCTGCGACGCGCCAAAACGATCCACTCGATCGATACGCGTTAGCGCCGCACCGCCTAGAATTTCTAGGACACTTGGCCCGTCGTCACACTGTGATTTTCGCGAATCTCTTGGTGGCATGAAATCCAAATAAGTCGCTTTGTCACGGGACACTCCCTTGTCACGGGAAACTGGACACTCATCAAACGTAAACCGACGCCGTTTACCGAGCGTCGGGATGACCGCAGCTCGTGATAACGCCAGCTTCACTATTTATAACTTCATCATCAGCCGGCTCCGTTGCTCCTCCGATTTTGACAGATCTCCGAACGTTTGAACCAACTTCTTTGTCCTGAATTCGCTGAATTTTTATTTTATTGTAAAATGCTTTTAATATTTCACTAATTTTTCCGATGATTTTGCGCCCCGAAACAATAAAATTTGGGCAAGAAATGAAGGAATTGAATTGAATTTTCTTTCTCTTGCAATTAAACAAAAGAGTATGTTTCGAAGTTGAGCGAACGATACGGATAAATAATAAGTGAACACAAGCGAACAGTGCGAATCGGCAAATGGGGAATACGCAATCGACGAACATGTAATTTCAAGACCGGTTGCAGAAGATGCAGACCCGGGTGACGAGTTAAGGTTGTTAAAAAACAATCTGAGTCGCAGCGAGAGGGAAAAGTAGCCCGGTGTCGGGCAGATCGAAGGCACGATCCTCTCGAAATTAACTTACGTTAATTGATTAATCGAATCAGGAGTTCGCCGGCAGTAAAGTAATTGGCAAAGGATGCGAGACTCGGGGGCAATGCAGCTCGAGGCAGCAACAGCCACTTAGCTACATTGCAGCGAGCATTAGCGATAACGAAGTTAACGAGAGCTCGGTTAAACCGATTTACAGGGCAAGACGAGACGGAGGGACGAACAGCCTAACACCCGTCGCTGATCTTCGAGTGAAGCCTGGCTCCTTCTGGTCGGAACGGTCTACTGGTCCAATCGCCTTTCTTTCGGCACTGAAGAACTTCATCTCATTTATCAATTAGAACTACAATGCAATCCTTGACAAGGTATTTTAATAAAGTAGAAGTAGAAAAAAAGTCACGAAAACAAATGCGAAAGGCTCAGAAAATAACGCAATTTAAGTGATGTCCTATGTCAAAGAATTAGTAATCAAAACAAGTATATAATCAAAAGTATGCGACATGAGGCGTTCTCCCTTACAACCACAGATATTTTCCTGTACCTATATTTTGGAAACTACGATCGGATGACGGTAACGTGTAAAGAAAAAAAGTTTTGTGACGATTGACATCACATTTCGAGGTCATTGTACCAGCCAAACCTTCTAAAAGATTAGCTGATTTAATTCATTCTAGACAAAATGTTTCTTCGGATAGAAGAAGACAGCTCGTGTTTGAATATCGTGTAAGAAGGTTTCTGGGATCTTTTGCATTCCCAATCGTTCGGTGCATCCCGCGATAAAAAAATGCCGGCCCTTCCAATACAATTCCTTGTTCGACAGGAGGCTAGATGATCCGTGGCCGCCGGGTCGGCCATCAAAGGGCAGTTGTCCATGCCCGTGCCCTACAATTTTAATTTGCCCGGGCGACTTTGACTCTCTTTCTACCGGAACGAGCAGGAGGAACCTCTCGGATTTCAATTTCGCCACGAAGAATCCCCCTCGACCAGCCGGGTATAGAAATGCGGGACAAGAGGGACTCCTCGAGTGCACTCAAACTTGAAGGACGCTCAGGATCAATATTTATAATCTCGATTCGAGACGGCCATGGGTCCGCGGAATCCGTGTCTGAGACTGCCAAACAAGATTCACCGTCGACGCCCCCTCGCTTAACACTATGTATCGTGATTCGGATAAATATTATTCCACGAAATCAGCCGAACGCTCCCGCCTTCTAAAAACAATTCATTCCGACGTTATCAATCCTTGGAAGACTAACTATCCCATAAACGACAACACTCGTTTGTCCATTCGTATACAGGGTGTTTAACAAATCGCGGTACACACGAGAAAATTGGGTGAAGATAATTTGGGAAACGGGAGAAGCGTATTTCCATTATTAAACATGCATTGTTGGATTAGATTTGCCGGATTCACCATTCGACAGATTTAGCTTGGATTCAAAATATCAGGTTAAAGCGACATTCAGGAAATTGTTACGTAAATATTATATGAATGAAATTCGATCAAAGTTGATATTCAATTTAGGGAAATTATTTGATTTGGATCTATATACGTAATTCTATTAACGTGTTTGTGGTGAGAGATATAATTAGATTGCGGATTTTGTGCACGTATAGCAGAATTGAGTTAGTCGAATAAGGACACTAGTATATTATTATCAATCTATTACTAGATTATTAACCACTAATCGTTCCGTAAATTTTCTTATCAATTGATGAAATACTTTTGCGAAAATTTAACGCTAGCGATCGTTAGTTCGTATCAAATTTCTTTAGTAAATTTCTTGCTCGACAAGCGAGTGTGGTTTAACACATTTTACGGATTCGACTGGTCAGAGGTTTCGTTTGATTTCCCGACGAAACCATGACGTCTCGTCAGCTCAATTGCTCGGTGTTGTGCGACCGGAGCATCAGGAATCAGCATCTACGGGATGGGTCGCCCCCTTTGTGCAATTCGCCGGTGACCGATTGTTGTCTACGACGTTTCAGCCACCGGTGGATTGCAATCAGTCTATTGGACGTCTTGCGGTTTCCGCTATGTTGATGCCCGTACGTGTACGCGCAGTACATTCGGAAGAAGGCAAAAGGACAAGGGCGATCGTTGAGTGACTCTTTGAAGTTCCTGAAAGCGGCGGTTCCACGCTCGACGGACGCGGACTTTCATGGTGCGCCAGGTGAAAAATGCAGAAACAGCGAAATGGAAAAGCAACTCCGTCGAATACACAATTTGCTGTCTTGTTATAGTACTCGCATACGCCACAAGTCGGCTGAAACCGATTTCTCTGTTTCTTTCCTCTTCCTCCGAAGATAACCAAAACTATAATCTGCTTCCAGTTCTATATTATTTCTCGGGTTAAACTGTACCTTGGAGAACCAGGAATTTTTGCCTTTTTCTTATTTAATTCTGTAGATTTTGGCGAGAAAATACCAAAAGTCATAACTGTTTAAAGTCGACCGATTTTATTAGATTTATAAAATACTAATGTAAAGTGTAGGTACTTACAAATTTTTCTGATTCTTCAGATTTGTGCTTCGTTCCTTTCAAACTTTAACAACAATTCTTTGCCAAGCTTCTTTTACAAATATCCACCGAACCAGTACAACTATTAATAATTTTTCTAAGATCATTTCATAAGAATGTTATCACTAGACAGAGAAAAAGATGTAAAGTAAAAACATTCGAAGAATTTAAAAAAGCTGTTGTATTATTTTCAGCCTGTTAAACATATTAAGAAAGAAAAGAAATTTCTATTTCACTCCAGTTTGTTGAAAATCGGCTAGAAAATTTTTATTTTTCATAAAGGTCCGGTATCTAGTTATCACTTTTCAATTTAATTTGTCTCTTAATGTCCAATTTGCACAATACTAAAAATGAAGAAAGATTTGAATGTAAGAATGCATACAGAGCCCACACTATCAATTCAGAATCAATGAAAAATGTATAGATTGATACAAAGGACATAGTTAATTGTTAAAGAATTACGAACGTGGGGGATAATCGCGAATCAGGCCAACATCCTGGAAGTGATTAGATCAGGATGTTCTCCGAGGAGCACGGTTGTTGCTGCAGCATCATTGCGAGCTTTTTGTCGACCCACCTGATTCCCCCTTAAAAGCATTAGACGCTATCGCGCAGACAATTAAAGTCTTTCGGTAAAATGAAGCAACGTTTAGGTACAATGCGAGGATCTTAGAAAGAGAGCGTCGTGCCCCGGTGCGTCATTATCGAGTCCTTTTAGAAGGGATTCCCCTGCGGTATAAGCACGTAAGACCACCAAAGAGAAGCTCTCGAGTTCGAAGCAAACAAAAACTTTGGTGTAACGATTTCGATGCGTATGATACCGTTAAACGACTTCGCCCTGGTTCTTCCTGGTACTCGAGGAGGGCGGAGTGTTTCCCCGAAATCACAGCGGCGTAGCTTTTCTACTAATGATTCCGAGGGTGTGGCCGAATCTCGGGGAAAAAAAGACGAGGGTTCCTTTCTTAACCTCGCGTTCGAGTACACCGACGCCTTAAGAATTTCGCTGACGCGTTCGAATGCAAATGATCGCCGCGATATGCTTCGACAGGCGATTTTTCAACGTGTGCGGTCGCGTGATAAGGTAAGAATAACATTTTACATCGATTTAATGAACGCGTCTCGCCAAACAGCGCCTCGGTTGTTTATTGAATAATCGGGGAGAGGGAGGTCGTAAATTATCATGAAGAGAGATTAACTTTATAGCTGCGTACGAATATGTGATTTATAAGGAAGCAGTATTTTAGAGCAATTTATTCGAGCCTGTTCCGCTTCCCTTGGTAGTAAGGCATTCAGGTCGTTTCGAGGTATTAAGGTATTAATGTATCAGGTCATTAAGTATGAAACTTGACAAATAAAACACAAATTTCAAACACGTTTGTCAAGTTTCATGCTTAATGACCTGATATCGGACCTGATAAGAAAGTGGAACCAAACAAAATCTTATTTTCGGTGGTAGTAGCCTTTGCAGATCTGAAATAAATAGATCTGCGTAAATGTATAAAGATCCGCAGTCTAGTACTCGTACTTTGTAGAACTGTAATTCAACTGATACGAGACATAACTGATTGAGAACAATTGTGGAATTGTGAAGTAAGAAAGCGTAAGTATTGAATATAAAGGTAACGCGTACAACCATTCAAAATATAATCCGTGGAAATTTACGTGTAATGGGTTCCCGATAGAATTTCGATCGCGACGTTCCCCGAAAAATCGAGATTTCCAGCCGCGAATAACAAAATGAAAGTGTATTTTTCAATGAACGGGACGTGTCGGAAATTTCAATGGAACGGTTTTTACCGGGACGGACCATTTGTTTAGGGATCTTTTTCTTCCAGCTCGGACAGCTATTTCCAAACACGTCCGCTTCGTCGATTCCGAAGAGGAAACCGAGTTTTCCGATTTTTTTTTTCCGTATAGGCGAAACAGCGGGGCGGATCGCGGCAACGGTAAACAATGTTTGCACACACATCACGTCCTAAAATAGCGGTGGAGAGGCATCGATCACGCGTGGCGCGGCGGCGGAAAGTGGGTGCCGCTCCGGCAAGTTCGCGGTAAGGTTGTTAGCGGAATTTTCACGGGGCTGCTAATGCCGTCGCCGCGTAGGGGCGGAGGGTCTCCGGCTCTTACACTGTCAAAGGCCCACGGCATTTTCAGTTTTCAGCCACGCGCGGCGACGTGATAATCGAGTGCGCTACGCTTTTAGCTATAATGGGCAGGTACACGCTCCGCGCCGCCAGGAGAGTGTCGCAAAGAGAGCGTCGCGTGGGAAAGCCGAAGCCACGCGCAGCAGCCAAAGACAGCGAGCGTTTAAATCGCGAGGGACAACCGGCGGCTGCTGAACAAGTGCCAGATAACTCGGTTAGCTGCATGACAGTCCGCTATCATCGGTTTGCTAACCAGATTTTATGCAGGCCCTCCGACCACGCGGTATCGCGCGCGCTGCGCTCAAAAAGTCCGGCAATCCGCTGAGAACTGAACAGAATTCTACCCTCTTTTGCTACGATGTATTTCATGCTCGACGTTGACGATCGTTACGTGCTAGAGGAAAATGAGAATTGACATCTACTGGACACCCAAGTATTTTCTCATCGCTATACATTATACATTGACAACAAAATAGAATTTTATTCCGGTTTGAAATTGACACAGTGGTAAAAGATCGGCGAAATAACAAGGAAAACAGTTATTTTTCGATGTTTTTTTTATTCAAATTGATGGGTCCACATTTGCATCTTACGTTTTTTCGGGCAGAACCTATAAATGACAGAACAGTATAGCTTATTTTAGGAAAACTGTGTCAAAACGACACGAGGGACGGATGAGGGTTAACTCGAAAATTAAACATTTCTTCCGACCTAGGATAATTCCATTCTATATAATTTCATTCGTTTTATGGATATGAATATGTCCAGTAATTGATTAGATCCAGCATATTTAATGAGCTAAGGGTTAATTTCTTTTACATATTTAATGCGCAACTGTACATTAAAATTGTATTTCATGTACCTCATTCTCAGAGGTCGATGGCAACGAAAGTTAAAAACATTTAACTGATTCTAGTTCGATATTTCGACTGACTTGATAATTATGATTTGACAAATGCGTTAGACACGCGGAGTTTCCGCGCGAGAGGAATGATTTGTAAAACGGTTCAGCTACGTTTCAGCAATTTACAATATTTCGCGGGGGCACTTACGGTTGTCAGTAACAGTGGTTGTATCGATATCATAAAGTGATTGTCACGTTGCAGTTAACGATCGTGATAATCCGAAAACATCGGGGTCGGTTCGAGCGCAGCAAGAAAATGCATATTTATCAACGTTTATGTCGCCCCGAACTTCACAATCCATTTATATAATGACCATCCCCGGATTTAATGGGTTCATACCCGGCTTTCCTATTAATAGCCTACCGCGCTGATAAACCATTAATTTCAATTACAGAAAGTTACCGTAGCCATTTGTTTTGAAACATCTGTCGTTGCCTCCGCGCTCTCTCTCTCTCTTTCTCTCTCTCTCTCGAAAAGACTAATTCGCGGTTAAACATTTCCGAGCAGCTGCTACGAACACGGAATAGACTTCCTGATTATATTGAAAACAACACCGAAGTTGCAATCGTTAATTCCTACTCTATCATCGGGTCAATTACGACCGTTCGTTATAAACTCCGAACTACAGCCAGAAATTTGTTCACGCGGATCGTGTCACTTAATATTCCGTTAATTTCCAGCGAATCGAAGAACACGCTGCGCAACGTAATCAATCATAGATATTAATGAATATTCCTCAGCGCTGTTCCGATTGTTTCGTTGGTTTCGTTCTTACATTCTTTATTTCGTTCGAATGTATGTAAGGTTAACATTTTTTTAAATAGATACTTGATGGTAACGTCGAAAAAACGAATGGATGAAAAGTATTGACAAATTTTTAGAGTTTAAACAAATGTTGAAATCTCTACAAAAGAATGAAATAAACTTTCGTGCACTCTTGAATGATTTGTAACTGGTCTCCAGCAGTATTTTAAGATTCTGAAAAATTGACAATTGACTTGTAGCAGACGACGAGATTTTTCTTCTAAGCTGTACAGCCGTCAAGTTCACGGATGAAGTTCGCGATACTCTCATCCGACTCCGGTCGATATATCACGATACGTAGAAAGCGAGCAGCGGGATAAAAAGTGGCTTCGTGTAAAGATAAATCGCCGAGCTTCCCGTTCGTCGGATTCGCAGAGGAAGTTCGCGAGTATCCTAGCTAGGAAAATAATTACAGTTCCGATGTTTCTCCTCCGTAGACGATTTCAGCACGATCGGATGGAAGAAACGCAGCCGGGAAAGCAGGCAGGCAGGCAGGGGCCGTGCTTTATTAATAAATAATTGAAGAGTTTAATGCGCAGCATTGCCAGTGACTGATAACAGATCGTAAATGAGTTTCCATCCGTCGAGGGCTTTTTATTGCCGGTGGAACGAGCAACGACGTTACATTGCGCAAGCAGTTACACGTAATTGCCAATATTTCATAAACCGTCCTACGGGTAAAACGAACTAAAATTGGAATATTCCTTTATTATTAAATTGTTCGTTGTTTGAAAACTCGTCGATGAAGACCAGGCAATCGAACACGGAATTGCAAGAATTTCTATTACGCTTTTTCCCCATTCGGTTCCCCTAATTTCCACTGTGTTCGCGGCCTATTAAATACAGGAAATCTAATACCAAATGATATAGCAATTGACGAGTCCAACTCGAACCGCCATTGATTTAAATTAATGTTTTAATCTGAACTGTCTCGTTTTAATCAAGCTTTTTTCTGACCGCGAGTAATATTGCAGTTGTCGGCTTTTCGCGAGAACTGGCCGGAAACTTCGAACATTTTCAACTCCGTTGTACACGGGTCTGAACCCTTCGTTGCTATGCTCGAACTCCAGCAGGTTTTTTGGTTCGATCGACGGCTGCTTCTGTCTCTTTTTCGAAGTTGATTGCGCTGGGAATATAATTTGATTGCTTCGGCGCCGGGTCTCAGCAGACGGGGCAATCCTAGCTCGCGGCTTAATGAAAAAGTATTATTGGCTATTCTTCGAGCGGCCGTGTTAATCCCGCCGCGTCCGAAATTGCCCGTTTACGTTTTATACGATGAAAGCAAAACGGAGGGAGGTTTTACAGAAGAGAACGATGATAGACGACGCTCATTTGGTACCCATCGGACCGCGAGCTTCTGCCCGTTTACCTTGATAGTTCGCCAATCTCCCAGTTGCAGCAGACCAGTGCAAAAAATTCTTTATCCACTTAAACGCGAACTTACTTAGTCTAACAATGTACAAACTCCTTTGAGGAATCGTTAAATGTCCGATTTGAGAGAATTCGCTGCAGGTTTATTGTTCACTTCTTTGAGAACGTGCCGCTGTCAGAAAGTCAGGAAAATAAATTTTAATAATATAGAAGTATAAGAGATAAGATTAGATTTATTATGGCAATTGCTTCAGTAACCCAAAAATTAATTTTCGTGGCACTCAAAATGTCAATAGGTAATTTCAATTTTTTCAGATTTTTGTAGCTTCAGCTGACAATAGTTTAAACAACAGCCAGATATGATATCGTAGCAACAGAAGATATCCTCGCATCGCCACATTACGTTTGCGCAGGACGTATCTGTTGTTTAGAATCGAGGATACTGCCACATACTGTAACGCGATCGTTGCGTTATGATTCATGCGTCCCGGATTTTAGTTCGAACTTCAAACAAGGTTTCCCAATTGGCCGATCCAATCACCGTGTGACCTATAAACAAATTTCTCAAGCCGAGCTACTCCGCCGCGATTCGGCGCGGGCAACAAGAGGAAATCTCATCCGGATGACTCGTTCATGGAAACGGACCAGAACGTTATTAAAAGTTCGAACGAGTTCGCGGAAGTCGCGAATGAACCTGATCTCCACTGGCAAACTCGAACGCAACGTCCTCGCTCGCTATATATGTTACTTGCTCGGGTCCAACGACTAACATATAACGAGGGCGAACCACGTTTTTGTTTTTCCATCTGGACCCAACATCATTTGGATCTCCCACTTTCCACGAGATTTTTCTAGTTTTACGACCGCGGCGTGAAACTTCACTCGACCTTTCATTTTTATGGAAAAACTTGGTCAATGTAAAACCGAGGAAATTTCGACTTTCCCCGCCATTGGTCCCAGAACGCGTTAAAGATTCGTTCGAACGATTTATTGATCTTTGTAGTCGACAGTTTATTCATCTCGAAGAATTCCTCCATAAGTTTGTATTGAGAGCCTATTAATAGGCTTCCGGAAGATAAAGAGCATTAAGTCTGTTTCTTCGTCAACGAAAATGGCCAGCCATCAGGATTCTGCCACTATGTCCAAACTAGCCTCCGCAATGATAGGCTACCGGGGTATTTAAAGCCGCGTTGGAACGGCAACAACGTGCCAGATGTATCATGTGGACAGCTTATAGCAGGTAGCGATGATCGAGGGACGCTTATGGGAGAAAGAACGATCGAGCACGATGGACAAAGGGTCGAAAGTGTCGAAACGAAGTCAGTCAGGCAGTCATGAACCGTCGCGTCGGTCGCGACGACGAAGACGAAGGCGAATGCGACGAGGAGTAGCCGAGTCTCCTCTGAAAGCGCGACACGGGATAATAGGATAACGCAATAAAGGTGTATGTTGAGGCAAAGGCGTTGGTAGCCGGTTCTAGCCTACGATGCATTCGTAGCAGCCGACTCCGTCGTCAGACGGCGCTTTAACGCGATTAATTTGCGCAGCTACGGCAAACCGGCCTTTGTTTCCGCCTTCGGCACGATAACTTTGCTCCCGATTCCTTTTCTCTTCCTTCACAGACGCTTTTTTTTCCAACGGCACTTCGCGATCCGTCTCGACTCTCACCCCTTCGCCTACCTACCCCTCCCTCTCAACCTCCGCCTGGTTGCTCTCTCCGCCGCCCCTCCGCGACCTTCTTTACAACCCCTTCCATTTTCCGGCTCGTCGCTTCGATTCTGCTTCGTTAGCGGAAGACCCTTCATAGAGGATCGGACGTACTTTAAAAATATTAAAGTGTACGCTCGCTACTTGAACGGCGTGCCTGTCCTTTGTTACGTGTCGGTAAGCAGCTCTCCGAGCCACCACCCCCGCCGCCGCCGCCGCCGCCGCCGCTCATCCCCTTTCCCGACTACCAACGGCATCATTCCGATGAATCTACCTCCGGAATCGTTCTTACGGCGCTGCTCCTCCAGCAAACCGAGAAATATTGGCAGCGCTAGGTTTATCAGTGCACCGGTTAAATGATAGGATCTTTGATGTATAGTACTCTCTCCCAAAAATGCATTGTTTCCGGGACTTTCGGAGGACCCTATACGATAAAACAGGGTGCAAGCGTCACAATAGAATATTCTAAGCAAAGACAAACATTTGCAGGTTCCTTGCACAGAAGAATATTACAAAATCCAGGCGATGTCCCCCAGTCATGTTTCGATGAGCGACTCGCCCGGCCACCCTCTTCGAATTCGCATATCCCCTCCAGCCAGCCCTTCTTTCGTCAGGGAGTCATCCCTTGGAATTGTTCTTCTGGGGTCGGTATCCGTCTCGCGAGGCGGTGGAAAATTCTGGTATTGTCCCCGGTTGATTATCACGGACAATCGAGCAGCAGGCCGGCCGATTAGCTTCTTCGGGCCTCCGTGGGATTTAGGGGAACCGTTTTAACCCCGGCCGATAGCAGGCTCTCTCTCGTTTATCATTCATGGAAGGCTCTTCGATCCGTGTACATGTTCGAGCGTGTCGAAGAATCGGAGTCAAAATTGCTGTCTAATTCTCGAGTCGGTTAGCCAGCCATTAAGCATTCATGGCGGAATTTTGACGCGGTGTTTTGGCCATCGGGATGTCGAGCGAGAGGGGGCTGGCTTTTTCGCGGCGGAATCGGTGATTGACGTTCCTTTCGAAATTGAATTTTAATATTCCATGAGCTGCCCGGTGCCGGATGGCTCGGGTAAGGAGGAAGATGTTTATCAGGGAGCCGGTGGCCCATCATTGGTTTTCGAATATTCCCAGCGGTGCGGTGCCGTAACAACTTTAGCTAACTGGTTACTGTCCCACCCGAAAATAAACACGTGCCGGTGCAACGAGCATCCCGGAAACATCGGGCGAGATCGTTCTGACCCTCCGGAAGATCTTCCTGATCTTCCGGGACATGTATATGCACCATCAAAATCATGCATTTTTATAAAAACCAATGTTTGTTGATTTGAACAAATGTTTGGAAGAACTTACCATTATTCGCAATATTGTTTTCATTGTTAAACATGTTGGTATCTAATTAAGAGAAATCATATATGTATTGATATCTTCAATTTTTTAAATATTGCAACAACTTTGAATTTCATCTACTCAATTTTACTATAAATGCATGAAGGTCCGCAGTCTACTAATTACATTAAGATCATTGTGTAAGGAATCTTTGGGTCAACCTGATTTTTGGATCCAGAGGTAATTTTCGATCGGGAAATAATCTCGTTCCTTTTTTAACGCGGGCATAGTTATAGGATACATTTTTTCGAGAAGTATATGAAATTACTCGAAGCGAGTGCCGCCTATGCCAATCAGCTTACGCGATTTCGTCTCCCTCTATGCGCCGCGTTTCATTTAAATATGGCGCGGCCGCGTCGGACGCAATTCCACGCAATCCAATTGACCGAACTCTGAAAAGCTCTATGCGAGAGAACACGTAATTTATTTTTTATCCTTTTATCTCGCCGGCTAATTAGCAATAAAAGAAATTATAACGCACTCGATGTCGCCCGGAGATATAATAATATTATTTCTATAACCTATAGTTGAGGGGAGGGGCCCACCGTTGCTTTATATCCATTAATGTTTCCGCCGGCAGATCAAATAAAATTAGGCCTCCTCCTGGCGGCGATCTGACAATTAATTCATTTCGAGTTAATCGAAATGCCTGTTAGAGCGGAAATAATATTAGCCGACGTGAGAGTCCCACGAATTTTTAAATGCAATGCAATTTTCTTTAGGTTTCACAATTTCCTCTCGAACTGACAATTTGATGAAACTCGTAATAATATAATACATGTATGCTGAACATTCGCAACAACGTAATGCGAGACAAATAATGTAGATACAACATATATTTCGCCAAAATGTTGTCCAGAAATTTCGTTCCATTTTTTACTAATGGGTACAATGATAATTGTAGGAAAGAACTAAATTCTTTAAAATTTAACCAATTTATTTTAAAGTCGAGCGGGAACTAAAAACGAAACCGGAGTTACGTAGAAATTAATTTTTCAAAACTAATTTATAAGAAAATTCTGACATAATCAGCGTGATAAATGCGTCGAGCTTACAGTTTACTCACGACTAATAATCGAATAATTTCGCAACAACGTGAATAACGAAGCGAACGAGCAAGACGAAGCAGAGCGAAGTCCATGAAAAAATGATTTCCACTCGGTTCTTGAACATCCATCAAGGTGTTCGCTCGGCCGGAGCAGTCTGGCGCACACGGATGCAAAAACTTTCGCAAGTGTTCCGTCAAATTAAGCCACGGTGCTGGCGCAAATTGATAGATGTTCGCCGATCGTTGCCTCTACATTCATAAACAAGACATTATCCCGACGAATATCCTGGTAATGCGTTCCATCTATTCGCAACATCCACGAGCCGAGAAGGAATCATCCCCCGGAGAGGATGGAACGATGAAGTTGGATAATGCGAAAATAACAAGTCGGGGGATGAATCATGCTCGATCTGACTGCCGCCGGCGGGCACGTCAGGGGCGGTGGCTATTCAAGGACACGGCTTTTCCGAGCCGATCCTCGTCGAATGGACGACGGATATTTCATAAAACCTACGACGAACGAACGACTCTGCTGTTACGAATCCGACTTCCATTATTTAACACTGGATCTACAAGAATTTATATTCAAATCTCTCGCAATATTTATCATAATTGTGAAAGTGGTTATTTCTCATCAGAGTAGACTGCGGACCTTTATGCATTTATGAAGAAATTGGTTAGGTAAAATATTAAACAGTAAAAGACCGAAAAAATTCAAGAATATTTTACTGTTGCTTTTAATATAAAAAAGTCGTTAAGGGATGAAATCAATTTTTATGTTATTCCTGCTGCCCACAGTTAATGCAGAATATTTTTATTTTGCATAAAGAAATCCGCATCTATATTCATCACATTATTTTAAACTAAATTAATTCAATGTAATTTTTACGTCGATTCTGGGTTCTGTGCTGTGACAGAGATCGTGAAGATTACTTAGATCGTGGGATTACTGTATTCCCTAAGATTTGTATAATAAAGGTCACACGCCAAATTTTACTTTAATCTCATTCTTTCGCAAGAAAAAATTGCAGAAGATTGTTACAAACACACTTAAAAAGGCCTAGCAAGAAGTCTCGCAATCGACTGCCTGGCCTGGCATAATGTGGCCGAGCAATCGACATATCGAGGATCGGAAGAGACGGTCTTCGAACGAGTGGCCGCGGCCGTTATTCCGTGCACGTTTACTGCATCATTAACGAATTATACGAGGCAACGATAAAAGTGAAATAAAGTTCGCCGCGTAAAGAGATTTACGAGCTACGTACACGAAGCGTCGGACGCGTGTAAACGGAGAGAACGCGTGTTGCCGGCCCAAGGAAAACACAAAAAGGAACCCGGCGGGGAATAAGTTGACCGGCTTTCTTGTACTTCGACACCGATAGGTTTACGGCCTTGTTGACTGCGAGCCGTTTTCCAAGCCACTTCCGGTATGGAGACGACGGCGCTGCTGTCCTCCCACGTAAATGTTCCACGGCTATGTGCTCCACCTTTATTGCGCCATTTTAAATGCCGAGGGTTTCCTTCCATTCCCTGACATCGACGATTATTGTCAGTGAAATGGACGACGAGTCGTCCATTTTAACACATCCTCGGACGCTGACGCGGTACGTCCTTTGATGACCTCGCGTCGGGTCTTCGGGGTTTGTTCATTACCCGAAATCTATCAACTTGAACCATCGTGTATCTCGAGAAAGTACTTATGAGTATGGGCATGTTCCTCCGGGTAAAAATTCGCCCATTTTTACATACTGTGAAATGAGTGATCTCTTTCTAGCGTGTTTCTTCAAGGTGTGATGCTATAAATGAAATACAATTTGTTGTTTGGAAGTGTGCAATCAAGTGTATGACGGTTAATGGTATTGATTGTGATTAATTGTCGAATCTAGATACTGGTCTAAATTCAATTGAAACATCGGCTATAATCAGCTGAAATTGTCGCAATTAAAAGTGCACATTCTAACGATAATTTCCAAACAATCGAGGAACAAGTATCGTCTGAGACGGTTCTATGCGGGCGCATGAAAGCGTAACGACATCTTCGTTTACATAAAAAGAGGGGCGAATCCTTCTCGCTGAACGGCGTGCACGGCGTGTATAATGGATGCACGGGAAATTGTCTCTAAGCGGGTAAAGGTAAAAACTGCAGCGGTCTTTTGTGAGCCGAGGTCGACGTTTTCCACGGTGAAATTGAAACGATTAAAAGAGGAGGAACGGGCAAAGTATACAAGACAGTCTTTTCACCCGGAGGAGCTTTCAAACGAAAAGTAAGTCAAACGGGGCACTCCGTCCGAAAAGCTTTTCCTTCCACACATCTCATTTTCCTTCCGCCTCCATTTAGAAACTTTTGCACGCGTCGCGGAATTTGTGTATTGCCGGCTAACAATAGGCCGGCCTCGTTAAAATTGCCTCCTTCTAAGCTCGATGGCAAAATATTTATAAATACTGCGAATCGTTGAAACAAGGGTTTACAAATTTAAGAGCTGGCACTTAGTATTCTCCTCGTGAAAAAGTAATGTTCACGTAACAAACGGGGATGAAAAGTTCGTAGTTAAAACATTATAAAGGATTTTTCTTTTTGGTTAAAGTGGAAAGTGTACGGGGTGATTCAAAGAAGGAGAACTTTAAAGGTAAATAATCTTTTACCAATTATTCTATGAGAATTAGAACAAGGTAAAATGTAATTCCCCAACCAGAAGCTTCCTTGCGGTAGAACGAAAATAAAAATGCAAATGTTCAGACACTATAAAAGCAGAAAGTTCCGCTCGCTTCGAGACTGAGCATTCGGTTGAATCAGCCTGTATAAGGGATCGTTACATTTTTAATGAGCAGACTCTGGTTCCGTCTTCAATTAGCCGGTAGCCGGTCGCGTCGCAAGAATAATTCGTTAAGGCAAACCGTCGCGTTCCATGAATCGGGAACAACCGTCCGCCGAAAAGTTCTGCCTGCAAACGACGAGGAACTGCGGGAAACTGTTCTTTCCCCGTTAAAACGAAGTTCAAAGGCTTTAACGCCGCGGCCCGAGCGGGCGCGGAACGAGAACTTCTTCTTTCCGGTTACTTCTCGTTTTGTCTTCGATATACTCTTCCTTTGGCCCGGTTCCTGTTCGCAGGAAACTTCGCGTTTGCGCGGATTCGTCGTTTGAGTTCTCTCGAGTTTCTCCGCGTGCGGCGGAGGTTCAATTTTTTCATTGCTCTTTGCAAAAATGGATGAAAAGTCGCCGACCAGACTGCTACACCGGCCGATAAGAAGCGCGTTAAACCGTAATGGGTGTGGAATTACGACGGCGGCGAGCAGCGGGGTCAATTTCGAGAAAATTTGCTATCGCTGATGGCCTCCGACCTTATCAATTCTTATGCTCCATAGACACGCTAATGCGGAGATAGTTGTTAACTGGAGCTTATAAAGAAACAGACTGTTCAAAATGGAAATTCCGTAACAATTGCGAACAACTGGAGCCGAATAAAAATTTGTTCCTTCCATTCATGATTTTAAAATCGATTCAACGAATGAACCATTAAATTTAACCGTCAAATTGAGGCATCGTGGAGTCAGTAGCACAAGTTACGAAGAAAATGATCATTCCAGACGGAGCATCTGGCAGGCGAGCTCGAAACGACACACAGCAAAAATTTTCTCGGATAAGAACGATCGCATGTGCTATCGATTCGAGCGTCGAATGGTTTCGTGCTCTTATTGTCAGTCACGCGACTGTATGGGATTTCCGGGATCGCAATCTCATCTTATTTCTGCGGAGAAAGAATGGCGGGGACCGGTGGCAGATGGAAGCTAAGTCGGATCGTCGACGTCGACGTCGGCCCGCAGCCGTTCGCTCGAGGAGCCAATAAAAGCGAAGGCTCGTCGTGCAACGCGCGTAATTCAGAATAATTGAAATACACGCGATGCGCTGATCCCGAGCCGGGTTCAGGTTGCGGAGCGGATTCGAGCGGATCGCACCGAAGCCAATCCGCTCCGCGCGAGCTCGCCCGGCTGCTCATTTCCGCTTTATTGGCGCACAATAAGACAGGCCTACCCCCGCTGATCGAGTAATGGATTTTGATTCCGCCCGACGACTGCCTAATCGCGGCCGGCGAAAGCTATTTCGAATCGCGAGCACCGATAATTCGTCATTCCTTCGATAAAGCGAACGCGATTTCATCAGCTCGACCTAGCAAATTGATATTTTCAAATCCTCTTAAACTGACCGGTGCATTAAATTGCGCTCACTCATTTCCGTCATAATTGCATAAAATCGGCAATATTGATTTCTTCACACGAAATCCACCACTGCCGGTCAAATGACCGGTTTTTCTATTTTGCATCTTGCAATTGAAATTATGAAGAAATTGATTCGACAAATTCCTTTATCCGAGCACACACTGTAATAAAACTTGCACAACATCTAAATAAATAGAACCTTGTCAGTTTTGTAAGCTAAAACGTTTTAATCGCTTGCAATGCTCGGTAGGTCGAGAAGTCGCAGCGCAACAGAGAGAGAGAGAGAGTGGAAACTGAACGATAAATCCACTGGTTTCGAGAACTTTTTCGCGGATCTAATAACGCCGGCGCCGTTAAGAAAAGTCGACAAAAAGACGCGTGGACAAAGGAGGTCGCGTTAAAATAATAAATCGCCGCGACTCCCCCGCCATTTCTTACAAGTGTCATGCCGATGTGAAAGTTTTCGGAATTTCGACGGTAGAAATTTATGCAGCTCATCTCGGTCTGCGGGTTCCCTTAATAACTGTCGGCCCTATACACGATAATTTTCAGTTACCGCGCGAAGTTTAACGCGGGGAGCACGGGTAATTTCCTTTTCTTTCGCGTTCGCCTAAACGGCACGCGGCGTCGTTACACCTCGGAAGATTGTCCGTTCCTCTGTCTCGCGCCGCAGGAAAAAGTCTCCGGACTATCGAGGCGCTAATCAGGGAGCACAAGGGGAGGCTAGAGAGGAGACGGTTTCTCGCTTAGATACGCCCCTGAAATCCCAGCGGGGCGTAAAGTAAGCCAGAGCCGCACGCAGCTTCTCGAGATCTTACCTAGAATCGTTTCTACCACGCCGAGCCCGCTGGTTATTAATTGTAATTAAATTCCGAGTGCTTGGTTCGGGTTAATTCGCCCCAGCTTCTTCGTCTCCATCGTGGTCGATTAAAAAAAATATTCGGGCGGATCGTCTCGGCCTCGGAAACTTTCTAATGGAACTTTCGTGTGCTCGGACGTCTGAGAGACGGGAATTCTTTTCGAGCGCGGACTTCGCTCTATTTTTAATCGATGCCCATCCAAAATTCAGTGATTGAAAGTTCGGACCGGGTACAGTCAGCTGTATCTTTAGCGTTGCTCGCTTTGAAATCCGTTGGAGAGTTCCTACTTTTAAAATTCTTACATTACACACACACACACACACACACATTTCAAAACGAGCATACTTTTAAAATAGAAGAAGTCTCGTTTCCGCGTCTTATGTGAAAATATTTGCACACGGATATGCTAACAACGTTCGAGGAACGTTCGGCAGAACGGTGAACGGTTTTTCGCTGGTTTCCGGTTTCGGGCGGGGCAATTTCATTGTAATCACGATACGCAGGCAGGCTAAACCCATCCAAAACAAGCGGCAATCAGGATTGCGGTTAATAACTGGACGCCGGGCCGCAGAGCTGTGCGCGCGAGGGCGATAGACGAAATACCGAAGCAGCGTGGTCGCGACGTAAAACCGCGAACCCTGGTAAAATCGCAACCCGTTGCAACGCCCGAAATATTGCTCGGTCTTCCCGCGCTGACGTGAAAATAAGTTTCGACGAATTAATCGGGCGCAGACCGGCCAGACCGCGGCGCGTTTTAACGCACGCTGCGGTCGCGGGTCGCGGCGTATAATAACGCCGCACATGAATCCTCGCGGATCGACGTCGCTCACTGTTCACCACGCTTCCTTCCGACACTTAAGAAACCTCGCGCTAACTGCTGCGAACAATATCAAACGGTCAAGTCCGTCTATCAATTGTACAATAATTAATAGACTGCGGATCTTTATGCAAAATAAAAAATGTTTGCCAACTAAAAATTTAATTCTTCTTTTGATTATCTTGTTAAGGTGAAACTAATACATTAGTGGCCTCGAATATTTTCAGTACCTCCACTGTTTAATTAGACACATCAAAACAGATTTTGAAGAAATTGCAACTGATATAGGAATGACACGAAAAATTCTTTGAATGTTTTTATTGTTCCGCATGCGATCTACGTATTCGCGCGACAAAAGCGTAGACTCCGCGGTCTAATTATGAAACTGGACCGCGAGAGCTCGAACAAAAAAGAGACTTCATTAATCAAATTCACTTGACGCTGCCGCGAAATAATAATTGCAAGTCGCTCGGTCGAAAAACCAAACAAATTGTCCCAATAAGGGAACCGGCGAAGAGTTCTCGAACGAGATAACAATTCCCGGGACACGGCGATATAATTATTACGAAAACGTTCGAGCGGATCCCCCGGTCTGGTTCAATCGGGCGTTATCATTAAAACAATCAACAACCCTGTTCCGCATTCAATTTCCCCGGACGCGGCTGGCGGCTAACAAGAAAGCACGGGGCCGTTCGCAGTTTCCTCGCGGGCAAAACCCATGGGCGGTGGGACAATCTCGAATTTTCATAAAGCGGCCGTGTGTCTGGCGCGTCGCTCCCTGCTCCGGGCTATGAAACCGCAAACCGAAGTCCAGGGGCGGGGGCTTTTTAGGGTGGGAAACGCGCGGGTGCAGAGAGAACGGTCATCGTTTGCGAGAGAGCAAGGCTTACACGTCCGCTCCCGTGAACTTACGGGCCAAGTTTTAATTTCAACTTTTATTTATACGAATCCTGCATTATCGTAAGCCCGGCCGGAACCGGGCGGCCATCCTTGTGTCCTCTGCCAGATGAATTATCTACCTCGCACCGCCCATGGTTTTTCTAGCCGGCTGCTGGTCCGTGTTAGCCAGCTCCCGACGAAATTCTCCCGGGGTCTCGCGGGAGAGAGAATAATTATTGGACTGTCGATATCCGAGACGCCAAGGAGACTTTGGCTTGTTTTATTGATCGCAGAAGTTGAGGCTCGTCGAATCCGCCGTATCGGTAAACAGTTTATCAACGTTGGTCTGTCGAGGATAATGCGGCTCCTTGCGTTTAGTCTTGTCGGGGGTAAATGGGCGCTTGATATGGATCGTGCATCTTCACATTTAAATTATGTATACTTGGTGTTGAGACGCAACGCAATGCGGGACCCACAAAACTGTCTCCGGAATTTTACACCAAGTCCCAAAGCCTTCTGCCACCCGATTAGAGGATATAAATTAGCCTAAGGGAGTTTTCGCATCCTTTAGAAAGCATCTTTCCCTTCTAGTCTTCAGTCTTCAGCCTGTTCTCACATAAGCCACAAGCTTGTACAGTCGTCCTACTGAAAACATAAGTTATTGTTACCACGACATGGTTTTAAGTAACCAAGCCAGGAGTGACAGTAATTTCTACAAAAATTGCGATAGTCCATTCGGAGGGACCGCGGTTCGATCATTATCATGGCAAGGTGTCGGTATATTACACGGTGCCGGCGTGCTATGACAAAGGCGATAAAGGCCTGTGGAAGCTCGAAGCCGCGATAGAATTCCATTATCCCCGTGGAGGACGTGTCCGGGGCGTTGGTGAAAAACAGAAGCCGATAAGAAGCTGCCCGCTCGCGCGACAAGTGCATCAGATGCCGTACAGGAAAATCAGATTGGAGATTCGCTTAGTGCCCGGTGTTCAAAATCATTGAACATAATTAACAGACGACCCGGGGAGAGAGGAACGCTGCGACGGTGCCCTGAGTGGTACCGGATCCTACGCTCTCACGGCCCGCTCCGTTGCTCTGTCTGCTACTCTGAATAGGGTGGCAGAAAGGTTAATGCAGTTAGCTGGCCTCTCCCTTTACCTCCTGGTCCCCTCCTCGCCTCTTCCTCGCCTCTTCGACCCCTGTTTGCCCCCTCCTTTCGCCTCCTCATCCACCAACGGTCCCTTTCGGTGGCCCTTCGTTTCGCACGAGAGGACGTTAGCGCTCTTGCCGACGAGACAGGCGCTAGGGCCGAGCGTTTTAGTAAAATGGCCTGAAAATGCAATTATCGGCTATAGGTGCGCGCTAATGAATTGCCGACGTTATCCGTATAGACGCCTGCCGAGGGCCGCCTGAACACCAGGGTCATCCACCTCGAAGAATCGCGGTCCTCGATCCGCCGATTTTTCTGCACCCTCTCGCAGATCGATAATCCGATTTTCGCATTGGAAAGTCGTCGGAGAACGCCGGCTATTAGCGCCAAGGGAGACTCTCCAGGATCTTCTAACAAATTAGAGTGGAGAGGATAGGAATGTGAGACGTTTCGACCAATACACAATATTGATACTTTTAACTGCCTCCAGTGAAACAATGAATCAATGAATAATTCCCTTGAAACCAAAATAAAATTTCATTGTGGTGTTGTCGATATATGTATATTGATTTGAGAATATACAGGGTGGTCTACGCAACCTGCACACGTTAACGAGATACTATCGTGAAATGATTTTCAATACCTGGAAGCTGCTGGCACTTGCTTAATTTTTTTTTTGCAAGTCCACCGCACGAGAATAGTTGAATCAGGGAAAGAGAGTCTGGAGGAAACACATTCATTCCCGACTCCCACCGAGATTGTACGAGCTTAATAAGCAAAAGTACGAGATCGGAGACGGTACCGGGAGCGACGTGCAAGTGGCCAGGATGCTGTAGTTTCGGGGAATTAATTTACGAATTAATAAGGGACTCCCGGGGAACCCGAGGCATTCACTTTGATAATTCGGGTAGCATCTGGCTCGAACAACTCCGAGAATTCTGGACATCTTACTTGGAGGCACCGATACTTTCGGATTAAGAAGAGACAGACCCCTCCGACGTTCTCCCTTCGCCGGTAATCGGACAGTCTGAATTATTTAATTGCCGTAAAACGTTGGTAATTAGCTTTTCTTGCCCGGCAAAGTGGCGCGGTTCCGGAGAGCCAGTCAGACGGAATCAGCGATTCCGAAGGTCGTCAAAAAGCGTTCGAAAGTACCATTCAACTGTGTCAGTCAATGCCCACTGTGACTCTGTAATGATGTCGTGAACTATGCAGACGCGAGAACGTCGCGAGTCGAGTAGATTTGTGAATTTATTATACTTCAATCTTTGTATCGAACGTTTTTCAAAATTCTATCAAAGTATGAATTATTGCATAAACTGTGTAAACTTTACTTTACCGGAATCAAAATTTGTGTCGTTCTCGTATAAATTATCATGTATTTGGTATTGATAATTCCATTCACTGATTGCACTTTTATACTTTGTCTCGCTT
Organism: Lasioglossum malachurum; assembly: GCA_028455605.1. Classification (NCBI taxonomy): domain Eukaryota; kingdom Metazoa; phylum Arthropoda; class Insecta; order Hymenoptera; family Halictidae; genus Lasioglossum; species Lasioglossum malachurum. The sequence goes on from CM052312.1 coordinate 6,191,439, forward strand.
TACCCAACGTCAATTAACGATCCCAAACCGGGTTAACGGTGGCGGGAACTTTCCGATCTTTAATAGTCTGCCAGGAAGAACAGAAGGAGAATCAGATCAAGAAACGTTCGAAGCTAGGTGAGGTTGGTCCAGGCCCGGCGGTTTCCGTCGGAACAGATCTCCGTCGAGCTCGGAGCAAGTTCGTTGAATACGGATCCGGGCCTGTCGGCTGCTTCCGTCCGTGTAAATGGCGAGCTCTGTTTACGTTTCGACATTTAATAATCATCCATCATGCAACGCCTTAACGAACTAACGGGAGAACAAAAGCACGGGTATCCGACCTCGTTTCCCTAGATTTGTTGCTCGGATTCACCCCTCTCCTCCCCAACCATCTCTCTCCCTCTTTCTCTCTCTCTCCTTCTGTCTAGGTAGTTCTCGTGGAATCAAGGCACGAAGTCTTGGTGAATGGCTCAGGATGAAAAGCTACCAGCGAAATCTGAATGTCGGAGGGTCTCCATTAAAACATCGGACGAGGGCTCTCTCGCGTGGCCTAGAATTTGATGCGTTACTTAATGATGAAAAGTCGCCGGGGATGCCTTGCGTCGGATTAGACGCCGGCCGAGACTCACTTGGCACAGATATACTAATTGCGAAACGATATTCCCGCTGGAGGAACACTCAAGATGCGAACTGTGGTCTGACTCTGTCGCCTGACCCAAGATTTTTAATGGGGTTCGCATGTTCCATTAGCTATTGCTTCGTTTGTTGCTTCACTGTCGTTTCTGAAGAGGAGACAATTATTTTTCAGACTGGGTAATTTAAAATTGATAATGCTGTCCCACAAGAATATTCACTTTACTAAATTAACTTTTGATGAACGAAAGACATTCAGCAATTCTCTGCCATGCTTCAACGAGTTTATTAGTCACAAATATTTATTCGTATAATAAAAACCCAACGTACAGTGAGAGTCACCTAACGTTTCCACCTCAAATATCTTTGTTGTTTTTAAAGTCGAAGTATGAAGTCTACAAATAAGGGGCTTCGAAAATTAGTGTGTGATTAACGAGTAGACGGCGAATTTTTGATAGAGTTTTTTTTGAGTTACTTAAAAAGTTTATACGTGCATGGGTAACTTAAAAAAGGGTGCTTCCATTAAAAAAAAAATGAAGGTGACCTTATAAAAATATTTTTGGTGTCATGTGAGCTTCACTGATATACTTTTTAAGAGAAATGTGTTGAAATATGCGATGGAACTTCTCCAAACCAAACAAAAATTTACGTAACCCATTAAAGGACTCCTTACGCCAAAATTGAAGCAAAGATGTACCTAGCGTTCAAGAAGAATTCGGCGGATAGCACGGATTCGTCGATAGGATGTCTGTGAACATCATGTATAACGAAAGTTAAATCGAGCATGTTCCATTAATTTGAGCCAGAAACGAAAGAGCATCGGCCGAATGGAGGGCGGAGGACGATTACCGCCCCCGGTCCTTCAACTTTTCGCATTATCGCGTTAAGCCCCAGCTATCGCACCATTTTCGTTGAAATTCCCGGGACTGATCCACGTGTTCGGTAGCTCTGTGTATGACCGAACTGCCATATTATCTCTCGTTTAACGTTATTACCCGGGTCGCACGGTGTCGTTGGTCCCCGCGTCATTTCGTCGTTCCCTCGACTCATAACCTGTTCGAAGGAAGACGGGGTCTTTAATTAAAGCCTGGCACGAAACCGGCCGCTTGAATTCGTCGCTTCGGGTAATAGTTCTTTCGTTCCTGGATCGGGTCCCTTGCTTGATCCTCCTCGCAGAAAACGCTCGCAAAGGACACCCAGGATAAATGCCTGACGACTCCTATGCTCGTAACCGAGGAATTTGCGCGCTAAACACGCTGATCGACGTGACAGAAATTCCCGAATTCATTGCCCGTGATAGACTGGGGCTCGCGAGAGACGGTTAAGCTTTCCGAAAATTCACTGGCCCGACAAGGCAAAAATACAGACTGATTTGAAAAATGCAGACAATAGATAAAGACTTGTCTCCTCACTGTACCTTCCTCTTCTGCGACGCTATCCCCCCACGCTTCCGTCGCGGCGTGGTCACGTGAAGCGTTTCGTCTCTGACGTACGTGCGCCACAATGGCACGTGACTAATCCGGTACGAAAATCTTCCCTGCATAACGCAAAGTGGTATCCCGCCTCATTTCTTAGTCCCGCATTTCTTAAATTAACACTAAACCTACCGAGCACTAAAAGCGACTAAAATGTCTTAGCTGTACCAAAATTACAAGGCTCTGTTCATTTAGATTCTGTGCAATTTTTATTGCAATATGTGCCTGAGTAACAAAATCTATCGAATCAATTTTCATGTAACCAACTTCATTGTTTCAATAATCGTGAAATGAAAAATATGAAACCGGTCATTTGACCGGCAGTGGTAGGTTTAGTGTTAAATTTAATTGATACAATAAAATTTGTTTCTTTATTAAATATACATAGATTGAAGAACTGAATCCTTAGTCCCGCGGGATCGAAATAAATTCCACATCTATCCCGCGGAATTACAGATCCTAAACACGAATAATATGAAGCGATGTTTGTAACGTTTACGGTCGCGCCAGCTTCTATTCTCTGTGTTTAATGAAGGTGTTTTTTCCAAAATAAATTTCATAATAGGCGTCGTACGAGCAATCGCGTTATGAAAACAGCATTCGCAAAATCTTTGTCGCGTTACACAAGAGAGTCTCCGATATCCCAGCGAAAAGTTTGATAGACCAGAAAGGCGGCGTGCGGGAGTATAAAACGCTGAAAACGCACGATAATATTGTCAAGCATAATTTCGGCGATAACGAAGGAAGCGTTCAGAGCGCGGCGTGTAGTTTTTACGATGAAATTCGGTGGAACCCGGTTGCAGCCGCGGCGCCGATTTTCCGGAAGTCAAATAGCGGTCCTAATGACGCACGATTCACGCGACGTTAAATCGCTTAACACGGTTTTACATCATAATGCCGGAATAACTGGCGGCGCAGTTGGCCCCGGCTCGCGGATTAAAATAGCGTGATATTCGCGGAAATCAACAAGCTGTCAGATACAGGTGGCAATACGAGTGGCTCGTTCATTGTTACGGTACACGGTAAAAATATGCCGGCGAAAATATGCGGTGAACGCAACTGCCGCGAAACAATAGCCGCGAACATCGAGCCCCGCGCTCGCGCTCCGTGTAATAAACCCGCTTACAATCCCCGCCACTCTGCCTCTCTCTCTCTCTCTTTCTCTATTTTTTGTTTTTTTTTCGACACTGAAACCGGACCGGCGATCATTTTTGTTCGTGTTGGAAACACACTTTTTATCTGCTCGTAAAGGGCCACGCGTCGCGCCGTTGCGCGTTTCGCGTTTCGGCAACGGACACGCCGGCGTTTTATGAACCAAAAATTTCAATTGTCGTGCGGAACAATAGCGTGTTAAGCCACGCGCTACGAGCACCGGATTATTCCTGATCTAGCACTATTTCACGCGTTGATCTTCCTCTTGTCTGCCCTGCCCGGATAGTTTAAAGAGCTAATGCGTCGCGGATGCGCCGGAAATGATGTCGCATCGAATAGCGTGTTTAACTACTGTGTCTCGCGCGGAAATGGTTGCGTAAAGCGTTCTGGTGATATATTTCATTTAAAATATGGTATAAGCTTGATTCATTTCTGCATTGAAATAAAAAGAAACTTCATCCCGAACCATTAAAGATGTGATTTTTAGAAATAGGCTTTCCTATTGACGATATCACAGTATTAAAATCGTTCTACAAAAAATACTAGCACTAAAACAATCGTAAAATTGTTTTACAAAAAGTAGTGAAAAAAGGTAGTTAAAATGTTGATGCATATTTTAAATAATTTTGGTCAGCATTCATTTTAGGATGAGGAGAATAAATTGTTTGAAAATATGGATTCACGACGTAATGGTTGTTTAAACGTTTCTTTGAAGAACGACTCGTCGGTAATTGCATGCATCTGCATTAAAATGAAATTTGCTTCGTCGAACAATAGAACACATCGCTGTTTCATATTGTCCGGTTGTTGACGCGCCTAATCTTCTTTCCGCTATGCGCGGACCTCGTTAGGTCCGACTGAAAGAACGCGGAAAATAAAAACACGGTACCCTTCTCTTTTTTTCCGAAAAAAAAAGGAAATGCGTCGCGGCGTTGGGACGCTGTTATCTCGCTGGCAGCGTATCTGCATAAATGCATAATGATTCTATTATTTTATAATTTACTGGGCTCGGGCCGCAGCGGCGCAGCGAGAAACTCAATTTGTAGAATTATATGTAAATTGCGTATGAAGTTATATTGTTCGCGCATTCGCAAGTCAAAGCGCGATTACTTTTCGCTTCGGCCTGCCTTGGAGCACGGTGAAATGCGAATGTTAACTACGAACTATTATATTCACTTGTCTTTGACGTTTCCCATCGGGCTAAGTGCCTCAAAAAGTCGGCGAAGGAAAAGGAGAACGAAAATTGACTTCGCCGCTCCTTCATTAACGCAAACGAGGGAAATGGATGGAAATGCGCATTCTTAATGAGTTGTTCGCGAAACTGGCGGTCCCCGAAAGCTGATTAAGCCAGGTCGTCATTTTTCTTACTCGCATAATTCCTAATTATCCGAGGATATTAACACTGTCCTCAATGGGTGTCCACAAGGAAAATTTTAAATAACTTATAAATCTTATTTTAACTCTAGATGACCAATTTTTCTAATATTAATTTGAACCTTGAGATATCAAATGATCCAAATATTTAATTGATTAAATGTTACCTGTTTCAGTGTAAGGTTGTCATATTTTTCTAGTTAAACAAATCAAATTCAATCATACTCGTGTATTTAATATATACTGCTGAAAGGTATTAAATAACGTCTGGTGGTGAGATCAAGTAGAATAACGACGAGATTGGTCAGACAAGTTGAACGCGAACGATCTATGGTCCGGTAGGTAAAATAGTGATGACCTACGGCCAGACAAGTAAAATACGGAATCCCATGACCGTAATAAATGAAGAATAGCGGGGACACTGGGCTAGACAAAGGAAATAGGGATGGTCTATGACCGGGTAAGTAGAGCAGGAACGATTTATAGTCGGACCAGCGGAATATGAAGAATCTATGGTCAAGCAAGTGGAATGGGTATGGTCTACAATCACGTAGGATTTGCGAGCACCATAACATGTCCTTTGTAAAGCAGGAAAAATGTGCAAAGATTTAAGTTAGATAACAGATGAAACTGAGATGCTTCGAGTTACAAAAAATGTACTCTGCAATGTGGAAAAAGTTTTGTTCAGGTCCAATTTTAAGTTTAACGAACATAGATGTACATACTTCGACTACGAAGTATCAAACTAGGACTTTTCGGAAGAGCTGTACAATTTTCTTAGGTCGTTCAAGTATATCATTTAAGACTGAATAATCCGAGTGTGGCGAAAGTTAGTGTACAGAAATTTTGCCTGGGGTAAACAGGCTGTCGTTAAGCGACGCGTTAGCTTCGATATTTTCCATATCGAAATGGCGTAGAGATTACTGACCCCGACCAGCCTGAGAAAATCCATACGATATCGTCGGACAGGCCGCCAAAAACGTAGAAGGCAAAAAGACAATTTTAGCCGCGCCGTGGAACAATCGACACGGCGCGCCGGCAGAAATATCGAGGAGCGCGCGTCCGAGCGTTGACGCACGGCCATACAAATCTGCGCACCTTGTTCTACATTTCTCACCTGCGTGAACGTCCATTCTTCCCGTGTCCCTATTCAGAAAGAATCGCGGCTATAGAGCAAGAACACACGGCCCATTGAAACGCGTTCCACCATTGTCGAGCAACGTGGATCCCGGGGAAGAGAAAATGCCAGGAGATCCGGTTGTACATTCTGCTGCGGTCAAGTCAGTCATTCATTCATTTGCACCCTCCAGTTTTCCAGCCGTTCCCCGTCGCCTGTTTCCCCATCTATCTCCCACAAGCACGCGACTACGCCGCTCATTGTCCTCGCCGTTCCTTCTTCTATCTTAATTTTCGCCCATTACGCCGCCCGAACGTTTCAATTCGTTCTTCCCGCAAACGCATCCCCGCGAATCCGCGCACCAAATTCGCAAAGCCGCTCCCGCAAAGGACGGGAGCCGGCCGAGTCGTTTCCAATCTTGGATCTAATTCGCGGATCGAGCCCGATGCAAACTCGATTTACACCGCGGCGCTGTTTTATTAAAAGTGCACCGTTACCTTTTGTTGCATTTACGACAAAGCTAGTAGTTCAAGATACAGACTTGTAGTTATACTCTTCTGTTACTCGTAGGTAAAGACCGAAACTTCGTGACTTTTATTTGTTTAATGCGAAACAGATAAAAGAACCAAGGATGTACATGAGGTGCCATAAATGTTTCATTTTCGAGTTAAAATAGCTTCGAGAGCTTTAAATCTATAGCTTTTTCAGTCTCTTGAAGCTATGTATCACTTTTAATGACAGGTTCTGTATGTTTCCTTTTCTAATTTTGCGATTCCTTCCGTAGCTAAGGGAAAAAGAAGAAAAATGTATTCCAGACATTTCCGTATGCAAGTCTACTCTCATTGGATTGTTCGGATGTCTGATTTCGGAAGACTATTCTCCGCCGTTAAATATTATGGTTCTTTCGTTTTAGCTTTCTGTCGTTTCGGGAGACCATTTCCGTTCGTCCTCGCCGCAATTACCTCCTCGGATCCGCGCGCGATTCCGAGAGCTGCACGCGCAAAGGACAAGCAACTCGGATTTCCAATCTTGAATCTAATTCGTGGATCGGGCACGATACAAACGGCACGGAACGCCATTCTGACTTTATAGGGAAGCCTCAGCGCGTAAATGAACCGCTGATTCTTCTTTCAAGTCTCGACGCATCCCGCGGATCCAGAAAATTTATTCTGACTTCGCCACTGTTCTACACTCTTTGAAAGAAGCACTATTACGTTCCCCGGAGATGGATTGAAACGAGAATTGAAGGCGGAACGACGGCTACTGGCATTGTTCCGCCGTAGTACACCGCGCTAAAAAACCGTTGCCATGGTTTCGAACGAACCAGTCGCAAAAAAGGACTGTGGCGAACGAATGGACGATACGAAGCTACGGAACTTAATGTGAATAATGGGACGTGGACGCGCGGGAAAAAACGCGTTATTTTAAATTTGTAGAATACGTCTATGTTATATCATCGCGTTACGTGTTCGGATTACCTGCAAGAATTCTGCCCGGGGACAGGCGTAATTCAGGGGTGATGTAGCGTTGTTATATTCTGAACCCCTTGACAAACAAACAGATTTATTTCTTTTAAAATTTTGTATTTCAATCTCCACGGTTCAATTCTCTTGTGTTCACACTCGTGAAGTTTTGGATTCGTGGTTTACGGAAATTCTGTAAAATGCAATGCTTCCCGCTTTAATTTCGAACATTCGAGAATTCCTACGGGATCCCATTAAAAAATTCACTCGAGGATGCATCTCCAATAAATTGTATACAAAATATTTTTTATAACATCGGAATTCGAGGAAATATTTAGGTGGCCACCTTCGGAACACCCGATACAGTTGGGAAGCAATTAGTTTTGACTATTTTTCAGTGGAAATTCCATTTCGATATTCCGTGTAGTTCAAAGGGTGTAGGACAATATTGGTAAATTCTTCGATCTGGACCAGTGTGCGGCGAGGAACGCGCGTCGCGTCGGTTCCACGTGTTAATCCTGCACGACAAAAGCGTTGTTATGAAATTGAAAAGCCACTCGAACCGATCGAAAGAACTGAATCATCGGCGCATTTCGCTGCCATTAATTTGAACGACCGGGATTCCGTCGCGGTGGTAAATTTACCGAGCCATCAGAGTGCAAAATACATTTCCCAGGCGAGCCGTATATCATTTAGCGTTTCGGTGGCGCAACCTTCCTTTCCCACGTGCACGATTTGCATCCGACTGGCTGCGTTCGTACGCCTTTTTCGTATTCTTCGGCTCGTTTTCGAGCTGCACGAGTGGGACCCGATGGTCGACCCACGAGCATTATTTTATTCGAATTAATTTAAAGGGACAGTCTCGTATAAACGCTGCAGAATTTAATAATTTCGAATTAATTTAAAGGGACCGTCTCGTATAAACGCTCTGCAGAATTTAATAATTTTTATGAATTCTTTTCAGAGAGTACGTCTTACGTAGAATTTGTTTATCTGGAAAACTGGCAAAATCACGAATGTTTAACCCTTGTGTAGTCAACCGGGTAGCCATTTGCTATATTTCTTTTAACAATTTGTTAATGTTCATTCTTTGCTCGCTAATATATTAATTTATCGTCTTAAAATGAGAATTTCTGCAAATATGTTAAGTACAAGAGGTTTTAAATAAGGGTTAAATAGCATACTTTGAAGATTAGTTTTTCTTTTAAATATAGAAATTTTTATGATACGGATTCGAAAGTGAACGGCGACGAGTCGCTCGAGTGGAGTCGTAGCATTAGGTTGCCATCATGAACGGGCTCGCACTGGATCGAATCGAGTTAGCCAACCAGCAGCGGCTGCAATGCAGATTCCGCTGAGATCCTTATCGATCATTTCCTCTTTCGTTCGTTGGCTACAGAGCGAGATGTTGCTCCTCTCCATAAATTCCGCGTTAATGGCCGAACGTTTCTGTTTCTGGAGCTGTTCACGGAGACGCAAGATGTTACTCCGAAGGCGTACAAAAGCTTGCTCATTAGAGTTCGAAAATTGTCAAAGTGTTGGCTAACAAGATTCTTCCTCAACCCGTTCCGCCTAATTCCGTAGTTAAATGGGGCAGCAATCATAGGAGTCTTCCTCCGAGAGCTTTGTCTCAACGCTAAAAGACTTTTGGCCCGCGGAGGAAATTAATTCCTTGGAACGAAGAAACGAAAGACGCAGTTTGTCTGCGATTAAAATTTATGACCCGGTCCGAAAGCAATCCGCAACTCCCTTAATAAGGTAACGGCGCGCTAGCTTCGCGGAAAAGGATTGTCGCAGTCGCGAAACACGCGCGGAGTCGTTTTTATTCGTCGAAATCGTTCCTGCGGAATCCGAGAACCTCGGTCGAGCAGTATAATTTTCCTGAAGTTGGTTCCTTAAGGTTTCTAAAAATTTCTCTCGGATTTGTTCATCTTTCTATGTGTGTTTTTCATTTATGAAAAATGTGTACAGTACCAAAATTATTACCAAAATTTGTTAATGAACAAAATGTATAATTTGCATAAATTCTCGGGAAAATATTCAGAAGTTGTTCGGTTTGATTTAAAAGCGTTCGATCACGTAACAATTCAATTAATTTTGAATGTTGGGCGAAGATCAGTCAACCCCAGCGAACATCCATTCTACATCTGGCATGTTTAAAACCTTTTGCACCTGTTTCGAGTCCCCGAAATCCCCTTGGACCGGTTCCAATCCACTTCGACCACTCCGAACTAGCTGCAATCCGTGTGGCTCCTCTCCAATTCACGCGAAATTAATAAAACACTGATAAGCGTGCGCTTTTGCGACGGAAATCCGAGATTTTTCAGGCGGGAAGAAAGCCGGAATGGTTCTGGTGAGCGGGCAAAGGAAAGAAACGGTCCCGTCGAAAAGGAAACGCATCGAAATTTTTACTTATTTAAACGACTGTAAAATTCTCTGGACCCCACTTCCTTCCGTCGTCGTCGTTCTCTGCTCGTGAAACGACGGGGGAGCTCTTTCTATTAGCCGGTTAAGTTCGCGATTGAATTCGAAACTGTTTTCGCTACTTCGATAAAACCAATAACCAACAACCCCTCGATAGTAATTGATAACCTGAAGTATCTCGGAGTAGTGTCCTCCAGTTTGCTTGTTTACGTCGGCTCACTTCGAGCTCCTCGGATTTTTTATTCCGTTACTTAATCGTTTCGGAGAAGACTCCTCCTCTCTTCTGAAGAACAATTAATTGACCAAGAACAGATCTATAAATACGACGACGCTGTTCATCGGTCAAGATTTCACGGCGCTTGGAAACAATGTTACCCTTCTACCACGATTTATTTTGCGATTACAGTGGTGGAATATCTTTGCCGTTCATAACTTCTTAGAGGAAGAAGTAAAAAGATGCATATGAAAAGGATATTTTTATAAAAGTCAACATTTTTCCCATACATATACCCTACTTCATGTGCCATTCTAACTCTGAAACAATGTTACGTAAAATGCATCAAGTGCATGACATCTTTAAATATCTTCCGAACTATTCAGAGGTAGACGCGTGACATGAACAGAAACATTTATTTTCCGGATCTCTTCGGAAACGAGGCCCAATAGCGTTAAATTGTCGAAGGTGTAGACACTTTGCAGGTGGGACGAGTCGGAACAGTATCCTAAATCTTGAAAGAGATGAGAACATCAGCAGACAGACGTCGCGGTTGTCGTCACGATCGACGCGTCGCATCGGGGCGTCGACGGAACGGGTCTATTTAAGACAATCCGCACGTGGCGCGCGAAGTTCATCGTGTCTGGCGTTAATTGGCATAATTCAGCGTCGCGCCGCTATACGTCGATGAATTATGCCGCGTCGGGGCCGACGACAACCGCGATGACATTCGGAGATGGTAATACTCGAACTTCTGTTTCCGATATATGTATAACGGCGGCGGCTATGCACGTCGACTTGGTTCGATTGTCTGCGACGCTTTCCTCGTGATAGTCTGCAAGTCGCCGGCAGACTGGATGGCACATTTACGCTTTCCTCTATGTGGCGCAGATTCACGCACGGATGAACATCGACGCAGCATCGTCTGCAATATCCGTGGCGCGTTCGTTGATGCGTCTACGCACGCGAGCACACGAGACGCCGTACATCGGCGCACCGTCTATTTTTCTACTACCCGCACTTTTATTGAAAACGCGTGGCATTCGATTGACGGAACAATTTTAACTCGCCTTTCACTCGCAATCTGCAGCTTTATGTTTAACAGTTATTGTTTGTTCGCCGAACCGACGCTATTCGCGCGGTCGACTTTTTTTAAAAATGTTTCTTCGTTATTCATCGATCACCGATGCACCGTACGTAGGCTTTTGTTGCTGGTTCTACTTCTATCAACGCGAGTGCCGTTTTTATGAAGGTCGCATGCTATTGTTTTGACTAACTACATTTTTCGTAGTACAACGCCACTAAAAATTGCTGTAGCATTATTCTAAATATCGTTCACTGATTAAATTGTAGGGAATTGATATATTCTAGGGCGGATGAAATGTTTCATTTTCGAAGAAGAGTATTAAACAGTGTCGTTTTAGGATTGTTTTAGCGAAAACGTTATACGAGAATCGAAGAACGCCTTCGAAGAGGGTTAAAGACGGAAAATCTTTCTCTGCAATTACCTTCGGGAAGGGAACGCACAAAGCATTACACGAAACGATTTCAGCTTCAGGTTAAAGACCATACACGTCGACGTTACTTTGTCCCGAGGTTAAATCGAGCAGACGTTACTTTAATATTTCAGAAATCGGAAACGTGAAAGACGTAAGTCGGATGTAAAATTTACGCAAAGAAATCAAAGGCGTTCCTACGTTTAACTTTTCAACAAGCGTAAACCCATCGAACGGAACACGCTGAAAGCTTCGAAATCCAGATTACCATAAGAGCACGTGAATTAATTGAAAGATTTTATTAACACAGGTGATGGAATCGTCAGATGAAATTCATATATATTTTGATTAAATATTTATATTGATGTGTGAATATAATTTCTGATAGAAATTAGACTTAGAACGATTTCGAATATCGAATAATTTATTACTACACTGATTGCGCTGAATGGCTTTGTTACGTTAATAAAAACATTACTTAACTAATTTCTTCATAAATTCATAATGATCCGCAGTCTATTTATTAGATTTGGAGCGGTGAACGGATAGAAAATTGATTCGTGTTTCATCGAGACCAGTATTTTTCCCAGGTAATCCCACAGGTGTTGCGCCACTTTGATTATGACAGCCTAACCGAGTTGCGTCTTGCATTAAAATAACGTCGTCCGTGAACTTAATAACACCGGATAGAACAGAGATTGTCTCGAGAGGCATGCGTTACAGAGAAATACGACAGTGTAATAGGCGGCACGTGGGATACGCCGTTGTGTCGTACTACTAAGTGCCGTAACAACCAACACGCGACAAAGAGAAATTCTAATGAGATCTTGTACCGTCGTTGCACCGAACGCAATAACATTGTACGGAAGATAGCGGAGAGAGAAAATTTCTGGTACAAGGTCTACGAGGAGGATCCACTTTAATACGATGGGATCCCCACGATCACTCTTCGTTTATAAACGCAGTTATTTCGCACCGTGAACGATCCACATTTGGGCCACAGAAACGTGCAAGCGTGGAAACTATTAAACGAATATAAAATCCTTATAAACGCTTCAACATTCAGAAAAATCTTCCGCAGCCTTCAGAATAATAATAAGAGCAGAGAATTGAGAAAAATCAAGTACAACATGTCATAGAAGGTACCTCTAGTTAAAAATACGAAAGAAATCGGAGATAGTGTTTTTTATAATGTTTATGCAATTTTCAATTTTTGTAGAGGAATTTTAAGAAGGTGCAGTAACCTCTATAGATCTCTGAAATAAAGAAGCATAAATGTGCATAAAGATCCGCGGTCTACTCATTATTAGATTAATTTCCCGAAAATTGCAACAAAAAATTGGAAGAAATATTCGAAGATGCGGTTCGATATACAAATTGCATGCTCACTGAAATAACTCATCTCGGAATATCCGTAGAAGACGACGTGTGAAGTTCCTCTCGGAATTGGCATGTCTCGAGGTCGGTGTCACGCGAAATACACCTCCGAGGCCGCGATCGTTTGATTCATGAACCTTGTCATACTTCCATACATCCGCAGTCCATATTCGTGCCGACCCACTACGTATCTTTGAGATAGATCCCCGTATAAATTTAAGTCGCCGATGTCTCGAGTTTGTTGATTAGAAGCAAATATTCCCTACACTTCGCGAGAGATCGGCGTGTGCTCGGTTGCGCAAAAGTGATCCATAACTGTGAGAGTAGTCGAGCGCTGTCGTCTGTCGGCCTGGAAATTCCAAAGAAACGATCCGACACATATACACGGCCGCTGGTTCTGTCGAATATGGGCACGTTAGCCCCCCGAGGGAAAGACAACTTCGGGGACGACGTGTTTGCTTTCGGAGTTTGGGACTTCTGGTTCGCGTCGCTGGAAAACTGGGCCAATAACCGTCGATTGCTAACTTTTAAAATAGAAATCCATAGAGACACCGTTGACTGTCGGAAAGAGCAGGCAGATGTCGGAGAACGAATAGATAGCTCTCGTTGATGTATCAAATCCAGTGGCCCGTGATACATGTGTTGCGCGGCTCTACTTTAGCGAAGGATTCTTATCGGCAAACAAAACCGATGGGAACGGAAATTGACGCTCGAGCTATGCACTTTATCATTGAATCATTCATGGCCACGGTCGAGTCATATTCGACTTTTATTCCCGCGCGGAGTGCAAGATGCCGACGCGGAATCTGGTCGTGTCTCCGTCAGTGTCAGGAAAAGTTGCCCATGCTGGTTCTTTATGTGAACACGCGGTATAACTATTTTATAATCGGACCGAACGACCTGACCTTTTTTGAAATTATTAGAATTGCAATTGTTAAGAATTACCTTGTAATTATATAATTCCTGGAGTAATTCAATTGTAATTCTGCACAACAAACAATTTTTATTTTGAAGAAGCACAATATTTTCTAATAACAATGTCGGGTATATACATTTCATAGAAAGTTTCATATCAATTGTTCTAGAAACGGCAGATAATGTGTGAAATTGACACGAGGAGCGGGGATGGGGATTAACAAAAATGTGGTATTTCCTGTTAAAGACTCGAATGAAAAGAAAACTTACTGGCAGGCGTGGTAATTGAAAACTTAGCACGAATACGCCGCACATGAATGCGCTGGATTACGGTTTCGCGCGGGACAATTTAAAATTAAATGTCGCGAATTTATGGACTCGTAAACGAGACGACGCGACGCGGTCCCCGTCGTCGGATTTCTCCAGCTCGAGGCCGATTCGCTGACATCGAGGGTAGAGAGGGTGACAGAGGAGAGGATGAGGACCAGAGGTATAGCAGAGGGAAGACCAGCCGTACCTCCCGCGGTACGCAAATGCCGAAATTCACTTCGCAGAGGGGGGGCATAATACTCGGAATTTCGGAATTAGCACTGCTACCGCTGGTACCGCACAATGGAATACATTAAACGGTATGCGCGTTCCGAAAGCTAATAAAGTCTGTTACCGCTTATTACACCTCCGGATACGCATTTAGATCGATACACGCGCGCATTTCGCGCCGTACGCCCGCTTCAGATCCTTCGATATCGTCCCGAACGTTTTATAGGCGCCCTTTAATTGGCCGTGCGTAATTCACGCCAGACAGTACAGTTGATCCGGCGAAGAGCGAAACCGTGTAAAACGCGATTTTACGCGATATACGGCTTCGAGAGATACCCGCGAGAAACAACCGAATCCTCCATTTGATTTCCGTGGTTATTTCTGTCGTTCGCTCGATGGAAATTATTCCAGGATCCTGGAAAATGATAGCAGCTATTGGTGATACGCTGTAGAATCCTGATTTCTGTCTGAGAAATTATCTGTGTCAATAGTCTATGTAATTTAAATAGTCCACGTTTCATATTTTTAACCTTCTCTCCTTTAATCTTCTCTCTGCACTGCGATTCTAACGTTGACTGCGTATAAAGATGTAATTAATAAGCTCGTACATTTTTGTGTGCAAAATGTAAAGAACAAATTGAAAATACGTAATCAGTACTTTAAATATTTAATTAAAGATTAAAAAATTAAAAAGTATCGTCGGAATTGGAATGGTCTCCATCACAAATTTCAGTGTTTAAACAAGGCAGATTACTTGCATCGCCTGTAAATCTGGTTCCTCAAGACAGATTCTACTTAGCTTTATCAATAATCCAAGTTTGCGAAGAACGTCCAACCTCGATCTTAATAATACGCTCTAGTAAAAACACCGGAATCAGCTAACAAGAGAACTTCGGTAACTCGAACAATCGAATTTTTCAACTGCAGAAGTTCACGAGAGATCTTAGAAAAAGTATGAATAAAAGTATCTTCAGGATGAAAACACACGTAGAAGTTAGTGTTAAGCTTCCT
Source organism: Lasioglossum malachurum (assembly GCA_028455605.1). NCBI lineage: Eukaryota > Metazoa > Arthropoda > Insecta > Hymenoptera > Halictidae > Lasioglossum > Lasioglossum malachurum. Next base: position 6,206,609 of record CM052312.1, read on the forward strand.
TCTGTTAACAATCGTTCGAATCAATCTCGAATGGCTTCTTATGCTCTAGAAAACTGTCGAATGAGATTGCTGGCAATTTCGAAGTACTTTTCATCTGGTTTATCTCAAAAATGTAAGACATGAAAAAGAAATTCAATGGAAAGTTTAGGCTAGCTAAGCTTCTTCTGTTTGCAGGCAAAGGGTTCGATTGATTGAAAACCGACGTTCCCTACGCCAAGTGTCGAGCGACGATTTATCGTAACAATTTGCGGATAATCAGCGTCGTTCTAGCGTGATATCGAAAATCTGTTCCCGTTCACGTCGCACAGTTCTTCAGCTATAAGAATCACACTTCCGATCAAGCTTCTCCGGCGTTCTTCGTCCTTAGTTGGTCGTGTCCACGTACACCCACGTCCATAAGTATCAAGACATACATTCATCTCGTAAAAAAGCTGATATCAAACAATATTGTAGCAGCAGCAATCGTTATCATTCTGCACGCGAATTAAACAGATACCCATAACCAGCTTCAAAAAATTTCACAGAATTTAGTACCATCTTAATTTATTTCAGATCCCAAAGACTACTACTACTGAAAATAAAATTCCACATGATTCCACTTTCTTCAAACTTGCCTATGAACATTGAAAATTGCATAAACATCCGCAGTCTACTCATAACTCTCGTGAATAAGTGGCACAGCTAATTATATTTTAAGCAAAATAAAAATTATCCGCACTAATTGCAAGACACAGGAGCCTCGTGGACGTTTATTTCTTTCCTAAATAATTTTACTCAACTGAAAGTAATTCGACAGTTCATTTCCGTGTACAAAGGCTGGAGGAAAGTCTTCGCGTTAAAAATCGAGGATCGTTTCGCCTTCTCGGAGTGTCCCGATACTTCTGGACGAGGGTGTACACGTGTCCCGGGCCGGCAAACGAAAATGAACGGACTCGGTTGGTGAATGTAAGGGTGGGACGGTGGTCGACTCAGGCCTCGGAGAGGAAGTGGTGCGAGGGATGAGAATCGGCTGGGAAGACGCGGGCTCGGTTCTCGTGAGAGCAAATCTTTGTCGTAGGAAATCGAGCGTCATGCTCGACCAGAGACTTTCGAGGGCCGAGCACGTAGCCACCGGCTGATTCCGGTCGATCGTGTCAAACACTAAGCGCGGTTTCTGTTGGACGCGATTCAAGGTTATCGCTCCTCGCCACCGGAGGTTTTTCTACCCTCGGCAGAGTGGCTAGCGCGCCGCCATCGCCACGCATAATAATAAACTCTGCAAATATTGCATCCGAGGAAATATGGATTCGATCGGGGTTCCTATATTAAGCGAGACCTCGTCCGTCGTTATTTAATGGCTCCTTTCATGCCGGTCGCCAAGATTGAATTTAAACTATTCCTTCCCTTTCACGCGGCACAGAGGCTGGATCGATAAGAATGTCTGAAATCATTCGGCCAAGAGTGGTCCGGAGAGAGTGTTTGTAGGCGCTCTTCGCGCCAACTAGCATAGGACGCCTGCTAAATATCGAACAGGCTGTGGAGTGGACCGGATCGAAAGAACATTTTTTTCGAAATCGAGAATCGTATCGTCCAGCTTTTCAAAAAATCGATTAACTTTCTCGTTGCAGGATAAATCAAATAAATCGGCCTGAAATCACGAGACTTCAGGACAGTTAGAACCGCGGTTTCCTCAAGGAAAAATCCCGAGTAATCGTCACGGAGACACGTTAAGAGGCTGCGCGGAGATCTCGACGACGCGACACAACGCACGGCGAAACGATCGGGCCGGGCCGGCCCGTGATTAAAAAGTCTTTTAGAACCGTTTACACAGCTAGTCGACTTCCATAGTAGCTTGCGGCGTGGCGCCGCCGCCGCCGCCGCGGAATGTTTGCGCTTCCGAGCCTATTTCTCTTTTTCCGGGGCGAGTCTTTAGCTTTGTGAGACGGAGTTCCGGCGCGGTGAAGGAGGAAAGATTAAGCGGTCGGTATGCGGGCAAACAAATCGTGTGTGTCAGGAGCGAGCGCGTACGCCGACCGATGGTGCCGCATCCGGCAACCTGGAATTAACGCACCGAGTGCTTTAACAAATCCCGACAAGGAGGGCTGCGGTAACAATAAGCCGCGGGGTAAGTGCTTACAAACACCGGAGGGAGTCCAGCGGCCGAGCTTCCCACCTCCCCTACCCTCCGCCGTTCTCTCGCGCCCTCGTTTTCGACATCCCCTTCTTCTGCCACTTGGAGCCGCGTTTTTAGAAAGTCACTATCGTTTGTGACGATTCTCATTCTAACAAGAATCACCACCTAACTGTCAATCAACGGTCTTGATGGAACTTTGTACATTTGTACAAAAAATGAAAGAGAGATACAGTGTTTCCTCGATAATTGTGCAAAACACGGGTCCGGCCAGGGATACTACATCGCCTCCCGAAAGGCCTCCATCGCCGAGAAAAACGTAAACATATAACTAATCCAATAACAAAACTTCTTTATTTTTCATTATTTTTGATGGAACTTTGACCAACATATTCGTTGCACTTTTCTAATCAAAACGATACCAAATATGATATAATTCCAATTATGTGTACTTGTGTAATGTATGATGAAAGTTTGGGCGCGAAGAAGGACAACGTATGGGAAAGAGAGAAACGCGGAGAGTCGCGGAGGATTTCATCGTTCATTACACAAGTAAATATCATCGGAATTATATCACATTTGAAAGTTCCATAATAGATAGTTCCAGGATAATGAAAGGCGAGGCATTTGGGACATTCATCGAGAAAACACTGTATTGGTTTTGCGAGCAAAACGTATGTAATATTTTTGTGTTCGCACAATTTTGTTAGAGACGAAAGTGGTCTCTAATTTACATACGTTAAAAACAGACTACTCTGTCAAAGTCTGTCTAACAGACGCGTTTTGTCAAGACTCTCTGTCTTCCTCTCTCTCATCGCCGAACGTTCCCGCGCTGGGTACTACTTATCTGTCGGGACCGCACTCGCGGAGTAACACGTCGCTCCTTTTGTTTTGAGCCGACATACTGTCTGCCGCGACCGCGCACAACTGGGCGAGGGTGTACGTCCCAGCCGATATCGATGTCCCGTGGCTGAACACCATGCTCAAGAACTCCGTGTATCCTTTAGCGACACAATGCCGGCGCCTCGATTGCCTGCTCTCGCTGTTTACCATGCGCGATAATAGCGTGCGGAGCGTGCCACGCGTATGCATGCAGAATGCAGACCATTTAAGTGTTCCTGCTACCGGGACCCGTTCGATGCATGAACACGTAGTCGAGAAGGGTATCGGCCGCTGCTGTACACCTACTAGATGAACGCTGATGGTTATTGAAAACGCGATCCCTTAACTCCGCTGAAAATTGTCTTCCTTGCGTTCCTGCTCGACCCTCCAGCCGTCGTTAAGCCCATCTACCCATTCCTGTTTTAATCTCTTTAGATTTAGCAGTAGATTTAATAACGAAGTTAGAATTTGCTTGTGAAACCCACCTAAGAAAAAGAGTGTGTACTCAACTGTATAATTATGAGGAAAGTATCTTTTATAATTTTTGACTGGCTGAAAGGTCAGCAGTCCACCAGTACCAATACAAAAATCAATTTTATTTCATTCTCTTCAAGTGTAAGCGTTCTTAGCGACGAGTAAAATTGTTTTCGTCCACGTTGTAGTGTAAATTGCACACCGGCCGAGGCATGTTTCTTTTCCCTGCCGGGCCGGCGTTCCCCGATAATTACTCCCGCGACGATGATCCCTGCCGAGGAGCAGCTCGCATCAGGCTCGATCCTCTTCAGCGAGGTCCGCACCGGCGAAGAATTAATTTAGCGCGCATTAGCGAGTGTAAAAAGGCGGGAGCCCCGTGGACCAAGGCCGGCCGTGGCGAATTGCGCCAGAGGAGACAGGAATATGCACTCCGGACTGACGCTGTGCAGGCGCCGCTGCGCTCGCCAACTGCCGCATTATGAATCCCCCCGTATGCATTAAAGGGTAACCTAATTTCGCGGAATTATCGCGATGCGCCCGCTCCTCCGCGAGCCACCGCCACGGCGATACACGCGATATTTCGCCGGCTGGAAACAGGAATACTCGTGTCCCAGAAGCAACGCGTCGATACCAGAGAGTTTTTATAAGAGCCAACCACCGCTTCCGCCCACCCCTTTCTATTTTCGAGACATCTGTTCCGCGATAAATTCCCCCTCCCTGCTGGAGATACCAGTGATAGGTCGATGTTGGGGTAATCGATTGTTTGTGTTGCTTGTTCTTGAAAAGAGTCATCGTCTTCCTTTCATCAAGGATTTTACCATGTTACAAATTAAGGTGAACTACTACACAAATTTTCTCTCACCTATCATCGTCTTGCTGTTATCAAGCACTGCGTTATTTTGATCTCAACATTTTAGAGTTGGCAAGTGAATAATGTCGACTTACTCTAATTCCATCATAGATAAAATTCATCTCATAATGAAGAATGGACGATGGAAAAGGTCGTGTATTTCTTTCAAGAGGTAATTTCACCCTGTAAAAAAAATAGGTTTGCGTTATAGATGACTTGCTTTACCCGCACACAAATTTTCATAATTTCTCGGATCTTCAGTTTACCTAGCCCCACTCGTTAATAAATAATTTATGAAATGCGGAGATTTACATAATGACCCGTGAAATAAGAAAAGAAATACTGACCCGAATCGAACTGTTATTCTTGAAGTCTCAGGATACGTATGTGATCAATTTTTTTACCTATATCATATGAAAGAAAGTTCTGAATAAATCTCAATTTCTCCTAATTTGTCGGTGTAGCAGGGGTTAAATAAAAATTTATATCATCCCCTAATACTTTCTTTTTCTAATATTTCCCACTGTTTTATATTTCATTTAGCCAATTTCTTGATAAATTCATCAAAATCCGCAGTCTGCTTATTACCAAACCAGCAGGAATCGTATCAGCAGACACAAAGAAGATATTTTCATTTAATTCAATAATTACTGAAAAAAGGTATTTAATTTTACTGTACATGGCGGCGCAACCCCTTAAAGGACGACACCCCGGAGCGGAATACCGCGGTGACCTATCGACCGCGGCGAGAACATTCTTCTTCGATGGGCAATTAGGAAGAGTAGCCCGATGGATTCGAGCGGAACGCAGTAACGATACTCGGAGGCAGGCTCGGCGGGTGTCATTAATCCCCGTGCGGTGGCTCGTCCGTCTTAATTAGCAGAACGGGCATCGCGCACGGGGATTCGAGCGACACGCGAGCCGACCGGGTTTTCCGCGTGCTCGCGCGTCACACATCGTGCACCCCGCGCTAGAAATTTCACGTTCTCATCCGCGAAAACAAAATAAAAAGTGTTCATTCCTCCGTTCCCTTTTTTTTCCTTTTTATTCGCCGCTCTTTCCGTCGAGCACGCGCGAACAACTATTACTCCCGGCGTTCTTGCGGCTAACGACTGGCCTCGTTATTGCGGAGCTTGTCGAGTCGGTCTCAGGGCGAGCTTATTTCTCCGCGTAGAAAATTTCTGGGGATGAAATTAGCCGGTGAGCGTTGTTGCTCGGCAGATTACTATGCCCGTCCTAGTCCCGATAGTATGCGGTCTCCCGCGGTAAATGCTGCGAAAAAAGTGAACGAAGGAAAACGAACGGTTTCATTAAATGCCCGTTTACTCGCTTCTTCCTAGTTCATTTAATTTATGGCGCGGTTTGTTGGTGTCGGAAGCTCTTCTAAAACGATGCGCGAGCTTCTCGAATTGATAGAAAATTTTAGCGCAACGCGGAGATCGATCCACCGAATCTCTGTTCAGCAATCGAGCCGAAACGCGCGCGGGTTCGTTATACCGACCGGAAACGCAGCCGACTTTTGCAAATTGCACGCAGGATCGTGTTCCGCGTTTCTCCCCAAAGAATATTGGCGCGTGTGTGCGCGGTCTCGCGAAAAGCTGCTCGCCGAACTGGGTCGGGTCAGCGAATTAGGCGGTTTGTGTCGTTCGAGCGTAGTCGCGCGTGAAAACGCAGCCCGCTCCGCGCCGCCTCGATTTTCGGCCCGCCAATTAGGCCGTGCTTTCAATTGGCCACGTTTATTAAACAACCGTTCAATTAGACCAGCGAAACTCGATCGGTTCGCGATATTGTCAAAGACGGAGATTATTAAACGTATAAAGCGCTCACCGCCCTCGAATCCGCGTTCATGGACGATCGTCCTTGGACGAGGACGCGAGAGGACTCGCAAACTGTTAATTGGAACGGATCCCGGCCGTTTGTGTTTTTCGCCATTCATTAAGCGACGCATCGCACCTGCCCGGATAACCGCGTTCGTTAAAATTCAACGATTTTTTCGAGTTGCGATACCGTGCCTGACTGTTCACTCGCTAACTACGCCGCAGCTTTTATCACCGGGTTAAGTATGGCGGATTTCTCTTGTATCAATCCGATACAGTTTCCAGTTATTCAATTTCCTTTTGCGTTCCGTTTGCTGCTTGCATTTTCATTCGGGATATTTAATTAAACGCGAAATTGGCTTGTGCAAATTAGTTTTCAAATCACGTTCCATTCCTTTTAGTGCTAATCTGAATATTTTTCAATGCTGAATTTACGATGGTACATGTTCTAAACGTTCGAAACATGTTTGTGTAACAAGTTGTTGACAACGTAATTTAAGTGGCATAACTAAGTGGTGTCGGAATACAGACTTAAGTGTCCGCCGCTACCCCCAAATTCCAAAAACATGCGAGATCAGTGGAACTCGAAGAACTGCAGACACTTAATTTTGCGCTGCTGTGTTCTCCTATCTTACAAGAATTTGCAAGGCTTCCATGAGCCGCCTGGTTATTTATTTTATATGCAAACTTGAGAAAATTTATCACCGTTACACTGGGTAATTGGAGTAAACTCGGTAATCTTTCACATTCTTTAAATACCACATGAAACACCGGTATTTTATATTCCCGTAGAAGTCCCTGCATCAAACGTTCTACCATAACCCCATTTCAATTTCCGTTTTTGCTCCAGTTAGCCGCGATACGATTCCGGAGAAAGGCGCCCGCCGCGCCGCAGGGTAATTTTTGTAAGCTTAATTAGACGGCAGTCGGAAGTCGATACAGAATGGCGGATCTACTTCCAAGAAGCGGTGCATTCGCACGCGAGCCGGCATACCGAAACGTGGCGTGACAATCGTCGAGGCAAAGGGAGATTGTCGACGATCGACGGAGAAGTCACGCGGACAGAGAACTTCAATCAAAAATACCGAAGTCCTAACGGGCTTTATGGATGATAAAAACTGAACAGCCGGGAAATAAAGTCACGCGACTGTCTGATCGCGACCGTTCAGCTGTTCCCCTCCTCGAGCGGGGGTGGAAACCTGGGGCTGAACCGAAGGGGATGATGCGGACGAGGAAACAGCTTAGAACTCTCGCATGTTCTTCACTGGTCTACTACAAGTTTTCAAAATGTGTCTTTTATTCTAAGCTTCTCTCTCCGCCTAATCTCCGACACACCTAATCTCCATCTTCAACGTGGCCTTCAGATCAGAACGTTCAAAAAAGAACGATCTTGTAAGGACATAATTTCGCCTGATCAATTTTTTGCAGAAAATCGAAGACAACCTGGCACGTCGAGTTTTTTCCCTGTTCGTTTCATGTCGCGTCATTGGTCGCGTAAATTGAAAGGAAATTCGACGAAAACAACTCTTTAACGACCGCTAACTTGACAGATGGAGTTGCGGGGCGAGTAATAATTAACGCGCGGCAATTCTTAGCCGAATTTACCTTTGCCAGCGAATTTGCACCGGCAGAAACGTTGTGTTCTTGCTGGCCGGCATTAAAGTTTCATCGGTTGATTGAACCCTCATCGTGGACGGGGCTTGACCGGCACGGCGTGATGAATGAGCGACGTATCCGCACATTGATTTATCGATTGGTTATATTATTAACTACTCCGGGCTTTCTGATAACCGGAAAAAGGAAGTTTCCGATTAGCGTTGGCTAGTCGCGACGTTCTGCATGACTTTTTTTGGATAATTGATTGTGACGCCACCGCGATTGTTCAACCTCGGGCAGGAATCGTTCAGCGAACCCGAGCGATCACGGTGAATTATTTTTACATACTGCTACTCTTCATTACTATTTCATCAAGTAATTACTAATTAACGCGTCATAGCTGACTGAAGAACGTGTTAAATGCGCAAACAATAACTTTCATAACTTTGTGAATGCGATTCATACTGGAATAGAGTGCTTTCAAATAATTAGGAATAATGATAAGTTCTATTTTATTTAGTGGCTGTTTTTTACTAAAGTAGAATGTCTATAAAAAAATCACAAAAAAATTTAATTAGTCAGAAGTGCCCGACAGACCGCACGAGGTTTAAAGAGTGTTCGAAAGCTCGCGCGATCGCTGTGCTTTTCCGAGCTGTGCCAGCGTCGGAACGAGGGTGGCATTCGATACAGTCCTGTGCACAAGCATCCGAGTCTCGAGCGAGCAAAACCCTTGACAGCGTTATCAGCCGGTTTTCAATCAACGTTTCCATTCGGCCGAACGATTTGAAGGATTCGTTTCTTCCATCAATAGTAGGTACACGGCCCGTCGTCTTCGCCACTTTTTGACAAGCGGCCTGTCACGGGCCCGTCGATCTCTCTATCGGCGCGTCTCCGCGTCACGGTGGAACTAATAACGAAGGTACACCGTAATTATCGCGAACGTCGGCGTAAGGGTTCGGCGTTCCGGATCGATAACAATCAGAGGCATGCCGACGCTTGGGACGTAAGGACGCCGTTTAATTTCCGAGGGCGAGCATGCACGCCGAGGACGAGAATTAATATAGATGGATATGAGTTATCTGGGAAACGGACCGGGGGCCCGCGCATGCCAGTGACGTGTATGACTCTCGTGATGGGGATCACAAAGTCCTGACAGGACATTCGGCTGTGCAGGACGATAGATATCAACCGGTTTTAACGTAACTGTCGAGTGGACGCTTTCAGATCTCTGAAACTGACACTGATGGCTTATCTGTCCTCGTCGAACCGCCGCTGATACGCATCCTCCGCGGACAGACCGGTCGAACGGTTTACAGGGCAAAGAAGAAACGGGTCCGCGGAACGGTGTCTAATTTATTATCAATTAGTCCGGTTGTCATGTGCGGTACACCGTGCTTTTCAATCCGACTGATCCCACGCGAACTTCGTTCCAGTGTACCGAACAACTAGACGCTCTACGAAATTCCCCACCGGTCAGCGAAAATTCCCGGACATCCGTTTCACATGAAAACATTCATTACGAACCGACGCGACGCACTGTGGCCCGTTCTTACAAAACAGCTGAAACTCATTTTCGTGTCACGAAATAGGTCAAAGTAGCTTTTTGGTGAGCTAATACTTCGTCGGATAGACTGAGCATGTCGGTATCTAATCAATAGACTGCGGATCTTTATGCAAAATAAAATCTTTCTACCTGAATTGCAACAAGCTGGGGTTAAATAAATATTTAATCTCTTGTTGAATATGTTTATTAGGTTAAAACTAATATAGTAGTATATTTAAATTCTTCAAATTTTTTAATGTCAGAAATTAGACCTACTCATTTTTATCATAAATGCATAAAATCCGCAGTCTACTAATTAATTACTAAACATTTACGAATTGTATCGTGATGCGCGATAGCATTTCAGGATTGATAAAAGAAACCAGTGACATGATTACATTCATAGATATATTATTTATTTACAGAAAAACGTAAAGTTACATAGTTTAACAAAAAACGAACTGGGAGATTTCCATAAAGCCACACGTTTTTTTAAGTAGATAACATCAAGATTATCGAAAATTTCTTCTCTATTTACAAAAAGTAATACTTAGTACAATTGCCATGCTGCGCGAGCTCGCGTTCTTAATAAAGGCAGCGAGATTGCGATGCGGCCGAGAGGATGCGATGTTTCCCGAAAGAAACTTTCTACAGGCACTGGGTTAGATACATTAGACATGTCGCGGAAGTTGAACTTATCCGCCATACTCGCTAATTGTTTACGAGTACAAGATCCCGGAAGTTTCGGACAAGTTTGAAATTGATATTTCGTAAAGAAACTTGAGACACTCAAATATCTATGTAGGGTAAACTCGTAATTAGTAACGTTAGAATGCAAACTCGGCTGACGCAGCAACGAACGCTTCTTACTTTCCGCATTAAACCCGGCTCCGTGTGTCTCAGACGTTCGTTTTTAGCGCGCCGTAGCTTTCGCTTTCTATTACTTTATTCAAACAGTTGTTGGGCTACGGGTCTTTTCATGTAAAAGTTCAACTTTGCTACGAATGTTAAATTGGCGAATGAAGGAGGAAGCACTTTACGAAATAAGTTGCGAATGATCCTAACAATGTAAGCCAGTTTAAAGCAAGTAAGAAAATTTTCAAAACATTTTCCATTTTATACAATTTTTATAAAGCAGAAGCCTTGATAGAATTTAGCACAGCTGTGTGGGTTAATTTCGATCTAACGAATCTATTATTATGGACCTTGCATAGATATCGCGCGTTAATAACTTGCGTTGATAATAACTTTTCCAAACAACGGTTAAACGTTCGCTAATTTTGGACGGTACAATGCGTTCGAATCGGGGGAACTTCGGGTAAGTTTAAACGCGAGTTCATGAATTGTGTATGATGCTATCTACTATGAAGTTTTGTCTGATTCTCCGAATTGATGTGTACCGCGGAGGAAGAAGCGTTTCCAACAGTCCAACCGATTCTTCGAGTCTAATATCAAGTACATTTATCTTCGAGAACTAGATAACGTATCAAAGTACCGAGAAAAATTAAAAATATACACTAATCATCTTTTAAAAATTTTTTTCTCGTGCTTTAAACCACTCAATCTTGTCTGTTCATTAGAAAGACTCCATTTTTATCAAAACGTACTCTACAAAGAAATATGTAACTCATATGATTTTTATTGTTTTTAGTTTAAAAAAATCACACACGTACTTCCAACACCAATAAATATGAGTGCAAAATGCCAAAGTAAAATGTTCAATAGTTATTCCGAAAAAATGTTTAAATTCGTGGAAGAATGGTCGAAAACAGAAACATCCCCTCAACCCTTAGCTGAATAACCGGATAACCACTTTCAACTTCTTTTTAGAGATACATCAATGTTTCACGCGGGTTAATTTGCATTTGTTATTGACAGAAGGGTTAAAACGAGAATGAATCTGTTGAAAGTTTAAAAATGGGGCGGTATCGCCGGCGGGGCGACAATCGAGCGGCGTTTCAGGCCGGTTCTATAATTCCAATCGGCAAATAGAAACAAGCAAATATGGCGGTTCACCGATTTCCTGTTTGCTCGCCGATAATTCCGGGGAAGCTAACTGTAAGATTAACCGCGACCTAAACTTGACTCGGAGTAATCTGCTCCCCAACTTCCAATAAACTTCCTCACTGTTAGTATTCATATATGCAGCCGGCGTGAGTGCACAGACCTCAGATTGCCTCGCATCTTCTCTGATCCGGTACGAGTACACGGATCGCAATATCGTCAGGGTCAATCTGCGGACCTCCGTCAAACGGAAAGCAAATCAAATTCCCCGGCAAAGCATGCGCGCGCCAATTAGAGTATTTCAACCGGGAATCCTTGACTTTGATCAATGTACCGGCCACCTGAGTAATCTTGCCTGTAACCGATGAATGCGTCCCATTATAATTATTACCAATCGACGCCGCCCACGAAAGTTGCGCCGACGTTGCTGAGGACTTCCGGTTGCCTCGTCGACTTCGCCGCGTATCAATGGCGTCCTTATGCGTCCTTATACAACGTGAAGGATATTCCTAACATTCTTGATTGATGAGGAGACTGCGGATCTTTATGCATTTATGGCTTCTGAAAATTTTCAAAAAATGCTAGACTATAAAATTTCAAATAAGATTTTATTTGATATTCCACTTGCTTAAAATTCGTCTGCAAAAATTGCATAAACATCCGCAGAGTCTAATAATAACAAGCCTCGAAGTAAATTTTACTTCCATTCGTCGTTGGATTCAGTCAACGAAAAAATAAATGAAAGTGCGTTTTTTAATCCACTGTAAGTTTTGTTTTATTCATTATTGTGTTCAATGAACGAAGGAAGAAACAGAGGTGTGCTAAATTTCTATCCATTTTAAATCTTTGTTTTATTCATTATCGAATTCAGTGAACGAAGAAAGAAATGAAAGCGTGCTTTTCAATTGTCTCGAATTGTGCATTTTTAAAAATCCTGGTGTGGTTTCCGATCGAATTTAACAAAGAACTGTCACAAGTTAAACAATTTTGCTAATGGAATGCCGGGCATATGAAATTACATATTGACACGGGCGAAACACGAATAATAGGATTTAGCGAAGTTAATGCGCAGCGAAAGCAGTAATACATATTAATACAACAAATTGACTTGTTTCATTTGCCAATAGTTATTTGCCCATTCAATGGAACAGTTTCATTCGTTTTCATAATTTATTTAAAACGACTAATGTTTCGTAATTACTAAAGGTTGTAACCGATGCCGACACTCGCATTATTCTGGTCAGCGCATCATGTTACAGTGGTCACTAGTCGCGTTGAGTTATGTTGATCAGATAACAGAGGGGAACATAATACCATTTACTCGAGTCGAACGCGTTTCTGATTATATGCATTCCGTCGTTCGATGTTTTAGTGGTTTATGACGATTTTTATATCAATATTCAACTACTAATGACAACCACTAACAAACCTTATTAATAAACTCACTCTGTTATTGAATGTATCGCCTACACTCACCATCTGAAACAGAAATATTTGATCGTTAGTTTGAAAGGAAATACAGTTTCGATTTTTATTTGATTGCAAATCTATTCTGACATTCGAACGAGTGATATCCTATTTGAAATTCACTGAATATTTTGGGCGAATGCAATATGTTCAATACATGCAACGAATTGTGCATCGGACTCATCGAAATCCTATTATCTATAGAATATATAACGAAACATTGCTCAATAGAACTGTTTTCTCTGTTTCAGAGTTTAAAATAGTTTCACACAAGTTTTATCAATCTGACCTAACAGACGCTTTAATCAATATTTCTCGATGAAAATATACTCGACAAATTGTTGAATCAATTTTCGCAAAGAATTTATGGCAATCACAAAAAGTCTGCCCTTTTACGTCTCAGGTACGCGTGGCGTTTATGAGTCTCTATTGTACTATACCTCCCGTAAGAAACTTTCTAAAAGAAGAACAAAGGATGCTTCGCCATGTGATTGCCATAAATTCTAGTCTAACAGCGGTCTCTCTCGTGTCCTTTTTTTTTTGCCCGACCACCCCGCCGTTCGACGACATGCATAATCCCCTCCCTAAACTCGTCAGAAAATTCTGTGTCATCAGTATCGCTCGAACCGCGGTAGAGAGAACGTCTTTAAAGACGTGTCAATTCGAAACTCGCGGTTGTTAGTATTTGTGTTTTTATATTCATAATATTATTATAGTCATAATCATCAAATGTGAATAATGATGAACTGTATGGAATAAACATTAATTTATCGATAAGAGAGTGAAAGTGAAAGTGAAAGTGAGAAAATATCTACTATCTACGACTAGCTGTGCAGTTCGTCTTCGAATGGCCCAGTGACGCGCATTTCGAAGCAGCAACTTCATTCACGGCTGAGTAAGTGAGTTTCTAATTCAATCAATTTCTACTCTTTCTCTTGTTCACTGCTTCACCGCGGCGCGAAACCAACGCTACGCTCAGTGGAACATGCCGCCATGTGTGTGTGTGTTTTCCGCTGATAACTTTTAACAAAGCCGAGCCGAAGAACATAGTATATCGACATTCTTAAATTCTTTCATTCCTTTCAGTGCTTTAAATTGCATTATTTCCTCACTAATAAATAATTGTAATATGTCGAACATCGACATTCGTAAATTCTTTCATTCCTTTTGGTGTTTGAAATGGCACATGCACAATTTTTGTCGTAACTGCACAAAATCCACAGTCTATTGATAAATCGCAGGAAGCGGAGCGAGCCCGGCTTTCCCGAAATTAGCGAAACAATATGGCGCCCGTAGCTTTTAACAGGCCGGTGATCGCGAGCGCAAACGAGGCCGGCGGAAAACCATCGGCCCCCGTAAACTCCGCGTAAACAGAAGCAAGCGAAGGGGTTTCGGGGGAGTGGTAATGTTTCGCGGAGAGGGGCTCGCCCTTAGCGTGAAAATTCTCTTCGGCCGAGTACACCGCTTTCACCGGTCGTTAAAGTCTCGTCGGGTCTTCATCCTCCGCGGTTTAATTTCGGCTACAAGGCGAAACTTTCCGGAGCCGAGGCTAGATCGAGCGAAAAACATTGGGCAGAGACGCGCCCCCGATGGTCGTCCTCCGTCGACGAACGGGCCACGACGCGGCGCGGGGGGCGGCTAACGACGACGTCGGGGGACGATGTTTACGCTCTTCCACCCCAAAAACCTGAAAGGGTTCTCCTGTAGATTAGAGAGGCCGCGGTACATGTATTTTGGCCCCCGGAAAGGGTAGATTGGCTTTCTGTCTCTATTAGAGCGCATCTCGGCTCCTCCCACGTCCACCCCCTGTCATCCCTTCATCTCTCCAACGCCGCTGGTCCAACCCGGCCTGTCTTCGCGCCGCGATATTAACTACCGACTGGACTGTTATGCCTTTAATCCCCTATGCCGTCTGCGAATTGTCGATCCTGTCACATTCCTGGCGACCCCTCCGACTTCGGTGATGAATAGAGACTGCCGATTTCATGCATTTAGAGAAAGAAATTTAAAACAATGAAGACGTTACAAGAATTCAAGGCTGTAGATACAGTGAATGTAATAGAAAGTATTCGTACACCTTTTAACACTTATTTTAGCCAGCAGCTTGAGTTCTTCTCAGACGATAGAAGGATTAGTCTACTAGTTAATTTGTAATTTGTATTTGGTAAATCTAACATTCTCTTTACAGTTGGAGTGTCGCCAACAAATAATTATCGAGCTACAAGCTCATACATTTTTCATACGCGCGAACAGCAATAAAGCCAAGAAATCGAGCGATCAATCGCTTCACGCAGAACGCATACAATCCGCCGGACGAAAATTCGAAGCTACGCGGTAGCAGTACGATGTCCGAAAGGTTAGGGGAGTGAAGAGCGTGATCGGGGGTGGCAACAAGCGGCGAAAAAATTTGTTTTTTTCGTCGGAGAACGCTCTTATCGTTATTACGTCGTTTGACGGTCACAATGCAGCCGGAGAGTATTGGCCGACGGTGAGAGAGAGAGAGAGGAAAAGAGCAACACAGAGGCGAGCCTCGGAAAGGAACACGGAAAGAGATGAAAGCCGTAGAAGAGGGATGGAGCTGGAGAAGGGGAGGAGAAGAAGGAGAAAGAGGAGAAAAGGAACGATTGCGTTCGGCTTGAATGCGGAGCATAACGGGGAGTAAGTGCACAAGAGAACGGGTCCTTTTCGCAGTTTATTCTTCCTGAAGTCAAACGGGGAACGACGAGAGGGTTGCCGGGGCTGAGGCGGGGGTGAACGGGGGTGGTCTCGCGAGTACCATCGTCAATAGAGGACCGCGTCGTTATTCGCCGGCCGGTATGCTCTCGAAGGGCGAGGCGTGGCATAAAGGCAACGATGAATAATTATCGCGAGTGCTTCAACCAAAACAAACAACTAACCGCGCTCGACTTGACGGCTAAGTGGCGTATTTAACAAACAACCGGCCGAACGGGTACAGTCGCGCCGATGCACAAGGTCCGGCGAGAACGCGGACCCGCGCTCCTTCCGCCTCGCGTGCAGCGACCTGATGAAGGACACTCCGCGGGGATCGAAATAAAGGAGCACTTTGAATTGGTTAGCTGTGCATTGTTCGCGATTAGCCCCGGAACAAACGCGACGTCGAAATGCTTCACCGCCGACACGACTACCAGCCACATTGTCTCCAACGCTAATCGAGTGGGGTGGCTAAAGGTGTTTAGCGTCGTACACAGCAAAAAGTTCACCGTTCACTTTTCCAGTGAATGGGCTCGTTCAACTTACCGGACTCAAAATTTGTGCCTTTCTCCTATAAATTATGATGTATTTGGTATGTAATCCAGTAGATTTGTACCCGGGGCGGCTGCCGATCGAAGTTTCGATCCTGTAGGATCAATGGTTCAGGAGTTACGCTCGCTTAAAGTTGAGCAATCTGCAGCGTTTTTGACAGGTAAGGACGCCGCCATATTGGTAGTGACGGTCGCGCGCCGCTTACCGAGTTGGTTGGTGATTAGGTCGGGCGGCAAGGACCGGCGGTTCTGCTCGGTAAGCGGTCGCGGTCGTCACTACAAACCAATATGGCGGCGCTCTTACCTGTCAAAAATACTGCAGTTGCTCAACTTTAAGCAAGCATAGCTTCTAAACCATTGATCCTACAGGATCGAAACTTCGATCTGCAGCCGCCCCAGGTACAAATCTACTGGATTATAAGCAAATACACCATAATTTATAGGAGAAAGGCACAAATTTTGAGTCCGGTAAAGTACAGTTTACCCTTCTCCTTGGTTTATAACTAGACTGCAGATCTTTATGCATTTACGAAGAAATTGGTTGGGTGAAAACATTTTTATTTCGCATAAAGATCCGCAGTCTACTGAATGACATTCTGTTCCCGTCATTTATGTTTTAACGTTACTAGAATTTTTCAGTGAGGTCGTTATTAATATTTTAACTCCTGACCCAGCTACCTCGAAGACTTCGTTTATTTAACGAATCAAACACTGAGAACTTGCAAAACTGTTACCTCGAATGTGACTAATAATTAAATATTTGATTGAAAGTGTTATATATATATATATATATATATATATATATACCTTGTCTGGGGCACAACCTGAACTCTGACAATAATTCTTCTTTCCGATAAATTTCGTTTTGGTGTTCGACCGTTTTCGTCGCGATTCCTATTACAGAATCGCGAACGACTGTCAGATGAACGTTGTAAAAGAAGTCGATGGTCGGAAGTGGCGCTCGTAACTCGAAAATCCGTCGAACCTATCCAGTCAATCTGACCTCCTTTTGGAAATACACTTCGCAGCATTACAAATGTAAATGACTAAGAATAAAACGAACGACTCTCCGAACTATCGGCTCATGCAAATATCGAGAAGTTACATAAAATATCGTGCATCAATATAACTCCGTCGTTTTCCCGGTGCCGGTAAAAATTTGAAGTACCATCTCCATTGAATATAAATCACGCGTTGCCCCCGGTATCCGTTTTCGTATTCTATCCTCGGATATTCCAATTTCTATCCGAGATGTACGTTTGTACAATCACCCTTCTCTTCGTTCTACGTAATATCTGCGTTATCTGTCAAATGTATTGAACATCGATTCCCTTTATAATTGTTGCAAGCAGCACGTAAGAAAATTACACCATGTAAAGATTTCAAATTTTAAATGCTTTAAAAATTTTCTCTTTTCCAGACTCTCTCGTGTATATTTATTACAGAAAAAAAAACTTTAAAACACAGTAAAATGTAAGAATCGATCGAATTTCGTATATTGCTAGGTTACCTCTCGCCCATTGAAGTTATTAGAACGTAAAATGAAACTTCTTTGCATACAAAAATGTGGAGCTGCATAAATATGCTCACGCCGCTCGGTACGTTCTCGGAATTTACCATTTCGACCATATATCTATTAGCCGCGCAACAATTTTCGGAACACAAGTGCTCTTCCTGGGAGTCTTCCAACGTTTGCAGCAAAGATTCGGTGTGTTCTCCTGAAATGTATTATTCATAATTTGATACGATATACGTGAAATTTATACTGTGACATTATACGGCAAATACTACCGCGTGATGCCAAATGCACCGAACATTAAGCAGAATTTGTTGCCGAAGATAAGGGGGACGTAATACTTCAGCGCGCTCACATCCACCCCCTCCACTGGAAATAGCACACCTTAGAAAGCCGGATAGTAGCTGTAGCATTTTCGTTATTCTTCCGGCGGTTTCATAGTCATTCGACAGTCAATTGTTCTGTGTCTTGCAATTCGTCCAGACAATGTCCATGTTTCACAAAAATTCCCAGTCTCGTTATTACAAATGTTTTTCTACAATCAATTGTTCCACAAAACAGGTTACACACAGACAATTCAGACAAACTTCATATTGCATAAAAATTCGCTGTCGCCGTTCAATTCTTTCACAAAACAGGCTACACACAAACAATTCGGACAATGTTGATATTTCATAAAAATTCGCAGTCTCATCAGAAATGTTTTTCGTGAAAAACTGTGGAAACTCGAGAAGCCAGTATTGGTCAAGCACAGCTAAGAGGTGAACGGTGTTGAGACGTTGGAGATCGGGCCAATAAAAATCGGAAGCCGAGGATCGTCGGTCTACACGGGACACAGCGAAGAAGAAGAAGAAGAAGAAGACGCGTGGCATCGGGGAGGTACTCGGCCGGGTTATGGCTATAAAAGTTTACGATCCGCCTACATCGCATCTCCATTAGCGTGGTCGGGGTACCTTGCCCTGGTAACGCGATCCGTGGTCTTTCCCCGCGACCCGTTTTCCACCTGTCCCGGTGATATCGCGGTTCACGGGGGGCCGAGACGCGGAATAAAGGGTGAACAGCGAGGCGTGGAGCGCAAAGGGGGATGAGAGGAGACTCTATTTTTACCCCTAAATGTAAGGGTATACCGTGGTTCCGCATTACGCGGCGGAACACCGGTAGCCGGAGCACGGAATAATACCTGGGGCCGAGAACTTTCACCCTTTCCACGAGGCTTTAAAACGCTTCCCCGTCGTTCCCCGTGGGAGAACGAAGAAAGGAGGATCGGGACAGGGTGGCGCGGACAGCCAGAAGATGGGGAGCTAAGGAACGGGTGAGCAGATAGAACGGGGGTTCCCTCCTAAAGGCGAGATCCCGACCAAACGGCGGCCTACCCCTTTGACGTCGTTTAGCTAAAATACGACGGTCCTCGGAGGCTCCTGGGCCCTGTCAACGGGTTCCTCCGAGGGAATCTTCGTGCCGCGTGCTGGCGAACAGGGTTTCACTCTTGCGTCACGCTTCTGAGAGTAGAACTTTCCTCCGAGCGTAGATCGTCACGCTGGCTCTTCTTATTCTTATTCTCAGTCCCCGATATTGCTCCTGTTCTCGAGAGTGAAAGGCGCTGGGGTTTATCCTCTAGCGAACAGCGTGCTGACAGCTATTCTCGAGGGTTGTCGAAATGCAGGAGGGAAGGGGTTCCAAAATACGCGGGCGTGCAAAATTAAAGGATCACTAAATTTTCACTCAAAGCGTTGCAACTTTGTGAAAAAACTAAGTCACTATGAAGATAGACTTTTGATGGATCCCTATCCCGCTTTTCCCGACGCGAGTGCATTACCCAGCCTACTGACTTGGAACGCTCTTCTTCGGTTTTTTTTGTTCGGAATGCTTTGAATTGCATGACAAACGTCAGATTGGCTTCCAGCATTTCTGCAATAACCACGTGACAGAACCTATATATGGTTCCTTTATTTTAGACGGACGCAAAATGGTAACGTCACAAAGCCGACTGTCGATCTGAATATTTCCACTATCCATCATGGAAAGGTCAAGCCTGTATTTCCGATATTGTAGGTCCGAAATACGCTTAGCCAGGCAGCAGAATCTATGTATACGGTTATTGGGAATGTAATTTAATAATTATGGTTGTCGATTGTAAATTTGTTCATAACGGATTGATAGCACAGGAACTGATTATCAGTGACAAATACGTGGAACCATCCGCTGAACTGTTTCGCCTGAAATAGACACCGGAAACTAGGTTGGCAGGCCAACATCGAACAAGACAGGAGCTTATTGTAATCCAACGGGTTTTCAACAATGCCGCAACCTCCTGCTAATGAAAATTATTCTGTTAGCACCTCCTTGAATTCGTCTAAAAACGCACTATCACGTTATGTATTGAGTTGTGTAATAAATACCCGCGTTTTCTGTATTTTATTTTTGTCCCGCAATTTTGTGTTTTGTTAGGTAAAATATATATGCATTCGCAAGTGCATTTTCTTGCTCTACAAACCCATCTGCTTGAATTTTTCGAATTAATTGATTTTGATAAATTTCCAGGCTTTTTCAATGGAAGCTCCAGGTGGCCGAAAAATTCATTCTCGACATCTGCTCGACATCTCACTCAAGTTGTGTGACACCCAAGCTGGAGCGAAGATAGTTAGCGATGGTAAGTGATAGACCATTGGTTTGGACCATGGTTTCTTGAAACCATGCTATAACTGATAAATCATTTCCGATCGGACTGCTAGTAACAGTGAAAACTGACTTGATTTATGCCCCGCCTGGCCCCTTATACCTGAAAGGCTATGGTATCGTTGATCTCCAACAATGGAGACAGAAATATAGAATTTGATTTGAACGAATCACATTGAAACCGGTTTCGACGTAAATCGTTCCCGATCGGTGCAACATTTTCACGCTTGCGGAAAGGCGTCCATCGTCCGAGCATCGGGGCTGCGAGCCAAGAGTTTCGCCGGCCGGCGACATCGCGAAATCTCTGCTAAAGCTTTCAACGGTCCGCGTCTTTGTATTGCCGGAGTGGACGAGAGTGGCGGGCGCCGAGATTGCCGGCGGAAGAGTACGGCCAGGTCTCGTAAGAGAGGTCTGGTTCGAGAGGAGCAAAGTTAGCGACACGTCCAAACTTATCTCCCCTCTGTTTAATTTAACGTAGCTTCGAGTTAGCCGTTAACGTGGTGCCGCGCCGGGGAAACTCGGCCGACAAGCGTAGTTTCCGCGATCACGGACCTTGGTTCTCCGCCGCGTCCCGGGAACAACCCCGTCCTCCGCTTCTTCAGCAGTTTCTTCAGCTGCGAGGCTGCCATTTGTCACCGACGCAAGCCCAGCCGCCCGATGCTCCGCATTACGGTAATGAGATACATCCACCCAGTGTTCGATGTATTAGGTTGTTGTTAAACAAATGTATATTTTTTCCGTAAAAAAGGTGTTTGTCAAAGTAAGTATTAGGGGTGTGCGAGAACCGGAAACATAAAATGAGACATGAAAAGAGAATTTTGTATAATAATTACATATATTTATATTTATATTATAGTAAATATATAAAGAATAAATTATATTTCGGGAATCCCGACTAGACTACGGATGTCTATGCCAATTTGCAATATTTGTAGACAAATTTTAAGAAAGTGGTACGAAATAAAATCCTATTTTCATTGGCGATAACATTTGTAGGTCCAAATTAGATCAAAATCGTATTGAAAATTTTTATAAACCATGAATTGAGTGTTTGGCTTCATATTAATGAGACAGGAAAGACAGAAAACAAGAAACGTCTAACAGGGGTAAGAGGTACATTTACAGGGTTGAATTTAGCCTGATGACCTCGACAACATATTTCAAGGTTATCGAAATTAGCGATAAGGCGACACCTCTAAACAATTACCCAGCATCCACGGGACCAGCGGGGCAAGTCGTTTCGCGCCATTTGCCGGCTAATTTGCAGCGGGAAAAGTTGAAGGGACCCCTGCGGAGGGAAGTTCGGGTAAAGTCGGGCCGCGTATTCCTCGAAAGCGGGGGCGGGTAGACGGGCGGGCCAACCCGCGCCGTTCCCCCGGGGAATGAAATTTTAATGAGTCATAATGAGAACGGCGGAATATTAAGTAACGAGGCGGAGGGAGCACCGCCGGCAAGGAATCGACTGCGACGACTAACGTTGCGCGCCGTGTTTACGCTGCAATTGCATTCATTTTGGTCCTCGGCACCGCGCAAGGGCGGGCGATGCACAGGCGCAAACCACCGACGAGGATGCACTCGGAAACCTCGGGCACCGCCGCGGAGAGAACATGCGAAAGGCGTGGGAAAAATTAAGTATCCCGTGGTCCAGGAGTTTCGATTGCGCTCGAAATTTTGCGACGGAATTTCTTCTCCCGTACGCGAACCACGCTAACCGGACGATGCAACATGCAAATTTCGCCGGGGCTCGCGTGCACACGTTTGCATCGCCCAGGGAATTTACGAGCGAGAAACTGGCGGGAACGTTTGGTTCGGAGAGCACACTGTTGCGATTATTTATTGTCTTTCTCTTGTTCTTCTGGTTTTTAATGGGCGCCCGCTGCTCTCGATGCTCCTCGCTCGACGAGTTGCCGTGTCGACCACATGCATCACGCATTTTTCAGGCGGAAGTTATTTGACGTGGTTCGCATGCGCTCTGCTTTTCAAGTGTGAAATGCTTGAATAAACACTTGATTAATCACTTGATGGAATACTTGATCAAACACTTGATTAATCACTTGATCAAATACTGGATCAAATACTTGATGAAATACTAGATAAACATAGGAAGACTTCAGTGTAGCTCGTCATTCGTGTAAAAATCGATTGTTTTAATATAAACTTGGCAAGTGGCTGTAATAATTTGATCATCCACTGTATGTATTCGATTCCGCGGAGATTCACGGAGGAATGTATATCGCGAACATATCCAGCAACGAAGACCATCGCGCGATATGATTCCTCTGTAAGCGAAATCCTATTCAAAACCGTCTACCCGACAGAGCAAAAAAAAGTACCAAAATGAAAGGTAGATATCGTACGCGCGTTTGTCGAGGCGATCGGTGCTCGATATTGAATCGAAACGAGAATTGGTCGGCAACGGTGTACCAGTCGTTTTTCCGCTCTCCCTCTCATTCTCACTCTCTCTCTCTCTCTCTCTATTTTTTTTTCTCTGGTTCACCAGTTCTGGTTTGCGCGTTTGTAAAATCACTGGCTAAATAATGTACAGATACACGGTGTACCGATGTTCGTTCAAGTGAAATCGGTTGCAGTAGGCTGAGATACGTGTGTTTTCGTACTTCAAGCGGAAACCAGCGGAACAGACTCGGTGGTACCGTGTGTACCTTCGAAAACCAATTTTATAGTTTTTCTAGCAGAGAAACAGCGTTGTGTATTTATTTCATCGACCCTCGTCGCGTGCAATGGAACGCGTTTGTTTACGGGAACCTGGGTTTCGACGGCAATGCGTGTCTTAATACAAAAGCGAATCCTGTAATCCACCTGTTTGTACATTTTTAAAGGCAGATCTTTGTGTCAACGAATTCTTTGATGCTCGTGCAAGATGTTTATGGAAATTAATTTCTTTGCACGCGGTATTACGCGTTACAATACCACACAAGAATTTACCTAAACAGTTTCCCAGACGTTTCATAAATAATGTAGTATCATTGTAATATCACGATTCAAATCTTTCATTTGAGGCTACAAATTTCCAAAAAATGCTAGATTACAAAATTCAATAGAATTTAGCATAATTTTCATTTATTTCAGATCTGCACAGGCTGCCACAACTGAAAATAAGATTTTATCTTATCCCACTTTCTTAAAATTCGTCTGCAAAAATGGAAAACTCCATAAACATCCGCAGTCTAGTCATTAGAATTTGAAAGATGATTCGGTTACGAGCGACGGCAATTGCAGCACGCAATTCCAAGGGCAATATGGCGGACGCCATCGGCTGAGAAATTACTTCTAAATAACCGTAGGACGAGGAAGACCAGCTGCTTTAAAAACATCTCTCGGTCTCAGGACCTGTGCCCGACAGAAACTCATGCCGTTGCGTCGCAAAGGACGAGAAGTCGACGGGGAGACAGAACGATTCGGCTCGGCGAGTGTTGGGGGCGGGGGCAAGGGAAGGGGCAGGTTCTTAAGAAAACTCGCAATATTTACCCAACGGAAATCAGGCACGACGTAAAAATACAAATCGTCCTAATCATTATTTACTTTACTTTACCGAGCTCCCCGCGGCCCACTCACCCGCGAGCCGGCTCCCCTAACCGATGAAAAGACGTTTTCGATCTTCGCTGCGCTCGAAAACGACGATTCAAGGCGAAATCCCACGATCCGGAAGCAAGTGTCTGATTAAAGAAGATTCCCGCATCGATCCCGAGCCGCTGCGAACCGTCGCGTCGACTTCATCAGCCACGACGATTGAAGTCGAAGGGCTCGGCCCAGACTTCTATTTCCGCTTACAAATGCGACTCCTTCGTGCAAACATAAATCCAAGAAACATGTTTAAGGTGTACAGAGTGATCTGGAGTTGATCGATGTCGGAAACAGAATGGAGAAGATGGAGAGCAGCTTCCTCCTGTCTTCCGGATTTTCCTCTTCAATTATAGACGATTTCCTACTTCGTGCGAAATAAAACAATTGATTTCGATCAGCGGATGAAATTAGAAATATAGTTACAATTCGTAATAATCGGGTTAGTCTAAAAATTGAAAGAAGTGTCAAAACAAGTGCGAGAGTATTATATATTTTCTTGGGACTCAATGTTAAGGTAGATTCTGCGGTCCATTTTTGTGACAAATATCCACCTATCGAATACAGAATCACGCTGTATTGCTCGTGACGTATAATTTTGAAACACCCTGTACTTGTCATTTGGGCAAAGTCACGTGACAAGCCACCCTCGTCGTTGCAGCGACATTTCAGCGATCATTCTACTTTTATTTACACGTAAATTGCCACTTAAACGGGGCTGGGAGGATTAATTATTCCAGTCGATATTTGCTGGCCATTAGCGATCCCAGAGAGAGAAGAATCGCTCTCGATATCGACAGTTAATAAATTCAACTGTCATAGGATATACTTGTCTTCGTCGAAGGGAATTCGATCCGATAAGCGCGGTAGTCGGCCATGCGGTGAAAGAAATTCAATTAGGTCCACTGCGAACGTATCTTGATGCGTTTCTTCTCTTTCCCGGGAATCTTCTGGCCTGACTCGAGCTCCCGCGCTTAATCAGAGATAATCGGGAAATGGGAAAAATCTCGCTGGGTAACAGACGTCGAGCATGAGACGCGATTCTGTCGTGGGGGGAAAGAATAAAAAGCAGAGAACGTCTGGAGATTTCGGAGACGGAGACGCGCCGAAGTGTTTCTTTGTTCTTGAAAGTTGTTCTCAGACGTACAGGATAAACTGCTGTAGGGGTAACTGTTCGAAAATCACTTGAAGAGATGCGTATAGAGTATGTACTTGGTAGTTTAGAAAGAACACTGTTTTAAATGCTGATTTAACCTTCTCTCTGTTTGTGTGGGGTGCATTTGCACCCCAGGCTGATAAATACGGAAATAAAATGTTGACGAATGGAAAAATCCTATCTGTGATATGTTTCAAATTTTGTATGATTTTTAACGTTGTATTGGCAGTATAGAGGGAGAAGGTTGAAGCTGAATTTATTTTTTATTATAAGACTGCGGATGTTTATGCAATTTTCAATTTTTGTAGGCAAATTTTAAGAAAGTGGAAACAAATAAAATCTGATTTTCAGTGGTAGTATATAGATAGCCTTTGCAGATCTGAAATAAATAAAAATCGTACTTATTATGTGGAATTTTATATTACAGCATTTCTTGAAAATTTTCGAAAGCCATAAATGTGCATAAAGATCAGCAGATCAGTTATTATGGTATGTTTAATTCGTTGGTACACGAGTTAAAAGAAATTCGACGTGAAATGTAACACTTGTTATTTAACTTGCCATTTCTGTAAGTTTTACAGAACAAAGCCAAATTTAAATTATTTGTGCATCTAATGTAAAGAAGAAGAAGAAGATAAATTCTCGCACCCCTCGCTGAAGTACAATGGTGCACATCGAAGTAAGAACAATCACGTATCGACGTTTCCACAGCGTCGAAGTTAGTGCTGTGCGAGGTCGGAAGTAAAGCGTTAGGAGAATGATGTGCTCGGTGAGATCGAGGGGGATGAAAAATAAGCCCAGAGGGTTCGAGTACAAAATGGCTCATTGGCCACGCGTTCGCCTAACTACGTTACTCGTGGCGAAGTCATTTCTTCTCGCTCGGAGCCGGGGTGCGGAATTGCGGTTGGATATCGCCGGCGTCAGTCTGGTAGAACCGAGCAGAAAAAGGAATTTCGGAAAAAAGAATAGAAGATCGACGACGGGCCGGGCTAAAGAAATATCCGAGCGCCCCTTAGCCGCGGGCCTGCGAAATTGAATACTGCCCCGCGAAATTGAAACAGGAAATTCGACGCGATTCGTTGTCGCTTTGTTGCCGTGGCTGGCTCCGAATTTTATTTTCGTCCCCTCGGCCGGCCACCGGTTTCGTTGGCCGCGACACACACCGTGTATTGTTACAGAAACGATGCGAAGAAAGTGAGCTGGCTGAACGTGTTGAAAGAAGTCGGACGGTGTTAGGTGAAAATGCATTCGTCAGGAACTGCAAGCGAAACGAACGCCACTGATCAGAAGTAATTCCGAACCCTTGAAACATTTTCATACCTTTATAAACAATTGATAAATGGTTTACTGGAGGACGGTCCTCATAAAAAGAGCAGCTTTTGTCTGGAAATATTCTTCGTATCTTTACGCATTCATAGTATAAAATTGAGTAGATGAAATTCAAAATTGAACCTATCATTAAGGGTATAAACAACATTGAATTTAATTTCTATTTCTTGATTTTCGACATACATAGGTTAGTACTTTTTTATAGCGAATGTCCAGCTACATCTAAAACAACAAAGATATTTGAGGTGGCAACGTTAGGTGTATAATACATAAATAAATCTGATGTCCATCGTAAGACAATCCTTGACATGGAACAAGTTTTATTTGAAACACACAGATCTTGTATCTTAAAGTTTTGATGCGTGTATACAATGTGCATGTACCCGCAGGACCTTGAAGAAAATCCGAAAGTAAAAAGTTTCGAAGGTTGAAGACAGGAAGGAAGACGATGTACAGAAGTATTTTGTCGGAGGAAAACAAGAAGCGCCGCTAGCAATGACGTATCAGCCCGATTACAAGGATAAGCCCCACGATCGCGTTTAAATGCGCCATACACACACGCATGCACACACGGCGTGTATCGCAAACCGGTCGGAAATGATCACGACGTTTCGCCAGACGTTGCCCCGGAGCTACAGAACAAAGTGGGCCATCGCGAGCGGTAAACTCTGCGGTTCCGAAGAGACTAAACTATTTTTCTTATAAAAGCGCTTCCGTGTCGGAATAAGAGAATTTTCCACGCTCGATGAAGAAGCAAATATGGGTCAAACCTTTGAGTTTGACAGAGTAATTCATTTTATTACCACGTTTTTATTAACTCGCTTTCTTGTTTGTCTGTTCGGTAAAAATGTTGCAATTGATTTTAACCTATCCGTATGGGGTTGGGAAAAATTATCTTATACTTTTCAGTCCGTCTTGAAAACGTAGTATATTAAAAATTCTTTCTCGTTTAAATAATTTTTCGTTGGTGCTGCTTAGTGATGGAGTGATGACTACGAATGCAAAAAGATTCTTCAGTCTTTCGCAGAAAGAAAATTCATGCGACAAAAATTTATTTTCACTGTTCTTTCTATTCTACCGCGCATTCGTATTTTTCACCGCGTGGGGAAAGCATTGCTAAGTACATTTACGTATCCAAGAGAGCACCGCGTAGGTAGACCACCGCAAGACAGTCACAAAGACCGAGGATTACAATAAAATCGCATAACAAAGGCAGCGAAAGAGTAACGCGGAGGCTGAAAGTGTCGGTTGAAATGAAAACTCTGCAAAGAGAATCCTCGTTTCTTTAATCTCGCGGCTGAAAATTGCATGATTTCATTACTGTGTTCCCGTTCGCACGCATCGAAATTACCTCTGCGATCGCCGTCATTTAGCAAACATTCGAACTATAAATTCTGTTGCAGCCTCACGAGGCCGAAACGTGATCGATTAGAGCGGTCGATCAAAGTGCTTTATGACCACCGTGGCCCGACGTTCTCGATTCGAGTTCTAATTGTACCTGTAAATCACAACAGAGGTGACGTGGGACAGTAAGACAAGATTTTCAGTGGTAGATTTCCATTGACCGATCATGAAAGATTCGAGCTTATGGCGGACACGATGCAACTAGAATAGGAAGATTAGATTGCACATTTTATGCATTCGTAACGCAAACGAATAGAATTCACAAAACAGTGAAAACATTAGAAGAAGTTGCCCCTTAGATCTTATGGATTTATGACAAAAATGAGTAGGTGAAACCTGAAACAGTAAAAACATTCGAAAAATGTTAAAATATGTAGATCTTATTTAAAAATTATTTACATAATAATTAAACCTTTATTTAGCTTCATTTCCATGCGGATGATGTATAATCATTTTATTTTGCATAAAGATCCGCTGTCAAATCCATGAAATGAAGAAGAACTGTCGGAAGAAATATGAACGTAATTTTCAAGTTAAAATAGCTTCGACGCAGCGAAGTGTAGAAAATATCGTGATGTTATTTTCAGCTTATTGGACGTATGGAGAAAGAAAATAAATTTCTATTTCCAGCTTGTTGCGATTGAGGCGAACGGTTATTATTTTGCACAAAGCTGCAGCACTCTGCTCGAGAGGAGGTGTTTCGATTAATTTCAACGTGGAAGTTGCGAGCAAGCGTAGCGGGATGTTCGACAGTGCGTAATTCGGCACGCGAATTTCGGTATTTGAGGACGTAGCGAATTCCTATCGAGGTCTACGAAGATGAGTCGGGTGATGGTAGGTTCTCATAGAGCCCGGTCGGATCGAAATTCCTGAAGTATGTAGAACGAACCGTCCGGGATTCAGCCTCGGTAGCGTGCAGTGACCACAAAGAGAAGCCCTGGTACACAATGCGCGCGAATGGCCGTGGGTATAATCAAACGGGAGAGGGCCCACTCGAGCGGCGATCTTCCTTTATCGAGTATTAACCAGGAATCCGTGGAACGGACGGTCGTCTTTGTCTATTCCGCTGGAATAATACCGTGGCCGATGCTGGTTCAATTGTGCCAGCCACGGCGTAACAATAAAAAGGATGTATCGTCCGGGGTAATCGTAACGAACGAGGGCAATTAACTCACCGGGTGGGAGGGGGGCTCTGCTGAGACAGCGGATGATTCGAGACCGCCTGGAAACGCGGGTGACCACCATCGACGCTCGAGGAAACTGCAGCGCAGTTATCGGGAACAGGATTATTCGGGAGTTCTGATTACGTAGCCTCCGAGTCTTCCGCCCCGCTCCCGGTCTAAATGTAATTAGCTGTCGACCACGAAAATTATCTCGGCCTCGGGAATCGCGACGTGCAAGTCCCCGAGCAAACGTATGGTTGTTCGCCGAGGCCCTCCGGATCGTCTCTTCGAAACGACATGAAATAATTAGCACCGAATTGTCTCTGCAGTGACTCCCACACTAATACTCGGAAACTCTTAACCCATTGCCGTATTTTAAGGAGTCACACTCGTGACGGAGATTTTGAACACAGTCTAGCAAATATGAACGTGTGTTACGCCTTTCTTTTTAAATGAAATAGAATTTGATTCGTTTGTAATCAATAGACTGCGGATCTTTATGGAAAATAAAAAATGTTTTCCATTGATTAAAAGACTCGGGAGTAAAGTAGGAATTTCTATCTTCTTTTAATTGTCTTATCAAGCTGAGACCGATACGCTGATGTCTTTAAATCTTTTTAACACGTCCACAAATTGCTAAAGAACGAAGTTTTTTCTCGGCAAACGTTAGGCAACTATGTAACAATTGCTTATCGCGCGACTCGCGAGCGAGATACGGGACCGCGTAGCGATTCTTGAGCTTCACGCAACGAAGCCACGCGGAACGAGCGTCCGACAACGCGTACCTCATATTTTATCGGAATGGGAGTATAATTAGTTGGAATAACCGAAGATATAGCGGCACCATTACGCGAGCAGCGCAATAAATGTAAATCAGGCGGCCGCGGAACCGGCAATAATTCCCGGTCCAAAAACAGTGGCGCGTCAACCGGCTCTCTATTATCATCCTGCTGGCTCAGGGAAAGGATATAAAGCTCCAAGTGCCCGGAAATAATCGCTAGACGTGTCTGCGGTTAAACGCAACACTCTTGTCAGCCACTTGGGACAATTGAACTGCGGCAGGCAGGCATACAACCGTTTCTGCGTATCTATGATGAGTCTTCAGCCTCTCCCGCATTTGCAAATAAGGGGGCACGCCATCGTGAATTCTATTTCGTGTACTAAATTTACTGTGTGTATTCTTCGACTCTGTACTATCAGATTTTGCAACGAAATATACTTAATTAACAGCTGCAGCACAGAAATACTTAATTATATTTTGAAGTATTTACTTGGTGAGAGATAAGTGGATTGCAAATCATTATGCAAAATAACTTTCTAAGCCAATTTGAAGATGTAGAAATCGCATTAAATGAATTGTTTCAGTTAATAATATCCACGAGTCGAAAATAATGGGTATTCATTCGCGTCAGTTTACTTATTCATTTTCGTTGTAAATCCATTAAATTCGCAGTCTAGAATCTTCAACCTGAATCATTTATACTAATAAAGGAATTGAAATAGAACCAGAGATAGTGGAACGGTTTGGAAGGTTTCAAAGACTATTATTTTATACATACATATTGATACATTGTTATAATAACGAGAATAATTTTTGCGTGAAAGATGATAGTAGTGCAATTTGAATTTAAACGCACGTTTGTAGGCTCGATACGAGGAAAAACATCTCATTCTGTCTAATTCAATTAAGACGGTAATTTCGCGAGCTCATCAAGAGCGACGTCTAATACCATAAAGAGACCGACTGTAGTCTCTTGGAAATAAGCGAGGCAAGACGCGCATCCTCGGCGCGTTCTGATGTTTCCGTCAAGTCGGAGCTCTCTAAAGACGGAGAAATTTTATATTAAACTATGGCCTGATTAAGTTTCGCTGAACGATGCACATTCTCATCCTAACGGAAATCTCCTTACGCCTGTTGTACGATTGCGAATTGTAGCCCGACGAGAAACGTTGCCACACTAAATTCAAGTATACATATAATATTATTAGACAGCGGATCTTATGCATTTATGGCAAAAATGAGTAGGTGTAACTTGAAATAGTAATAACTAGACGAAATTAAAAAGTGTTGAAACATTTTCCAAATTAAAGATGTCAATTTATGAGTTCTACTCTGTTAAGATCATTAAGGGAAGAAATAACAATAACAATCAATTTAGTTTCTACTTCTTACAATCGATGCAGACAATTTTTATTTTGCACGAAGATCCGCAGTCTGGTAATATTTTATAACATTTGAGGATTTTAAAAATACTGCTGTGTTCTTTTTAACCTATTACACATATTTTCGAAGAAAATAAATTTCTAATTCGCTCCACTTCGTTATACTGCAGATAGAAAATTTGAATTTTGCATAAAGCTGTTTACAAATTACTATTTAAAGACTTGGATGAATTCTGATCTTTCCTATTACTAGTACTACTACCGCTGTCACGTTAAAATGCACCATTCATGTATTTGAACGGATATAGACTGTTACTTCATTCTCTAACATAATTGACCCAACGAGTATTTTTAGATATGAAGACCGTAGATGCAATTTTAGATTGAATTGATCTATTGAAGAACAGTGGACCGTAGATGTAATTTTAGATTGAATTGATCTATTGACGAACACTGGACCACAAATGCCAATCTTCGTCCGTCACACGTCACTCCTTACGGTAACCTTGTACGATACTTTTAATGGTTCGTGAAACGATAAAAATAGTGTGTAGTTTGCAGCAGATCGGCGGCCATATTTATAGGTTAACACGCTGTTATGGTAAATAACTTCACATCTGCTCCCGGAACTACTTTAACACGGAAACTAAAAATTTCTTCTGACCTATAGAACATATTTCCACATGGAAGAAGGAGTCTACTCCCTTGAAGTTGAGATTTTCGCAGCCCCGTAGCGCACCCCAGACCAATCAGCGACGCGGTGTCTCGCAGAAGAGGGCTGCGGTTCGTTCGAAAAACTGGGAGCGTCGAGGATGATAGTGAAGCCAATTCGCCAGTGCGATTTCTCGGCCGTTATCTCTCCCCGTCCCGGCGTTTTCGGGTGAAAGGCGACGAGCGGTGGCGTGATCTGGTTGATTTCCGCGGCAGACGACGCATTCCGGGGATCGCGATCGGCCCCGCAAAAGAGGGAGGAGGAATCATTTGCGTGGGCGGTCGGACCGGTTCGCCGGTGACATTCGTTTCTTTTGTCGTCTGGCCGCATTACGAGGGAAACGGGCCGGGATGAGACCGGAGGAAGACGGAAG
The DNA here is from genome assembly GCA_028455605.1 of Lasioglossum malachurum. Classification (NCBI taxonomy): domain Eukaryota; kingdom Metazoa; phylum Arthropoda; class Insecta; order Hymenoptera; family Halictidae; genus Lasioglossum; species Lasioglossum malachurum. The sequence continues at coordinate 6,238,686 of CM052312.1, forward strand.
ACGCTCCCGGTCCGCGCGTCGCGGCGTCCTCGGCGCCAGGTTCGAGATCCTCGCCGGAGGTTTCGCCGCTTTATACCAGGCACAATGCAATGGGCATCGTTATGGCCGAGCACCACCATAAAGACTAGCGTCACCCGCGGCACAAAGCGCGCTATTTTCCCACCCCCAACCTACGCCCCCTGCATATCCAACTGTGGCTGTTTTTTTTTTCGCCGCGCAACGTGCACCCTCGCGCGCACTCTATTCGACGGTAATGGCTTCTCTCGCATACTTACTGCACCTTCTACTCGTCCAGCTCGTCGAGAGAACGGCCTCCGAATTGTCCCCCTTGCCAAGTTACTTCTCTCCTGCTATATCATGCAACACCCGTTTTTTGGCAACCCCTAACAGGAACAGAGCAGATAAGTCAGCCCCCTTCGCAGCGACCGCTTTTTCGCTTTGGGTCCGTTGGAGCAGCGACGAGCAACCGATAAGCCAACGTGTCGTCCACGATTTTCGATACATTTTTCTTACTTGCCGGATATTTTTTCTTTCGCTGAACTGCTACTGAACAAGCTACTGTCACAGGAAGCGACACTTTACTGCGTTCATTCCCAGGACCGTTCGCGCCGTTATTTTTATCCGGACGCATGAATTTTTCGAACGATACGTCTAGCAACCGGAAAAGGCTTCCGGTGTTCCGTCTGTTGATAGAGTGTGAATATTTGAACAGGAACGGTATTACAGATGGAGGGTCCGATGAATTCGTTATGAGAAAAGACGCAGGTGCAACAGGAAACACCGAGATTCTGAGACCGGGAGATATGTGAGTGACGTAGATGCATCTGCGTTATGCAGAGTTGTTGCGCCAGTTTCCGGAGCTCCGGAAACGCTGTTTAACTTCTTGTGGGTCACTAGCACGTACGAGGTGTTTTAAAAAGATAACGGGAAATTCGTCTACGTGAATGTTAGCCCCTTAAACATAGTCTACATTAGATATTACTAGACTGCGGATCTTTATAAAAATTAAAATAAAATAATAATAGAAAATTAAAATTTCTTACCTAAATTTTGCAACAAACTGGAGTGAAATAGAAATTTATTTTCTTCCCTATTATACGTTTAGTAGGTTGAAAATAATATAGTAGTATGTTCAAATTTTCTTAATATTTTTGATGAGACCCTTTAAGGTTCTCTTTATTTTTGGGAACAAAAGAAAGTCACACGGGGCCATGTTTGACGAATATGGAGGCTGGGGTATCAGTACATTGTTGGTTTTGACCAAAAAATCACGAACCAGCAATGAAACTGACAGTATACTAAACATCGAATACGACAATCAACGTACAGACATTTTTCAGATATGTTTACCAACACAACAACGAAGAAAATTACAAAATTCCCGTTTATTTTTTAACACACCTTGTATCCAGGTGCAGAGATACGTAATCTTGGATTAATGCCATCAACGTCGGTATAAGTAGGTAAGCAAGAATAGAAGCTGAAATTGATCGAATTAACAAATCGAGTTCCGTAAATCTAGAGGTAATCAGGTTGGGGGGATGGCTCGTTCTACGAATTGCAGCTTGAAGACAAGTGGAAGATCACCGACGAACGACGGATTGGTCTGTTAGCGACTACGGATCCATTAATCGCACTCTCGTTCTGGCCAGCATCGGTGGAACGTTCGCCAACTCGACAGCAGCGGCGAGAAAGAACCGAAGAAGATGGGAAATGTAGCAATTGCCGACGTATAAACTCACTGGCTCGGTGCTTTTATGAGTCTAATATAAAGAAACGACCTTGGTCAACTATCTGCCAACAGCTAGACGATGTTTCATGAACTCCCGTCACGACAGCATAACATAATCCCTTTTTCCTCGCGGTTCCTTCGTCTCTCTCTCTCTCTCGTTAACTTTCTTCAGCTTTTCCTTCCGCCTCGTATTTTATTTCCTCGTACACGATTCAGTTCCGCGATCGTCTTTTTTATAGATTTTCTTCAATGCCACCGCGGTGGTTACACTTTTCCTCGGACATTGTCACACTAAACTTTCCGCTGAAAGTCATGTTTGATTTATGTTTATTGTCGCGGCCGGCTTTTTCCCACTCTCTTTTGCAATTCTCTCCCTTTGATTACGGCGAACGCGTAAAACACAAAAACCGACGTTTATTTATCGGCTGTATAAGGTCGTAAATTAAATTTTCGCATTGTTTTTAGAGCATTCATCGTCGCGAAACAAAACGCACGAAACCGTTTTCGATGAATTGCACACTCCTCCAACTAACCTTCTCCATTTATTTACCGGGATTGCAATTCTTCCGTGGACGGGATAGAAATGGATAAATAGAGGTGTGCGGCGATTGCAATATACTATACATTATTGAAGTACGGATGGTGTATGTATGTATGTGTGTATATTAACAGCCAATCCTGTATTTAGCTAAATTTGTAAAAATAGAAAATCAGATTGCAAGAAAGAAGTCGTTAACTTCTGGTTATCCACGTGCTCAATTTTGTTAATAGATCCGTTCCGGTTTTTCCTTACAATATTCCGTACAATATAGCGAAAAGGTTCTTTTAACCGCCAGAAAAAAATTTAGTAGATTGATCCACTTTTAAAAAATGTACCGCATTTTAAAGGATGTATCAAAAGCTTTCGACTCGCTGTATATTTACGACGGCTGTAAATCACGGTGCAACGCAAACCATAAATTTCAAGCTGTTACACAAGCGGTTCGCACGGGCCAGTATCCTCGCCGAAGCGACTGCGGTGCGAGTGCGTGAATTAGAAAAACAGCGGATTGATCGAAAAAGAAACGCAGAATTCCGGCGCAGCAACGTCCGCGTTCCAATCACGGGCCAGACAGGGAATGCAGTCACTGATATACACGCATGAAATACGATATTCAGGTAGTTTCGGAGCGAACCCATTCGGCTGCGCCGGGGGATCCCCCGTAAGCCGTGTGTCGCGGCCGAGATTTCGCGTAACAGCGCGGAAATATAACACCTTCATCGCCGGTGACGCGGTAATACTTGCAGTGTAACGTTTACCCATATTTCAGGCTCTCGAGCGCATTGAATGCAGTTACAGGCCGGAACACCGCGTGAACGCGGGTTTATTCGACGGTGTAAATCTTCGGGAATCCTCGAAGAATATGGGGGTTTCTGCTCGATTCATTTCGAGGGTTACGGAGACGTAGTGCGCCACCGACTTCGCCGCATTTTTCCTCGTGACCGTGGAGCGAGCCGTTCGTGAAATTCTGTCATACTTTCGCGAACGTAACGTGCCAGCGGAAATCAATTCCTCGGGACTATTCTTCGAGAATTATCGACCATCTTGTCTTTCAGTAGGCCAAATATAATGAAAATTTCGTTTCTTCGTAGACGTCGTTGTGGAGATGTGTTTGCAGCAAAATGAGGTATGGACACAATTGTCTGTGCCTTAGGCATTTATTGTCTCCAAATCATGCTGAACATTCGCAGTAAAAATAGAGTGTACTCCTACGTCAACGAAAGCCGATCAGAATCGACACCATTCAATCGGCAGTTGCTCAAACAATGAGTCCCCTATCCAAAAAAACTGGGTTAATCTACTCAGGCTGGCCGCTGTTTAACGTAAATCTACCCTGTCTGGCTGCTCGAGAGGATCCCGTCTAGAACAAAACAAACGCACAAATATTTGCGGGGGCCGCGATAAAAGCTTTCGAGCACGGGCGATTCATGGCGTCATCGTTTACCCGGAAGCTGGAGCGGGCGGACAGAAAAAGACGCGAGGAAGAGCACGCGGCTAGGGTAAGAAACGCGCGAAGTCTTCGTCGGGAGATCTTCGAAACGAGGAGAAGAAACCGGAAATATTTCCAGAGCGGCGGACCAAGTTTTCAGCGACGCACTAATGGCGACGTTTTATCACGATCATCGAGCCGCGATTCTGCATGCGACAAGCCATCGTTACCCCTCGCGACCCCCGACGCTTTCCAACCCCCGCAGCTTTTCACCCCCGTCCCTTTTCACGGACAATCACCGGTTCCCCTTCTTCCGTGGCACCGAGAATCCCCCTGCCCTCCACGCTGCCACTTGACACTAGACAGTCTCTTCTGTCTAGTGGGGTGGCTGCATCCGCAACGTTCAAAAACCTCTGGCTGCACCGCCGAGCGCGTACACACGCGCACCGACGCGTCCTGCCGTACATAAGCTTGTAGATGTGTCGCGTGCGTGCATACGCGCATCCCGGATGCGACAGCCGCACCAGACAACGCTTCAGACACCTTTGACCCTGGGCTCTTTCGCTTTGTTCGTTTCACGGAGGATTTCAGTTGCGAAAGAGACCCGGCGACACCCTCGCCAGAGATTAACCCTCGCCAGACGGTCCTCGGACAGTCTTCCCCCCCAACAGAACTGTGAGACCGTGTTTCCGATTTGTTATAGTCATTTTATTAAGAGAGGACGGGATGATCGCTGTCAATCATGGTCAATACTGACACAGCTTCAGTTTTTAATTTTTCTTCTTCTGTTACAGCGAAGGGCAACAATCTTCTTTTGGTTCTCTACGTGATGCAGCCAATATTGATTTATTCATAAATGTGCTGTTGATACGGAAGACTATATCCTTGATGAGAGGTTAGTAAATTCTAAGTTTGAAAAGCTTTCTTTACAGTTTAACTTGATTCATACATAAATGAATTTATTTTTTACGTTTTTAAGTTTTCTTCTTCATTTTGATTTACAGTGAAGGACAGCAATCTTTATTTGGTCTTCAACGTGTGCTAGAGCCAATATCTTCTGTACAGAATATAAGAGGCAAGTAAATTCTAAGTTCCGAAATGCACTGTTTTTTTTTTTTTGTAAGTTTTTAATTTTTCTACTTCATTTTTACAGCGGAGAAAAGCAATCATCATTTGGTTCTCAACGCGATAGACATACTTGATTTACGATGATTGATTTGCATTGATACATGAATCGTGCCGAACAATCTCCCATCGCGAATTACAACGATCCGCAATCATCAGCATAATCTCGCGAGAACATCGACCGAGGGTCTGGCGAAATAAAAAGTGTTTGATACCTGGAAGACGATTTAATGGCCGCAGAGCTTCCCGAGGAATATCGGGACGCGGGATAACCGAGCATGTATGCATAGCTCATAGGGGAATGTTCGAGCTCTTACCTTCGATTTTTCTTCAGAAGCGTAGACAAACGTCGCTCGTGAATATCGAGATCGGCCAGAGGAATTCCCTATTCCCGGCGTACTTCAGCTAAGGCGAGAGGAGTTGGATATACGAATCGAAACGTAAAAGCGTCGTCCTCCCGGCAGCTAACCTCCCATACCTCCCCGTCGACCACCCTCTTCTACCACCCTGCCATTAATAGTATGCATTTATTCGGAGACGCGGAATTAGACCAGGGATTGCGGTCGCAAGCAGAAGTGGGTGCTCGCCGTTTGAAAATCGCTGGGCAAGACGCTTTTGAATTATTCAATCTTCCATCGATGGAAAACCGTCGGCTTCTACTTTGCTCTCTTCCTTCTTCCCTCCCCCTTTCACCCCAACCCCTCTCTTCGTGACACTTATCCCCGCACCGTACCTTTACCACCCGCAACCTAATATTAGCCAACTAACCTTTTTGCACTGGAGTCGCTTTTATACGCGACACCCTGACAACATCGACTCTTCTTGTTTCATTCTCAGCCATGAATTATGATCGATGCACAGATGACGGATCTAGCCGGTCAAAATTCGATGCTGGTAAACGTTAGTGTAGCTTTGATCCATTCCCAAGTGGCACTGTTGTAACTTAACTGAATAGCAACAAACTGGAGCGGAATAAAAAATTACTTTCCCTTTTAATATGTTTCGTAGCCTGAAAGTAATACATTTTTCAATTCTTCTAATGTGTTCGCTGTTTCAAATTACGTCTAGTGATTTCTGTCGTGTAACCAGTTAAAACAGGAATCAGTTAATGATTGAAGGAAAAAATTGATCATTGACCATAAAATTGAGTCTCTGCTACGATAATGTCCTTTTCGAATATAAATTAATTAAATTAATAAGAGCGATAAGTACGATCGTTCGGAAAATGAGCATTATTTTAGCATATTGGAAAATTAATATTTCCATACGGCTACTCTTTGTACAATTGAAATTCCATATTCTACAGTTAATAATCTGACTGCGGGTGACATGCTTTAAATTCCGTCTGGTCGAATGGTATTTTTGGAATCTCTTTGCGTGCGTAATATAATGTGGTTAATCATTGTCAACGGCTTTCATAATACGTTTAGAAAGAACGGTGACGAGTTTATTAAAATCCAATAGCAGACTGCGGATCTTTATGCATTTATAGGAAAATTGAGTAGATGAAATTAAGAATTGTAGGCAAATTTTGAAAATTGAAAACGTTGATATATGATTTCTGTATTCAAATTATTAAGGGAATAAATAACATTGAATTTCAATTTTTATTTTGCATAAAGATTCGCTGTCTATCTATTAAATTTAATCCTGCTCCGTTCGTTGGGCCTAAGACTGTGTGATATATTTGGATGCAGTGACGCGTTCATTTTATTGAAGATGAGTTTATATTTTAGAAAAGTATAAAAGCATCTTCAGTACAAGATCAGCGACCTAGAAAATTCTATAAAATAGAAGTAATTTTCCGATGGAAAGAAAAATTGAAAAGTTCAATTAATTCCGCCTGCCATTCTCAGCATTGAATTTATAAACTAGCAACCTCGCGACATCAGCTTGAACAATTTTGTCTCGCAGTTCTTTGTGATAATTTCGGTACGTTTGAGCCGAAAAGAGGGCCGGGGAACATTTGGTCGTGTCTTGTGGAATTTAATGGGAAATGGCTGTTACACGAGTGGTTCCAGCGTAGAAACAGCGATCACGGAGACTGCAACGGCGCTGCGCCGCCGACTGCAGCCCGGAATATGCATCTACGTGGTCAAAAGCCGGTCAGATTCAATTACGAGCCAGTTTAATAATTCCTCGGCAGGCAAGTCACGTACAGCGCCCAGGCCAGGAGTTGTCTCTGCTCGGTTCAGCGAAGTTAGGAACATGTTTTTGAGCTTCCCGGTCGCATCGTTGCCGGTTCGCGAATCGAAGCGCCCGTGCAGCGCAGTTTCCCCCCGTGGAAAGTGGCCCGCGAAAGACACGGCTGTATTCTTGAATACCGAAACGAGAATTCCAGTTCTCGCGATCCGCTCGGAGGAAGCCGTGACACGCTCTCGGGGAGAAGCAGCCGCCGCCGTCGGGAGGAGCTGCTCGGCTTTTCCAAAACTTCGGTGTAACTTAAATTATAGTTTAAACGACGAGTCTCGCGGCATTAGTCCCGTCCCGCTCCGCTTTTAATAATTGAACACCCCTTTGAGCCCGGCGAATTAACTTCCTCCCGCTAGATACCTGCAAATTAATCACTCGCGTTATTCCGAACGTTTCGGATTCGCGAGAACGGCCAAAGAAAACTCGCTCTGTTCCAAATTCGTTAAACGTTTCGTACGCTGCTCGGTATTCAGCGGCCCGGCGAGTTTCAAAATTGCGGCCAAACTTCGGGTGGCATCTAGACAATTGCGAAACGATTCGCTATTGCGTACGTGTTAATGCGGGAAGCTTGAAAAGATCGAGTGCTAATGCATGCTCGCGGTCCGTGGAATTTAATGGGTCGGGTGCGGGAGCTTCTGGCTTCTGGATAGAGATCGTTCCTAATGCAATCGCGGAATTATAATTAATTTCGAATGCTAGAATGAGACAAGTCAAACTGATTTAGAACGAGAGAGAATAATAAAATAGTCGGAAGAAAACTTTCGTAGAATTCATATTTTGTTTTAGTACCGCGAATTTGTCGAATTTAATACTGAATCTACCGAGTTTTAAAAGTAGCTGGTACATGTTGCATTGTAAAAATAACAAGATTAAACTTATTTGAACCTTGTTCATATTATAATGTCTGCGCTATATTAAATACAGGGCGAATCTCGTAACGTGACGATCTCAAATAACTCGTAAGCTACTAGTTTACAAAATAATATTTCCAACAAAACTTGCATGGTTACAAGGGGGCCATACAATAAAATAGAAAATCTGTAACCGGTCATTTAACAGGTGGTGGTACGTTCAGTGTTAGAATTGCAATTCACATCGGAATCCACAAACCACTGATTACATTTTTCTTCCAGGTAGATTGGGGTGACGTGTTAAGAAGATAATTTCGGGTTCTCGCGCACCTCTAATCTTTGGAGCGAGTGTGCACGTTAGAGCGTCATCCGATAAAGTCTCCGTTAAGTGGACTTCCGCCGTGAGGCGGAAGAAACGTGTGCCCGTAGAGATCCCATAAAAACACTCTCACGGGCCGGCTAAGCCGAAAAGGTACGGGTTCCCATCGATTCTCGCAAGCAGACTAGACGCGTCGCGTCGCCTCGCGTCTCGCCTCGCGGGTATATACGCGGCGATGTGTAAATTACAGAACGGCAGGCTATACACGAGATTACGCTTGTCTACCGAGAAAGACGCACCAATAACATTTTTCACGGGCGACTGCCGCGATAAGTGCTTCAACCTGGCAAGCTCGTCGCTTCCGATACTTATCGTGGCGCGTCCGCGTATGAATCACGACCATTGTGCCCCGGGAACTTGATGAAAAGTCACCGGCGATAATATTGGTACGTCGCGAATGTTTTCCTTTTTCCTCCGCCATTCTTTTTTTCCCCGTTTCGCGAACCTGCCGCGTCTCGCCGATCCGTTTCTCGCATTTCCATCGTATTTCCACGCGCCGCAGACCACTCACCCTCCGTCCGCCCATATCACCCCTTCACTCTATCCTATCCGGCTCTATAATAATGAAGTTGTCAGTTTTTGCGGTACGTTCTCCTGGTACATCAACCCGTCCCACGTCTATACACTACCCTGCAAAAGTATACGGTCAGTTGCGCGACTGCTGATTATTCGCCGACACGCTTTAACGTTTGCAATGTTGTTCGTAATGTCGAGTGTACAATAGGATATTTTATATTTTAAGCCACGTTGCACACTGACAAGGTAGTTCAGCCAACCGTAACACGCCGATTTTTATGAAATTTTGATGTGATGTAGAGCTCAAAAATATATTTCACACGTGTTTTTTTTTTATAGCTGCCGATATTCGTGTTGAGGGAGTGAAAATAACCTTCGAAGTTGAGGTGAAAAATCCATTTAATTGAATATCTCTTTGGATTCTGGACTAGCAGTCCTAGACGAAAATTTCAAAATCCAATTTGTACGTCTTTGAACGTCGAATTTTTTAGTCTAAACTGATTTTAACAAATTAATTCTTTTTTTGGGCTGCACTTTTGCTTCCATAACCAGAAATTTTTGCCTCCTTCCTATGTAATCCAGTAAGTTTGGTTCACTTGTTACAGAGAGATTAGCGCACTGGTCTGTTTGCAAGAAATTCCGAAAAATTGCTAAAAAAATAAATCGTTTACAGGGACGTCTCCCCTTACGTTCGGTCGGGCGCGTTCGCGCGCACGCGAGCCAGAGGGGATATCAGCGGCTCCCATCTATGCGTGAAAAATGACGGTGATATATCAGACGGGTTCGTCATTAATCATCGGTCGTGAGCACGGTCGCGCTGCAAAGTCCTTCGAGCGGAACCGTCGACGCCCGCCTGGGAGAAATCATCATCCGACACGCCCTTCGCCGAAAAACGAGGCGCTCCGCGAATCCCCAGACGAAACCGTGCAGAAATGGAATTCTCCGCGGGTCTCGTCGCGGATTGACAAAGCCCGACGCAGCTAATCGAGTTCCCGGCTGCATCGGCCGGAAAGTTTTTCTCGACGGGGAGGGTTGCAAACCGTGACGTCTGATGATAGCTGCGAGACAGAGAAGTTACTTTTTTCGCAAAAAGCTGCTTTACTCCCGTAGGGCAATTTTTGAGAATTTTCTCGCTCGTTCCGGTCGAGAGCCGCAGATTTTACTGATTGAGATTTTTCATTATACAGAATTTTGTACAGCCATTGTATTCGCGCATACTTATTTGTTTTCGTTATGGTGATTAGAATCATCTCCAAATTGTTTTTTTTTTCTGTTGAAAAAGTCGATCTTTTTCTCTTTGAATTAGAGTTCCCGTATCCAAGTCATTCTGGCATGTAATACTTCGCATGTAATACGAAACATTTTTTCGTACAACAAATAACTTGCGAGTTATTTGAGATCGTCACGTTACGAGCTTCACTCTGTATTATTAGTCGATTTTATAGATACCGACGCTTCAATTACTGCGTTGGATGCAGAGAACATAAATAAATATTAGGTCGAACCGTAAATTACTGACGAGTAATTTAAACCAATATTATTTATGACCCGATCAAATGTTTAATTATTTACTGTAAACCCGCCGCGACGTTCAAAAGCAAAGTTTATACGTAAAAATAAAATAAATACATTTGGTAAATAATGTCGTCGACGAAATAATTTTATTTACTGAGCGAACTTCATGTTTCGAACGTTCAAAATCAAAGTAGCAGAAACTAACAGTTAAAAGAGTACTCGGTGATTTAATATTGAAATGTTTCTACCGTTAAATAAATTGCTATAATTTTATGGAAGGTGGTAAGGGTAAACTTTATTTTACCGGACTCATAGTTTGTACCTTTCTCCTATAAATTATGATGTATTTGGTATGTAATCCATTAGATTTATATCCGGGACGGCTGCAGGTCGAAGTTTCGATCCTGTAGGATCAATGGTTCAGGAGCTATGCTTGCTTAAAGTTGAGCAATCTGCAGTGTTTTTTACGGGTAAGGGCGCCGCCATATTGGTTTTTAGTGACGACCGTGAGCCGCTTACCGAGCAGAACCGCCAAGAATAATTTCATTCTCCCCCCGACCTAATCATAACCAACTCGGTAAGCGGAGCGCGACCGTCACTACGAATATGGCGGCGCACTTACCTGTCAAAAACACTGCAGATTGCTCAACTTTAAGCGACCATAACTCCTGATCCATTGATCCTACAGGATCGAAACTTCGATCTGCAGCCGCCCCAGGTACAAAACTACTGGATTATCTACCAAATAGTAAAGTAAAGAGCAGCCGGTGATAATATTGCAAGAAATGTCGGAGTGCATGAAATGCGACAGGAATACGATCATTGTTCGTCGACGAAAATATAGCACCCCCGCGGCAGCTCGTTCTATTAATTTTTATATCGGCAATACAATTTCATCTCGAATTTGATTCGAGCGTCGCGGCTCGATCGTTCGAAAAACACATTCTCTCGGCGGCAATTTATTAATAATCAGCCGGCGCGGAAGACATTAATATAATTCCACTTAATGAATAAACGATATTCCGGTCTGCGGCGTTGCGGGCACGGTAAAAGGCCAATATTTACACCACTGCTCGTCGGTTGTAATAAACAATCCCGTTAAATGTTTACGTTCTCGACGGTCAAAAGCTCGGTTATGCTCGTCGGAGTGTCTTGCTGCCGCGCTGTGTATATGTAGTTGTCGCGCATTGTCAACGAGCGGAGATTTCATTGGCGCAGCGTCGTGACAAGCCGCGAGAACAGAATTGTCGAACGACAATCGCTCCCTATCGTACGTTTGATTAACTCGAATGCATCGAAATTAATGCGCGACGCTTAACTATTAACGAGGTCCTCTCATTCTGTCGAGTATTAATACAAATTACGCTGAAACAATTTTACCCCATCGACAAATTGTCACACCGCGCTCGCTCGAACACGATGGACGATCAACTTGACAGCACAATTTGTCTGGGAGCTCGTTAAAATTTCACAAATGCGCTCGTGCTTCTTGGAAACGGTCGAGCTCGGACACGCGGACCGCAGTTCCGCGGCTTTTCGACGGTCGAACGAAGCCACGAAGCATCGAATAAGAAATCTTTACGAGACCTCTCGGTGAGTTGTGATTTTCTGCTGGTTTTAACCCCTTGCGGTACCTTTTCTCTTACGGTTACAGTGATTAGAAGAAGAAAATGTATATTTCTTGTATGGCTGCATTTATTTTAACACCTTGCCCTACGTTTTATCTTACGGTTTCAGTGATCAGAATTTTCTTTGTAGAGAAACTTTATATTTATTTTATATTACATTGACAAAAACAAAATAGAATTTCATCTCGGTTTAAAGGAGATTAATAACATACATATTAATTAGAGTCTTTAATAACACGGTAAAAATTATTGAAGCTTGTCAATCATGACAATCATGAGGTAAATCAGATTACCATTTATTTCGAAGATTTCGTTGATTAATGACCATTGCTCGAATAAAAAAATTGGATTTCATTTCACCTTTAAATACCGAAATTACTTTCTCGCCAGCACGATCCAATTAATTCCCTCTTCGGTAACATCAATGACCTTTTCACAAAAATCAGATTGTTCGATCTGGATTGTTGATCGGCGTCAGATCGTTTCGTCTCCCCGCGCCGCGAGTGGTGCTGGTTAAAATCATCGGAACCGTATGAATGCAATTAGCCGCGCTCCGAAGCGAGAGAGAAAAGCGAGTATCGCGTATCGACGTTTCGCGTTCCATCGTTCGCGGGCGACGGTAATGATACAATGCTCGCGTGTTGCGTCAATACGCGCGAGTACGCGTCAAAGTGCGTGCAAACTAAGCGTTCGCGCGCCCACGCACATTGTCGATCGTTTGTATACACGGCAGGGATGAAGGGGAGGGTGTGAATGAGGCATGCAGAGTGAAAATCGGGGAGAAAGAGTAAAGGTTCATTCACAGTAGAGCTACCCGCGGTGATGAGGAAATTTTGTTGTACTGGGTAAATGAAGCTTGACAATTTTCATTAAAAGGATCTTTTATTTAAACGATTCGTCCCGCTCTTTTGTGCGTGTTCGGCTAACTGGAACATATGAGAGAGACCCTGTAGGGATCGTTGAAAATTTTTCACGCGTTTCTCCCTTGAAATCCCTTCTTTGCACCACGTAATAATTTCTTCCTCTTGCATTCCCACGTATAGGGATCGTCATAACTCGAATGTGAATGGAGCTTAACGCCGAGGCGCGAAGTCGCGGGGAAACGAGGGTGCGTGGGAACAAACAAAGAAGCGTCGAAACAAATATACACCGAAAAGGAGACAACGCACGGGAGGAGGCAAAAAGAGAAAAGAAGGGGAAAGAGAGCATTGAACAGCGCCGATGTCATTATAACCGAGCAGACGACGGGATCTCCGATCAATTTATCCGACATCCTCGCTGCGAAACATTCGACGCAATTTTGTCGTCGGGATACCTACCGCGGAATCCTGCAGATTACTTTACAGAAGATCCAATAAAAAAATGAAACCTAAGCGCCTCCTCGTTTGGGAGATCCTCGACTACGATGCTCCCGCCCCTACAGATTGGGCTGGCCCGTGAACGAGGCTTAAGTGCCATCGAGAGTAACGATGCCCACTTAAAAATCGTGATTTGCACAATTCGACCCCCGAGTCTGAAGAGACGCGCGATCTCTTCCTTCCTGCTGTCACCATTTTCATACTTAAACGCGACACACGTGGCGCACGTGCCACCTGGAATGGTACCCGCTGAGCTTTTCATCATTTTAATGAGTAATCATGCTGGCAGCGATTAATACGGCTCGACGAGCAGGATGTATAACCGAACATGATAATTAAAATGCCGGAGTGATCCACCGTGAATTAATATGGGGAAAAGGCGATATATATATATATATAAGTTATGTGCATGTACAATACAATCATTTTATGTATAAGTCTACTATGAATAAATAAAGGAAATGTAATGAAAATGCGTATCTGCGTTTGTATTTATTGAGTCACCAAATATTCCCAAACCTACGACCCTTCTTTGAGACTTTTCTTTGAGTTACACTACTGTTTCCCGCCAACATATACGCCCGTCTGACTTGTCGTTTAGTTGTACTACTGAATTTCGAATACCTCTTGCGATATCATGTTCTCCTAATACAAAGTTCAATTTTCGGGGTTTTCGAAAATTTTCGCCAATTTTCGACCGTCTGACTTGTCGTTGAGTTGTACTACTGAATTTCGAATACCTCCTTCGACATCATGTTCTCCTAATACAAAGTTCAATTTTCGGGGTTTTCGAAAATTTTCGGGAATTTTTGGATTTCTAATAGGAGAACATGATGTCGAAGGAGGTATTCGAAATTCAGTAGTACAACTCAACGACAAGTCAGACGGTCGAAAATTGGCGAAAATTTTCGAAAACCTCGAAAACTGAGATTTGTATTAGGAGAACATGATATCGAAGGAGGTATTCGAAATTCAGTAGTACAACTCAACGACAAGTCAGACGGTCGAAAATTGGCGAAAATTTTCGAAAGTCTCGAAAATTGAACTTTGTATTAGGAGAACATGATATCGCAAGAGGTATTCGAAATTCAGTAGTACAACTCAACGACAATTCAGACGAGCGAAAATTTTTCGAAAACTTAATTTTTGTCTAATTTGAAAAATGATCTATCCAAAATTCTCGAGGTTGTTAATCTATTATTCTATTAAATATTCATGTACAGGGTGGGAAAAAAGAACACATGTAACTGTTGTAACAAATATTCTTTATTGTTCACCAAAAGAATTACAATATTAAACATGTATCGTGTTTCATACAATTAAAAATTACTAAAGTAAGAGGCTAGTAGAAATGACTGTTGTAACGAAGAACAGGATGATATGCTTCACTCGTGTGCGAAGTTCCAAAATTTCTGGACATTCCGGTTCGCCTAATCTCGCTTGTAAGATACGTAGTTGAGCACAGGTGCAACACGATAAGCGATACGCAGAGAACCGAGAGCTCAACAAATACATTGACTGACGGATTACTCGAGGGCAAGCCGCAAATCCCGCGAAGATGTAACGAAACTCTCAAGAGCGTGGGTCGTGCGTGTATATGTAACCTGTAACCTGTAACCTGCAACCCCTGTAACGTGTAACGACGAGCTAGGTCGAGACGTCAGTCATCCGTGTTTCATATTACGATGAGCGCAGCGAAAGAGCCGAGCGTTCCCGTGTCGAGTCGGTAGTCACGAGGTAAACGTAATAATTACGATCGATACGGCAGCGCGGATTTCACGTGACACGATAGGACACAATCCTGGTTGACGGAGGAAGACAATCGTTTTGTGGAAAATCGAACGGCCACGAAACGACGGGACGGGACCGAACGCCCCATCTGGTCGAGGAGGATCCTGACGAACCGGGGCTGGATAAAAGAAGAAGGAAACATCGATAGAGACAGCTCGTGCAGGGGGAGAGTCGACGAAACACGCGACATGCGAGGGAGTATCGATTGAGCAACCGGGTTGGATCCCTGTTGCACGTACACTACCTGCAGAAAGTTCCGAAGCTCTCCTGGACGTCCAGGATTTTCAGCCCTACCGCCGGATTAAAACTTCTTTATCGTTCATAATTACCAGGCAGCGGATCTTCACGCAAAATGAACATTTTCTACCTGAAATGCAACAAACTGGAGCGACGTGGAAAATTAATATGTTTCATGGGCTGAAAATAATATTTTTAAATTCCTCTGGTGCCTTCACTGTTTTAAATTATGTCTAAACATTTTCTATCTGCTCTGTAACAAAGTAGAGCGAAATGGACATTTATTTATTTCGAAATATGTGTAATAGGTTGAAAACAGTATAACTGCATTTCTAAATTCTTCTAATGTTTCTAGTGCTTGAAATTACATCTACCCATTTTTGCTATCAATGCATAAAATCCGCTGTCTGATAATTACGTAACACGTGCTTGAATAAACAAGTGATACAAACAAGATTCTGGCAAATCTACTGTTAAAGGACATAGAGTTAAAGGGCATGTACAAAAATGTCTTGGGGAAATGCTTAAAAATGATTCTCTGTGCACAAAATGCCTTAAAATAATCGTTTCTTAAACAACAAATACGTGTCACCAGCAATTTCGACTACTATAATGCATTGTTAACAATTCTACAGTTCAGTCGTAAACATTGCGACCCGAGGACTCGCAAAATCTTTTAACAGACACTCTAATACCAGACCGAGCTATGCAACGTGTCTAAAAGCTTCGCTTCGACAAAGTTTCTTGCAGAAAGAAATTACCTCAGATTTGATCACCCTGCAATCGCACCGCGTTGGTATATCACATCGCCACGGATCGACGAATGAGAATATTCCGGCAATCCACCTGTCTCCCGTGGCGAATCGTCTCGAAACTTTCTGCGGGTAGTGTAGGTCAACGGAGTTGGCGTATTATTCTCCACTTACCCTCTCCCCGGGGGTTTGGGTTGGTAAAGAATATGGGAACACGACGTGAAATCGCTCGCGTGCCGCATGAATCATCATTCATTTCGTGTTACGCGAGCTGACGCACGCGTCGGTGTACTACGCTTGCAGGTAGCTCCACAGCAAACCTCGTAACAGTGTGTTCACCCTCTGATAAACCCCCTGCTCACCCCGGGACAAAGTCGTGCTGGTGGACGCGGGACTTTTATCTGCGGAATCGGTTTACATGACCGGCATCTGATAAGCTCGCTACCAAACACAGTGGGATACCCCTTATTTACCCCGTTTTTGCTTCGAAACGCTCCACCTTACTCCAGCCGTTCCCGGTTTCTTCGATTCTCTCGTCCATCTGCTCGTCCAGCCGCGCATCAACCCGATCCACCCTCGTCAAGGCTACGTCCAGGAGAAGCTACCGTTCGTCCACGAGAAGATGGCACCGAGAAACTTCCGGACTGAGTTGCCAGGAAAAGTCTCTACGCTTCCGTATCTGCCATTAAATTCTCTCTGCGCGAACAGAATGCAGTTTTCCCGCGATACTACGTTTTTTAGATTTCAGAAACAACGGTGCTAAGCTATTATAGAGAACTTATCGTATTTTTAGAAGTGTTACAAAATTGTTGCGGGTGACTGTATCTACGCTCCACTACCTGCTCCCCTTTTCCGCGTTCGAAATATTTCGCAATAGCCCGAATCGCTCGACGAAGAAAACAAATAAACCTGTCGAGTGTGACTGGAAGAGTTGAGTGGGGTCTCGGAGATCCCCCGTTGCTCCGCCGTCATTTCGCGTGCCATCTTCTCATGGACGGACAGCACACGACGATCGTTATTCTCTGGCTAGTTGTCTTCGGAATAGCTCCGTCGTTCACCGATGGATTTCCCGAGAAACGCTCTCGATATTATCAGAAAATGGAGTTGAACATTGTTTCTCCCTCGACCTACATTGCGACGAAAGTATACGGCCATTGCTTCGAAGATGCGACGCTGTGTGATTGCGTGGGAGTGGGTTACACCTGCGTCCCCACCTGGGAGTAGAGTTCTGAGATGCGACTGTTTCACACCTGTGTCCCGTTCAGAGTAGATATTGCGTCCAGTGTGTATTGTGTTTGTGTTGTCTGGCTTACTGAAAAGTTAATCATTTTGATATTATTATTATTGCTTTTTATCAGCACATCTTGTAGATAATACAGTGAACCACAAAAATGTTTTTACAATATCGAATCATGTGAAAAAAATGTTGGAAAAATCGTTTACCACTACATCATTCAGTTTCCCAGAAATAAATTTCTAAAAGTGACCAATTTTTATAGGATTTGATTAATCCCATCTCTTCCTATATCCTGAAGACAGTAAAAGTAGTCACTGTCGTTGCTAGGCAGTCCCAGGGCCAAGAGAAGCCCGAAGAGTAAGGGACACGAAGGTCGTTAAGCTATATCCACAGTGAAGCAATAACGAGCTTAGTTGATGTTGCATGTGCCTCGAAAAAGTCGCCGGTTTTGCCAAACGAAAGAGGAGGAGGTAAGAGAAAAAGTAGCTCGACGTTGCTTCAGTGTGGACACAGCTTAAGACGTCGCTACCCTGCGAATTTTATGGGAGCGTGACGGAGGTACAACGTTAACCCGCTTTTACCGATAATCTTTCGGTATCTTCGTGAACATGTCGTCGCATAATGTCGTCGGCGTGTATAGACGACACCGGGGTAATTAATTACGAGAGCGTTGGCCGACACCGTAAGCCAATTAACGCGTGAGCCGTCCTCGAGGCTCGTCCTCGTCGCCGGTCGTTCCCGTTCCGTCGCCGATGCCTGGAGAAACGTCTACACGAATAGAAAACGCCTAACGAATGGAGCTTGCGCGACGAACGACCGACTCGACAATCGCATTCGTCTAAATTGAGAGCGGGAGAGTCGTTGTGTATTGATTAACGCCGGTAAGCATCCAGCCAGAAAGCAAAACAGGGGATCAATGGCTCCGGCGCGGCTCGAATGAACGCTTTTAGCTTCCTCCAGCGGGCCAGGTGCTCGTGATTTACCAATCTGTTTCACCTGAAAGCCGACTGCGAAAAAATATCGGTATAATTGGCATAAGTGAATACCGTTCGCTGCGGAACACGGATATACACCGACCTGCCAGCCGGTATTTCATCATTTGTTCCGCGAAAAGCGAAATTGAACTGCTCCTGCTAGTGCGCTAATGAAAAGCGAATGAATGTTTGAATCGTTCTACAGGTTGACCCGTCGCAAACGCTTCTGATTTACTGGGCCACGCGCGATGCAACCATCGCCGGACTTGTTCGGAACGTTGTCCGTGCCGAGCTCGAGGTATGTCGGCGATAGAGTCGACAGGGTTTTGGAACAGTTCACGCGTTCACCAGCTCGTTCTCGCGATCAAATGTTTCAAATGTGATTTATAGGAAAAATGTTTCCGATCTTTCGCTACTCATATTACGTTAAAAAGTCTTTATATTTTATCTACTTAAATTGAGCCTGTGATAAGTAGACTGTGGATCTTTATAAAAAATAAAAATTGTCTATATTGATTGCAAGAAATAGATAGACATTCAATTTAAAAAAATTTGTGGGAAAATATTGATTGTGGGAAACAGGAATAACATAACAATTTATTTCTTTCCTTAACGACTTCGTTACATTAAAAGTAACACAGTACAACGTTCTTCAATTGTCTAAATATTTTACTATTTCATATTTCACCCAACCAATTTCTTCATAAACGCATAAAGATCCGCAGTCTACTGATAAGTATGCATCAACTATAATTTCCTCTCACATTTTCCTGCGTCACACAAAATACGAGAAATATCTCGAACGACCTGTTCAAGCTGAACGTCGTCGTTCGTCGTCGATGCGATTACAGAACGGTCCTCGGTTCGCGCGTAATTATCCCAGTTATTATTTCGAGGCGTAATTAAGCGTCGCCGGCACATCAAAAGAATGTCCTTTTGATCTGTTATCCGATAGTGACATCAAACGATCCGTCCACCGTTTGATCCGTCACTCCGCGCGTTAATAGCCATAAAAAAAAAGTCAGCCTCTTCTTTATTCAGATGTCCGCTCGCTCGAATCGGAATAATCTCTCTTACATCTTCGAGGGAAGATGTAAAAATAATTTCATAACTTCATCGCGACGTCGAAACAATGAACTCCTTTTACGCTGATTCGCTATCAATATCATTAGAAACGCGCGAAGGAAGGCACATACTAATGAAACTGGTAAAAGGCTAAACAAATGATATTCTTAGTTTGTCCTGAATTTCTTCTAAACAAATATCTTTAGTTGAAAGTTCCATACGATTCTTGATCATTTTCAATGAATTCAATATAATTTTTACGAATTTAAATATCTCGAAACAAGAAATACACGATTTACACCACATTCAGAATTATTAGACCGCGGATTTTTATGCATTTATGGCTCATAAAAATTTTCAAGAAAGGGTGGAATATAAAATTTGATAGGATTTTGTGCAGCTTTAATTTGTTTTGAGATCCGCAAAGGCTGTTGCCATTAAAAATAGGATTTCAGTTAATTCCACGTTCTTAAAATTTGTCTAAAAAAATTGGAAAATGCATGAACATCCGCAGTTTAATAATTCTGGACACATTGGAACGTTCGAGCTGCGTGAGAGACCCTGCAGAAAGGAACGCGACACGACGACGGCGGACAGAAGATGGGTTCGCGAGAGGCAGTCTCTTTCGCAGCACGTTCGCGAAAGTTTTCTCGCGAATACCCAAAAATGTCCTCTCCCTCTTCCACGATTGGTCGGCTAAGTTGAGGAGCAAGGGCGGAACAGTCTGCGCCGGTTAAATAATAATTGGCCGGCTGTCAGTCGGCTCACGTGCTAAACTTTATTGGAATTGGATCCGTAATCTCGGCACATTTCCCCAGATGCAGAGACTGGGTTGTAGGTGCGCCTCGGTCCCTCTAGGCTGGTTCCCTCTCTCGTCCTGGCAGAGTCTCCTTCGCGCAGGATACCAGATGGGGATGGATCCTAATCCGACGGCCTACCTAGCCGCCGTGATACCTTCGCGTTTCGACGGAACGGTTGCTATACAAACACGGCCGATACGAGTCGCTCGATTTCGGCTCAACGTCACGTTACCTGTCGCATTAGCCTGACTCTCGAACGAGAATTGCGCGAGCGAACACCGATTGTCCGGGATCGGTTTCTCCACCCTCTGCGACGTCTTCCGGCGAACCCAGAACTACAGGGTTGTACCCTGTTACACGCCCGACCATAAGCAGCAACCAGTAGACAGCGGATCTTTATGCGAAATCAAAATTTTCCACTGGAATTAAAAACTTCTTTTGAAAATCCTTCATATCTTATTAACATACTAGCTGAATATACATACTAGGTGTGCAGATACTTATGGACGGGAATGTACGCGTATCGAGTGAACCGGAAAGTTTTGGTCGACGATGAGGGACGATGATCCGAAATTGTTTGTCGAGTCACGTTTAACGTTTGAGTATTGAACGCTGAAGTGGGGACCCTAGGATGTCCTTGTGAATGGCAACGTGGCTGATTCAGGTGAGACTTGATGTCGCCAGGTGAGGAGGTAAACTCGAAATGTAAAATATCAGCTTTGGAAGAGATAGCCTGTCACATACCAGGAAGGTAGTAAAATCAAATAATTTTTCCCGAGCATTTCCGGTACGATATTCATAAAAGTTTCGAACCTGTTCGACCGAGATTCGAATATACTTGCAAGTATAATTTCCGGTTCCCAATGTTTGGTATAGATTCGAGTATACTTAGGAGTACCATTTCTGTTTTTTGATTGATTGAGTCGGACTCAATCAATCAAAGTTCGAACCTGTTCGCGAGGTGCTTGATCCCATCCGTAGTGTTGAGATGCTCGAGTCCGCAGTGTGTCAACCAGTGTTCAGAGTCCTGGAAACGGTTTCTGCATTGTGGCACGGGGTAACGTTTCTGTGCTTGGCTCCGCGATCTTATTTAACATCAAACAGCCCGAGGTGCAGCGATAGATCCTTTATTCCCGTCAATTTTAAGCAGCCAATCGAGTAGGACGACGGGGTTCGGCGCGCAGCTCTCCTTTCTGTTGCTCCGCGACGGCGCGGTGTGCGGGAATCGTTCTTCTGGCAACAGAGGCGCTCGGAAACGGCAACGGGAACGGGCTCACACGTGCGTCATGCGACTGCGTGCACGTGACACGCAAGGGACGGGATCAAGGAGGGTGGTTTTCCCTGTAAACTAAGCAGCACGGGGGTAGAGACCGGTATTAAGTGAGGGGTCAGCCCAACGCGCACTAGGAAGGGATTATCCGAGTCGGTATTCGGTAATTGCTGCTAGCAATTTACCCGGGCAAATCCCCATTAACCAAACCGACGAACCTGTCGGACGTGTTCCTTCACGCAACGATACTCTGAACGCGAACCAGTCCGACTGTGCTCTCCAACCACTTTCGATGTCTCAACGATGAAACTATCCGAACGAAAGGTGAAAAGCGACAGGCGAAACGACACGCATTCAAAGCGACAACACAGTCTTCCGTCGTCCTTTGATTCCTGCTTCGTAAACGACTGGGAATCTGGCCGTGGCACGCTGCATTAGAGGGAAATCGCTCGGGAAATCGGTGGCAACGTGCACACGTGCCTGCAACGAGACACCGTCTCTCGGTAACAGCCCCACCGAGCTTTTCGCGCGCCGTCACGACTGCTCGGGATATTCAGTTACATCTTGATCAGATTATCCTGCGATTCGAGCGATTAGCTGGTTCTCAGCTGATTAGACTGATCGATGCACCGCGCCGCTCGTAAACATTTGTCTACTTCTCATTTGATTCGCTTTGCTCGCCCTCGTATGCTCCCTCTCTCGAGACGTGCTTTGGCTGATTCTGGTTTTGATCCACGCCTTTGATTTATTAGTCGCGCACAATACAATCTGCACGACCTGAGAAACTAAATTTGTTTTTTGAGCTCTAAATCAATTCGGCGTTTTTCCATCGTAGATTTGAATTTTCTTACGAAAAATTTATACTTAAATATACACATAGGTTTTACAATCTAAATTCGCCCTTTTGAAAATCAAATTCAATCTTTTGCAAATCAATTTCACCGATTAGGAATATTTAAGCATTAGTTATTTATTTAGATTAAATTTTACATAAGACTCAATGCTCAATACGCTTTAATGAATACATATGTTCTTTCATTCTTAAAATTTATTTATCAGACAATAGCTACACAATGAATAAACATATCGAATTGATAATTACTTTTAAATAAGTGTTTGATGTACATCTCCGCAATACGTAGCAATTAATTAAAAGGGTGAAATTGATTTGCAAAAGGGTGAATTTGGAGTGCAGAAAGTCCACATCTCTAAAAAAGAATTAGTAACTCCCTTTAAAATAGTCACTCACAGTCGTCGACGATCGATTCTCGCCTCCGACTTACCTGGAACAGAGAAAAAGAAACAGAAGATCAGATAAGTCTCTAACACGGCGAACCAAGCAAAAAGGGAAGAGCGAATACGGAGAGAAAGTTAAAATGCACAAGCATTAAAGTAGAAGTGCACGAGCTGCCCTTTCTGAAGGGATCATCGCAGGAAAAGGGTGGCCAAAGGAAACCCGCGCAGGCTTCGACGGAATAGAGCAAAATGGTACATGGAAAGGGAAGGATGAGAGGTAGGGCGATGGGCGGAACTGTCCCTTTGTACGGCCGACTGCTACGAATCGGTGGAAGAAACAAAATATATTCCGCGAGCCACGTGAGCCGCCCGTTAAACTTTCTTTCCGCAGGGGCGGCGGGGGTTGACGTGGTCCCTTCAAAGGGATCATGCGAGAATAAAAGTAACGCGACGGACGACAGAAGGGCGGAACTTTGATGATGAAATTTGGACAAGTTGAACCGCGGGGACAGTCGGCAATGTCGCTTTGTTCGACGTCTTCGGAAATGGGTATTTTAAAGCTGGTCGCATATTTCTACGTAAGACATCGAAACTTTTCATTGGTCGCTTGGAATGTTTTTTGAAAAAGTCGTACTTCAACTACTGGGTCGGAGGAAAGGTTCTGTGGTATTTCAAAGAAACGTTTGAATCGACAAATAAAAATATGTGTTTAGACAGCGGATCTTTATGCAAGATACAATGTTTAAATGTGAATTGTCTCCTTTCCTAATACGTCTAATAGGCTGAACATAATACAACAGCATCTTTAAATTTTTCCAATGTTCTCATTGTTTTAAGTTACACCAATTAATTTTTGCCGTGAATGCATAAAATCCGCTGTCTATTAATATATTATTCAATGATATGTTTCCCAGCGATTCACTAGCAACACGTGTTTCTGATTCGCAAGCAAAATTACCTGCTTATTTCAAATACGACGAACTTTTCCTCCAGTCTAATACTTCTTGTTCCGAAAGCTTTCCGCGTGGATATTAAATATGGTATTCGTACTGTGGTCCGAAATTACTATATGTAGTTTGTTCTGCAGCCTTCAAAGTGAGGACACGCTTGCAAAGAGGTCCCGAAATCTTAATTGCAGAGACACAGAACTCCCACAGTGTTTCACAAGATCCTCGACTGTCGCACCTTCATAAACTCGATTGCAATAATAAGCGGTTACACAGTGGATGGGGTCTGCGCAGCCGGAATCGTCGCGAAAAGAAATCACTCGGGCGACCTCCGGGCCAGTGTAAACGTACGGGGCGGGTTTGCTCGAAGTCGTCGCGAAACCGCGAGTCTCCCGGCGATAATTTGAACCGGGGCGACTTTCAATTTTCGCGAAGACGGTCGACGTTATTCTCCTAGGCAAGATCAGCGCGCAGCCTTGATACGTAATAACGGGCCCGCGGTACGGAGCCGGTACCAGTGTATTTCCTGGTTGCGCAAAGCCTCCACGGAGAACCGGGTAATAAACGATGCACTATGCACAGCTTAAACGGAGCTTTATGAAATCCCAGCCATGATTAATAATTTTCCCCGTCCCTCGCGCGCTCTCCCCCGCCCACCCCTCTGCCACGGCTCCGTACCTCGTTAGGCTCGTATCTCTCATCCTTAAACCTTCTCGCTGGCTTATGCATCGGGGTCTCCTCGGTGGCTACCTTTCTCCCTTCGCCGTCCGTCTTTGTTCTCCACCTTGTTGCGCCTCTGCCTGTCCCCCTTTGTCCCGAGTCCGGGCTTCCGCGCCATGGCTTGCTCGCGGAGAACACCTTGGATTATTAATTTCTTGCTCCGCACTCTTTTTGTCGCGACACCTTTTTCTCCACGAGCCAGCCCGGACCGAGCCGCGCGAAAACCGGCAGCTGCCTCGGGTGGAGCGACGACTACCGAGAGTCTACACCGAGGTCAGACACACTGATCTACCGAGCGAACTTACAGTGACTCCCACTAATATTCTACGTATAAAGATGCACACCTGTTTGTGAATGTGATTCCGAAATAAAAAATATGGGTTTGAAATAACCTTGAAAACGCCCACGCACATTAAAAAACTAGTAGCGCCATCCGACTCGCCACTCGAAACACTGAAGGACACGTGTCAGTTTGTTTTTTTTTTTTGTTAAATCACACGTCTTCGAGATTTTTTACAATTTCAACTTAAATGGGACACCCTGTACATGCAGTGCATAAGCACTTCCGATCGAGAAAGACGCGGACGACTCGGCCTCCGATATGAACCAGCTCGGAGATCGCGTGGATCTTCTGTTCCAGGTGACTATAATCCAGGGTTGCAAATTTAATT
Organism: Lasioglossum malachurum; assembly: GCA_028455605.1. Lineage (NCBI taxonomy): Eukaryota > Metazoa > Arthropoda > Insecta > Hymenoptera > Halictidae > Lasioglossum > Lasioglossum malachurum. The sequence continues at coordinate 6,263,653 of CM052312.1, forward strand.
AAATCTCGGGGGTAGAGTCCGGGCGAGAGGAGGGTAATTACTCGAGTTTTCTCGGCCAAAGGAAATCCCCTCGTAAACGGGAATTTTTTAATGAAATGAAACGACCGGTCTGTTAGCGAGCTGTTTTTATCGGGAGTGATTCGCGGGCCGAAAAAGCGGAGGCTTCATCGATGTTTGATGGTTTACGGGGCAAAAAGGAACGGCGGTAATAAACCGGCTAATGAGACAATCATCTTTCAAACGGGGAACGCCTATAAATGACGGGTTCACCGGCGCCGATTACCCGAGGAGCAGGTACGGATAAGCGCTGGATACGCCGATAAGAAGAAGACAAATGCGGCAAAGAATAGCTAACATCATTACTACAGCCCTTCGCGCGTAAAATGGGATTATTCCCGTTTGTGAGCCCATTAGGGCGTCGTTCCATCGACGCGACGCATTAAACCGACGACACCGGGCCCGCGTCCTTCAGCTCGCGCATGCTCCACGGTAATAAATGTAATGACAGTATGACTGCCTGCGATTGTCCTCTACGTGTCGTGTTTTCGCCAGCTTTTATCACCCTGAACGAAGAACTCCGCCCTCTCCTCATCTTTCGCGCGCTCGTTTATGGCTCGAATCGATCCTGTTAACTGTTTTAAGCGCGCCGACTCTGCACCGCCGATGTTTTCTATGTCAACGCTCGTAGATTGAAACCCGTCTCTCGCGCTTGCCACTGCCGGACACGCCAGTTATATGCTTCTACCACCGAATAATTAACCGCACGCTGCGGATCTCAAGTTAGCCTGCACTGCCGCGTTTCCGTCGGTAACCAAACGTAAGTCGGTTTCACGGTACTACTTTGACGGTATTACATCGATTCGCGAGGCACTTGATAAATGCGAATGCTATAATGCTATTTCACTATGTCATTAGATTACGGATCTTTATGCGCTTACGGCTTAATTTTCAGTAATTACCAGAATATTAAATTCGATATCGAATTCAATTTTTTCGTTCAAGCAACGAACTTTAACGAATAAGATATTCTCCATTTTGTTCGATGATTTCTTACCGCAAAAAGAATAAATAAGAAAATATTTTATTGATTAAAGTTCATCGCTTGAATAATGAAATTTACATTCTTGCCACGAAGACACACGAAATCGTCCACAGCAATTCCACCACTTCCAATCGCAACCAAGAAACATTCAAAACACACTTTCTCTACTAGACTCCGTCCGCGCGAGTATAAATATCCGAAACCGGTAAAATCTTCCAGCCGTCCGCAAAGTTAAATCATTCGAGCCGCGCCGGCCGAGAGCATAAATCCGTTCTAATCTTGGCCCGTTGATCGGCGGCAATCGTAAAATCAATTCCGGCCGAGCAAAGAGAGCAGATATTGACATCTAAAACTCGGGGAATTCCTGGAGGTTCGCGAAACGCAATTTAATCCGACGATTTAATCTCGGCAGACAGCGCTCGAGCCACCAAAAACTCCGTCGGGGCTGAACTTTCTCTAAATCCGTCCGGTTGAGTGTGCGCGCTCGCTCGAGCCACCCCCTACTAATTTCCAACTCGTTCGAACACGTGCCTAACAGACGAGCGAGCGGCGTGTGTCGCGGAAAACAGTTGTCGGCCGTTCGTATCGGTCGGGGGTCATCTGCGTCTGCATCTGACTGTCGTCGGTGGCGGAAGAGAGAGGAGAAAAAAGCGCGCGAGCACCACTCAGCGGTTTCAGCGCGGCGCCGAAGTTTAGCGCGTACTCGCACTCGCAATCGCAATCGCACTTGCACCGGTCCCCCGTGTCTATCTGTCTCTATAACTCCATCATTCTATTTCGTTCCGGCTATGGTGAAGTTAGCGTGGGCGGCGGTGGTGGGGTGAGAGAGTCTGCCAATGGCAGACGACACTGGAGGCAGCGGTAGCAGTAACACAGCGGCTCTTGCTGATGGATTGTCTCTCCTCCACGCCCCCTGATTACCCTCGAATCCCTGTCTCGTTCCCCAACCCTTACTCCGCTGCGTCAACCGATCACCTAACCCTCCGTGCCCTTCCGACTATTCCAAAAAAAAAAAAGAGAAACCGAAAATCCACCGGAGGTGGGATCGAGGAATCCTCGAGCGAGAAACTGCAATGGCAACGAGAGGTATACCGTGTCGCAAGGTGCTCGTTCGATCGAGAGATAGAGACACGAATCCCCCTTTCGATCTCGCCTCGCGATTTACCTTCTCGTTTTTCGGCGGTTCTCCGTGCTACCGCTCCCACGAACCCCGGGATGGAGGGACAGGGAACAGGTAGGAAACCGAACCTCGAAAATTGAAACAGAATTCGTGCGACGATGAAATACAAGGAGGATTCGCGGCTCCCATGCTAAATGGAACCTCGTAACTTCCGCGGCCGGCTTTGGTTTCGAGGCGAGCGCGCCCCGCTCGCCGGACCGTCCGCTGGAATCGGTGACGATATTACGCGGTTGCCGTGTTACTTTGGGACCGTGATAGTGCTGCGTTCAACGGCGAGTTTCCAGGTCTCTATTTTATTAGCCAGGGGAGGTCGGCGCGAGTTGATATATATTTTTCAGTTTCTCGTTCTTGCGATTTTTGATTGAATCAATTCTTTCAACTCTTTGCATGTCGTAAGCGTAACTTTCAGAAAAGTACACGATCAGTTATCGACTGACAGAGTCTAACAAATATGAATGTTATGCCTTTCTTTTTAGATTAAATGAAATATGATAAGCATTCAAATAAATGCAGCCATACGTCAATATGTATGGTATAGTGATAATCACTGTAACTCTAAAGAGAATGTTACGGCAAGGGGTTAACGCAGACAAAATATTTCTCTATTTTATTAGCTAGGGGAGCCCGGAGCAAGTTCAAAAAGTATGCTAAAATATTCTTTAAGAAAAGTACGAAATCAGTTACAAACTGTATGGTCGATATCAACGCAGACAATTCCTGACGAATCTGCCTCGATATCGTAGTACAACGAGTTAAAAAACGCAAGACAGAGAAGCCAGCACCGCGCGCGATAAAAGAAAGATATCACGTTCGAGTCAAAGTCAACACAAATGAGTAGAACAAACCCAAAAACAGCCAGTCGATAAACTACCTGCAGGCAGATTGGATCCGTCGAAAATCGCGCGAACGGGTGGAGAACGCAGGATCAACTTTTAATTAAAGCCCGGATCACGGCGGATTTAAGATATTTATTTTATATTTCGACATCGTGGTCGGCGTGCCTCGACTCCATGAAACCTGTCGACGCAGTCCCTCTCTCGCAGCCCAATTCCGACGAGTCTCTCCTCTCTCTCTCTCTCTCTCTAACCCGCGTGTAACACCGTCTCGCTCCGTCGCGTTGCTCCTGAACGCCGTTTCGTCCTAACGTTCCGAGCTCCGTCCCTCGAATCCCTTGTCGCGCTTTATCCGCGCGGATTCAGCCCTTTACAACCTGATTCTTCAATCTCGCAAGGCTGTAAAAGCTGCAGATTTTACGAGCCGCCGAGACGCCCGCATGCATGCTGCACGCGTATTCGTCTCCTGCTGCACGTAGCCGTTCGTATAAGTGCATATAGATGCGTGGACCTGTGTACAGGTGTGTACGGGTACACTAGCGCTCAAAAGTATCCGGATACATACTTCCTTTTCCTCTGCAAAACGTAGTTTAACCCCTAGCCCTGCAACGGCGTGTCTGACTCGGATAGACTGCGGATGTTTATGCAATTATCAATTTTTGTAGACAAATTTCAAGAAAGTGGAATAAAATAGCATCTTATTTTCCGTGGTAGTAGAGAGAGCCTTTTTAGAGAGCTGAAATAAATTAAAATCGTACTAAATTCGGTCATATTTTATATCCTAGCATTTTTCGAAAATTTTCAAAAGCTATAATGGCATAAAGATCCGCTGTCTACTAATAAATATATGTACCTACTGTAACTCAAAGATAAAATTAGGATATTTATACACAGATTTGTTCAATACCGTATTTTCCATTCTCTTCTATCACTTTTTTCCATTTCTTAGGTGACTTATCATGATATTCAATAAACCTATGAATCAATAATTTAATTTTATCTTTGAATGTTGATTTGGAAACGCTACGAACTTTCGTTCCAACCTCTCTAATACATTATTAATATCCTTCGAACCGATATAGAATTTTATTCTGGTTCTGTTAACGTACAGCTATTGCAGAACATATCGGCATGCAATCGATATGAATGTTCTCCTATTTCAGGAAACTACGAATTACGGAAAAGTTCTAACCACTGAAACCGAAAAGTAAATCGTAGTGCAAGGGGTTAAGTCAGTAGGAAGAATATTTAGCCTATTAATACGATTATCAAAATTGTGCTGTACCAAAAGAAAGGAGAGAAATTTTCTGTTACAGCGCAATCTTAAATGAAACTATTAGATGACGTTATTGAGGGTGACTTGTTATTGAAGGTTCCATTAAAAAGTGCTTAGCCGAGTACCATAGATTTTCCAAAACTAAGCCATAATCACTGGTCGTTAATGGTTTAAGCAACTTTTACGCGTTGCTGTTACACATTTCGCAAGTGTCCGGATACTTTTGAGCGGTAGTGTATGTGCGACGCGGTCGTTGGCGCGTGTTTGTACCGTCGCGACGCGGAGTCGCACGCGCGATTTCACACACGACGCCTCTCGTTCGCGAACGAGGAGAACGCCCGAGTTCCGGCGTCGCGCACTCGGTTACCTACTACTGGTCTGGCAATATTCAACAACGCCCAGGAAAAGTTTCCACTCCAATCTTATACGGGAATACACGTCTGCATTTGTCGCGAATATAAAGCGCTGGAAAATTTGTCACTCGTCGCGCTGACTTCCGCAATACCCCGGTCCCAGAACTGGGCGCATACATTTTTTCCTTGAAAGTACGCCGATACCGGCACGCTCGATCGTCGACGAAACGAACGCGGAATTGCGGATTTTCGGCAAGCACGGATTTCACGTCGAACTACGGCTACACGCTATTCCAGAACTGTAACTGCGTCACGCTCGCCGGATCGTCCGATTGGCTGGAAACTTGCGAATCGAAATTTTAGGGGCTGCCGGATGCGGCACCGTTCGCCAGCGATTTTCAGCGGAACTGGATGGATTCTGCTGGTTTTGAGAAACGTCGGAACTAGTGCCCTTTGCTACAGCTGCGGATACTTTGCTAATTAAGGTCGTCGTTCGAATAAATCAATTTACTGAATTTTTATTTAGAATTTTCAAATGTGTCTTTCAAACCCTTTGGTAGACTCGTTAATCCCTTGCCCTACAATATCGTGGCAGGCTCGCGATGAAGATTCTGGACAGAGTCTAATAAATATGTAATAAATATGTACGTAGATGAAAAATTATGTCTATTGTATGTGTACATGTTCTCCAATTACATTAACAAAATCAAAATACATATTCTCCAATAACTGAACATTCATCTCGATTTAATGAAAATTAACAACATGTAGGCATACAATAGATATCAATTTCCTCCTTTCTTAGGAAACCACAAGGAAGTTCTAATCACAGACCGTAAAATAAATCGTAGGCCAAAGGGTTGATGGCTAAATACTGACTAGTATTCGTGTCTAGCAGATTCTATTTGAGACGTTCATCGCGAATTCGACTAGGCAGTAGAAGAATTTAACAGTGGCAAAGAAGGAACCCAAGGTTGCAACAGATGGCGAGAGATCGGTCGAATTTCGAAAAGTTTCTAAATGAAAGCAGCAAATATTGTATCGGACGAGAATTCCTTCAACAGGTAGGCCACATCGAGTCTCGGTAGCCGGCCGACCAGAAGAAGTGAGAACGATCGAGGCCGCTCCCGTTTCTGCTCGTGAATTCTCGCCGGTGCGCAGTTTCCAATCTGACTTGTCGCGACGCGGTGGATGGAAAGAGTTGAACAGCGGAGTAGAAGAAAAAGAAGAAGAGACGGAAACGAAACGTAGAGGACGGCGTGCCCGTTGGAGAGAAAAGGAGTCCTTATATAACGCGACCAGATTGAAGGAATGGAACAGCCGGGACGAACGTAATGGCGGAATGGGGAATACGATTGTCGGGCCAGCGTTCCGGAAGAAAAGTGCCTTACAAAAGTATGGGGTGGTCTGGCGGACGGTGGAGAAAGAGGAGGGTGGACCAGTTTCTAGATCGTGAATTCTAGCGGGACGATCTAGTGCCGCCTAGAAACAGACTGTCCCGGGCGCTGCGGGGAGAAACGCTATGGTCGATGACGAACGAACAGGAGGAGGTTCTTTCTACCAGATCTATTCTCCCCTTGGGATCCTCTTCTCCTATCAAGGGCTTCGTTCGCGAATGGAATGCGCGTGTAGAAGTCTTCTTTCTTTTGCGAATGATCCGATGAGTTGAGCAGAAGCGGCTTACGAATATGAAGAATCGGTACGCGTGTAGTCAGGTTGTTAGACTAGGTCAAGAGGTTCGTTCGCTGTCTTCAAACTTGGGCTGATTCCAGGTAATATACCATTTCAGTGTAGATCCTCGTGCGTTTATGACGCCTGCCTGTTCAGATCACATAAGTAGAACAGGAATTGTATAGAGTCAGACAAGTACAATTTAAGTAGTGCGTCATCCGATATGTAGAATTGGCGTAGGGCCTTTGCGTAGGCTTGTTTAAGTATAATAAGAACAGTCTGTAGCCAAGAATGAAGGATAGAGTTTCCTAACATCAGGTAAGTAGAAAAGGAGTTGCATAGAGTCGGACAAGTTCCATTTAAGTAATCCATGAACCGATAGGGTGTTCGACGAAGGCTTATTTAACTATAATAAAAACAGTCTGTAGGTAATAATGAAGGTAGATCCAGATCCCTAAGATTAAGCAAGTAGAATGGAAGTTGTATAGAGTCGGAAAAGTAGAATCGGAGCGGCCTATGGTCAGACAAGACGAAAACTGCCTTGCACAAGCCAAATGAGAATCGGCAGCGAAGAGAGATGGAAAACGGTGTGCTGGATCGTGAATGCTAGGAGGACGATCCAGCGGCGCCTAGGAACAGACTGTTGCGGATAGTGTGGGGGGAGAGAGTATGGTCTACGACGAGGAGGAAGAAAAGTTCTTTCTCTCGGCGATCTATTCCCCCACCGGGGAAAATAAGTGTCCTCTCCTTTCTTCTCTCTGGTCGTATCGAGAGGATCGCAAACGAATGGAAATAACATGTAGATGTCTGGACGCGATCGTCCCCGTGGATTCTTTCTTCCTCGTGCAAACACGTTCCTGGAAGGCTGGCGGGTGTCCCTACTCGAAGATACCGTCCCGACGTAGCACACGGTCGCTCTCTTCCACGAGCGACCCTTCAACGCCGACTCTCTTCCCAGACCCTTTTGTATTCCTCGCGCATATCACTTAAGGGTCAGGCACCCTCAAAATAGATCCGTTTCACGAAATAACACGCGTTGCCACGGACACCCCTCAACGGCTGCGCATACCAATGGGACGGCCTCGTTTGGCCCGATCAGAAACCATTGACCGGCGACGACGATGCCTCGATAACGCTCTCGCTTTCTTCAGATATCCGATCAGGAAATCGACGAACCGTGGAGAGGCAAAGTGGTCTCCACCGCCACCCCTTATCCGCACGCCCGCTTTTAAAACCCGGCGTTTCGTTACCGCTGGCCATCGCCGACGCCGTACACGGTGTCCTGAAGTTCACACGAAAATACAGGTCAAACGCCGTGTAACCAGACTGCAGATCTCTGCGCGAGATCAATATTTTGTGAAGCAAATGCTAACCGGAATCGCGGCATAGAAATTAATTAAAATGATCCTTTCGTTTATTGAAAGTATCATCGTGGTAGAGAACGAGAGTTTTTATTCTAGAAAATAAACGCATAAAGATCCGCCGACTTTTAATAAGCCGAACAGAATGTAACAGCATTTTCAAACGCTTCCCATAAATGCATAAAATCTGCGGTCCACTTATAACGGTCGTGCAGGCCTTATGAAATTAATGCGCTAATGAATTATTATATTGTACATTAAATTCCATCATTATCTTCCATATCTGGTATAAACTTCGACATCGTAAACTTTCTCTTTCAACTGCAATAAAAATCTAGCGGCGCTATTAAACGCAGTTGATGGTTTTATTTCTTTTTAAAAAATCACTGTGGAGACTATTTCTAACGCAAAAGGTTTGCACGAAAGTCTGCGGAACACCCCGTATACCAAGGCTCTCGAAGCTTTTCCATTAGACGGCTATCGGTATAACGTTCGAATCGTACGAGCTACTTTTCTTACGAGGGCCCACGTCGTTTCTTCCGGTCACCGTGTGGAATTTTATGCGCCGAGCAAAGGATCGGCTGTGCACACTCCTCCACACGGGTTTCACGGGATCACGGAACTCTTTCCTACTTCCCGAGTTCGGATTCAATTATCAGTCGATGGAGAGAATTCCGGATAGAGTATTATGTTGTTATTTGGAGAAAAGGATATGAGAGCAAAGCGGTTCGATGCTGTTTTTATTTCCTCCACCCCTTTGAATGCGCGGTGTGAACAGACTTTATTTTCATTTTCTTGTATAAAAAGTCGACTGCAACGATGTAGATTTCACGCGATTCTGATTATAAAAATCGTTGCATGATTCTATTAATGAAGCAATTTACGTTATATTGTTTCGTACAAAAGGTACGAAAATAATGGTGCATTTATACAGGCAATTTTGCGGTCTGTTCAAAATGGAAATGTTCGTAAATTACTTAACACGATGATGTCTATATGATGAATAAAGTCATTGTGAACTGTGACTTTATTTGTATCCTCACTATCACGCTATGAGTGTTATTACTCCCTTTTAACTTGGATTTACAATATCACTATCTTAGCGTTTATAATATAAACTTCCCTTTTCATCAAAGAAATTATTTGAAAAATTGAAGAAAATTGCACGCGAAGGATCAAAGAGGAAAATCGGATTTCTCGAAAGTGTCTCGCTAAGTACCACGAAGGACGTTCACGAGTGACATAAAACGTTGCGAACGACAGCGGCGAGGGTCCCGAAATTTCATCGGACAGCTTTAATTGCGGAATGAAGAACGACGAGCTGTGGCGGCGTGGCATCGTCGATATTCGGATCTTATAATTCACGGGAAGACAGGGAACACGAGCGGTCACGTCAGTAGCAGCGCGCGGTCGGCGGTCAGCCGCAGTGGATACAGTCGGGCAGTGGTCAGACCGAGGAACGAGCGACGGGGCGCTAATCCGGCGCAAAGTCCAAAGGGGAATGGAAAAAAGGCGTCGGGCCGCTCATGACAAATAAGCTCTGATTTAATTTTCACTCGACCGAGTTTCGCTGTGCCGTCGCCTCGAACTCGTTGCCGTAGATTAGCCTTAATGTCGTCGTGGGAAACAGGAGACGAGGGAAAAGAAGAAAAACAAAGAGAAAAACAGAGAAAAAGGGAAGGTGTGGAGAGAAAGAATGGAAAGAGGGAGAGAGATGGGCCAACAATAGAGAAAGACGAAGAAGAGGGGGCACGAGAGAGAGAGAGAGGGGGGAGTGGACAGGGTGAAAATAAGACGAGAAGAGGAGGCGGAAGTGGAAGAGGAGAGGTAGGTGGGTGGGTGGGACATAGTTATTAATTAATCCCGGCTCTCTTCTGGATGCCCGGCACGGCAGCCGCAAAATAAAGCTCCCAGCATAAAGAGCTTTACTTCCTGCGGGCATGAAACAATTATCGCCATCCGCCGTGAGCACAAAGAAGAAGCTGAAGAAGAAGGGACGCTCGGGCTGCCAACCGCGGTGGGGGGAAGGGTGATGCGGGGGTGGGACCAGCGTGATTATACGCGGAGTCCGGCTTCGCGACGATCAAAGGGATCCGCCGGTGTGGTCGTCGCTAATCGCAAGCTTTTACGTAATAGCCGCACTCCACCCCGGTCCACCCTCGAGCGCTGAAACCACCGTCGATCGGTCCTGTCTAGTTTTTACAGGGGCGACGAGCGCCAGTGTCGGCAAGATAAATTTTAGACTCTTTTGTGATACACGTTCCCGACCGTTGCCCCGGAATAATCCACTCCGCCGCTAATTAAGCATTTCATCATTACCACGTGAACGATTGCCTGTTCCTTATTTTCCTTTCTCGACTGCTTTTGTGTTATTTCTAGAAATTTGTTAGACACGCTTTAAGGCGAACGTTAACCCTTCGGGGATGATGATTCTCGAATATTTTACAATTTTTTAGACGAGCTTAGATTATCAAGAATAACACACATTTTCGTGCATCATTATTTAATTTCTAGAATTTGAAGATGTCTGTAAATAATATCAAAAAGTCATCATCTGCAGATTGTGGTGACATCTTATCGTACAAGGTCGATCGTACAGAATGAAAGTGATGATCGGACGTCGGCATTTAATATATAAATTAAATGTAATGTACCTTCTATTTTTATTAATTTAAAGAAACGTTTTACCATGCTTGAGTATGTTGGAATGGTTAACAAAATTGTTCTTGTAAGAGGTTAAAATAGCCTGACACATAAATTACAAAACTATATTACTCATACGTGTAATAATTTTATTATACAGTGAAATAAACATTCATCGCAAAATCAAAGAATCAAGGATCTACGAAGAACGTTCGAGTGATAATGAAAGAACAAAGAGTAGATAAAATAATCAATTTCAGTATAAATATATAAAAAAAGTTACATGTGTAAAGAATTTTGCACTATTTTTATGCAAACGAATAATATTTGTATTCGGCCTGTTCATTTAGTTGTGTTTATCCAAATAGGATTTTCGTGAAACTTGTATTACTGAAATACAGAGAGACCGTAGAGGGTAAGTTACCCTCATAAGTCTCAGCGCCATCTGAACGCCGAGGGTTGTATTTTTCCGTAACACACCTCGATCGATTAATCATCCCTCCCAACAGATGGCGCTGTTAAAAGCGAGTTCCGAGGGCGCCAGTGTACAGGACGAAACTCCGAAAAGTAACCGACGGCGACCGATTTTACCGACCATTCTCTGTACCTCGTCTCTGATTGATTATCTACCTCCCGCTGTGTCTGATAAGTGCTACCCTTATCTACTTAGACAAATAACTTGCAATAACGCTGACACGCCTGCGTTCTTTTATTGAATCTTCGGATTAGTCGTTGTCACGGCGAGTAAACACATAGGTATCTCCACCATGAAACATAGCAATCTTCAGAATTAAAATGTTTAACAAGAAAATGATTAATGGACAGCGGATTTTATGCAGTTATGACGAAAATGAGTAGGTGTAATTCGAAACAGTGAAAACATTAGAAGCATTTAGAAATATTGTTACATTATTTTCGACCTATTAAACATACTAAGAAAGAAAATAAATTTTTATTCAATTCCAGTTGATCGCAAATCAAGTAGAAATATTAATATTCCAATAAATGTAAAATTATTGGCTATATTCTTGGGAACAGCGAGTGATTAAATTTTCTATATTTAAATCTAATTTACTATGTTCATAGATATTTTTGTAGATTTGTAACTATTTACAAAGATTTGTAAATATCCATTTTTTTGCGAAACCGAAATTGAAGCTTCCCTTTTGGCATTCTATAGTTTATGTGTATCGGGGGGAATTTTTATGGATATTGCAGGTAATATTGTCCAATCCATTAGTTACAGCGTTCGCAATCTCCAAGATATTCATGGTCAGCTTTATGTGATTATTTTGATAGTTATCAGTCGTAAATGTCCATTTATTCGCTATAATGTCGGGTCCGCCAGCAGTATTCGGTTCGAGGTCAGTTTCGAATGGGGGTCGCGGCCGGTCATATCTTTCGAAGTCGAAATAGGACACGTGTCCACCAAACCATCCCCCGAGACAATCACTGCTGCAATCTGCGACGTGACCCCCACCCTCTACTTTCCGACTACACTTTAATACGGCCATTTCCATTTGTACTCTCAAGATTTGAAATATCCGTGTAACCTGTTCCACATGTTACCTCGGAGGCCACTAGAGAAGATTTGAATTTTCAGATTCCACACGGGCCTTTTGCAGAGCAATGTACACTCGAATCATATATGCATCAAACGCACGGTATCCAGAGATCTAGTTCATAGAGCTAAACCCTTTTAGAAATCGTGCTTCGATCCATGTACAATATGGCTCGAAGAGAGCGATAACATTTAGAGGCTACATACTCTAACCCAGTTCTGCTTCAATTGAAAAGTCACTATACCTAACAATTGATTGGTAACCTGTGTTCTATGGCTTTTGTGGATAATTGCACGATGAATCTCGTAACGCGACGATCTAAAGTAACTCGTAGGTTATTTGTTGTACGAGAAAATGTTTCGAACAAAAGTTGCACATGAGTGTATACTATTTTTTCTCAAATTCGGATAAATTATGAAGTTCTGCGTAAAAAGTATTCCAGGTATAATATTGCCCAATAATAATATTTTAGAATGTATTCGGAGTTTCGTAAAATAATTTACGAAAACGTGAGCACGCGTATAAATGTATGTTTTAATAATGAAGTTTTCTAGTTTCGTTATTATGCACACTGCAGAACACGCCTCATAATTGCACCGACATTTCCGCGAATTAAAAATGTGACCAGAGTCAATTGTACAGAGCAGACTCCAAACGAAACCGTATTTCTTCGTTTAATAATTGTATTTAGGTGAAAACAATAATCGTAGTAAATCCTTGCAAAGCCTTTTGTATTTCATCTGCTCGTTGTTGTTACAAATAAAATCTGCAGTCTAGCCATCTCGCAATTTTCATAAAGAAAGTCAAATTAATTTTGCACACGCTACGATTTAACATTGTAAACCACAGTGCAACGCACCGTGAGTGTGTGCATTTTCATTGTTAGACCCGTTCCGCGCTTCACAAAGAGATTTCTACTTTAAAGTATCACAAGTATGAAGACCGTTACAAGAATAAAGGCAGGGGCGGCGGCGCGTTAATCACGGAGAATACGATAAACGTTGCAGGAACGACCAATAAAAGGTGTATGTAATAACAATTAATCGTTTCTCAATGATTGCAAAGAATCGTCGGGCAGTTTGGGCCGGCGGATCGCAAACGAGCTTCGGGGTTTTATCCTCGAGTGGAGAAGTTTAACGCGAGGGCGGGAAACAATTAAGGTAATTTACGTTTTCGAAGCACGAACGACAGAAACAAAGAATGACAGTTAAATCCCGGTTCAAATCCGGGCGAGCCAGGACGCAAGTGGTGTATCCAGTACATTGTCAGACGTAGGTTATAGCCAGGTAGTGGTAGAGGAACAACGTTAATCAGACCGAGTAAACACCTACCGCTGATTGTGCTACGTATATGGGAAATGCGTGGCGGCACACAAAGCGTTAGGAATCTACGAGGGGAGCCATCGATCGCTGGAAAGCCGGCATTATTCGGCCAGAAGGAAAGAGCTCACGCGAACCCACCAATCCTCGGCCATTCCGTGGACATTGAATCACGCGCTACCAGTTGCCCGAATTCTAGAGCTGTCCAAACACTGCAATTTTCAATCGACTAGCAGTCCGTAATTCTGCATCTATCTGTTCTCTCGAGTGATGTCCGACATCCCGAAGGTATCGGAATATCTAGTATTAGGCTGTTGCATATGAAATGCCTGATTTTTAACAGTAACGTTAAACAAACATGACTTTCTTCTGAATAAACATTCTCTCAATGAAATACTAACTTTTTTATTCCATTACGGTAGGAATTTAATTTTTTGGTTCATCAGATTCTTTGTTTACAAGAATTCTTCGTTTACAAGAATTCTTCATCTACGAGGATTCTTCAATAACAAGAATTCTTCGTCGACAAGAGAATTCTTCATTTACGAGAATTCTTCATTTACGAGAATTCTTCAATTACAGAAATTCCGAGCATTATATCAAGGGCATCAAAAGAATATGTAAAACATTGCAGGAAATGTAAGAAAAACATATTACGCGGAACGTGTTATCTCTTCGTCAAAAATAAATTGCCTTTAGAAGGTTCAAAGATCAAGAAAATAGCATTCTCGTTGGAACAAAGCTGACTCCAAAGGATTGTAAGATGTCTAACTGTTTGGTATTTCATGAGAACGCGGACTGTAAGAATTGTTGAATAATATTATTTCCGTCGGTCCCGTTTGAAACGTTCACGATTAAATCCCTTGAGAAATCACGTTAAAGAAAAACAGCATTGAAAGAATCTACGTCTTTTGGGTGACCTTAATGAATTGCGGGAAGCTTTCCTGAGAAGTATTTACTCTTCCACTAATCCCTTCAAGGTTGTCACTTCTTAAGGGATCGGAGGGGGAAATCTCTTAAATGCTTTAAACGACTGCGAAGAGCACTGGAATAAGGAAGTTATCGGCTTAAGGCGAAATGCGAGCGAACGACAACCATTGGCCGTATAAAACCAATGGAACTAGCAATCCCGCTTCCCGATTGCATTCCTTTTAAAATGACAAACGGCCGGCCGGTTCTCGCGATTCCAATTTCGTTCGTGCACTTGAATATTTAACGCTTTGATAACTTGATGAATATCTTCGGACTGTGGATGTTTTTATCAAAATAACACGGTAAATGTAATATAATACATTGTCCATCAAAATCAATTAAATATTGTTTCTTCAGAATTTCTTAATTTATCCGAATTTGAGAAAAAATATGACCCTCATATCCTGATAAAAAAGCAATGTATGAAAAAACAGATTGGAGCACTGTATGTCCCTCAGGAAATCATGCAAATTTTGTTGGAAATATTTTTTCGTACAACGAATAATAACTTACGAGTGATTTGAGATCGTCACGAAAATGTATTAACATCTGAATGGAGACATGAATAAAAGCACTTTTTAAATGAATCAAGATATTTGAAATCGGGTTACGCAGCTGTATTCGACCAAATACGGTTTCTACCCGAAAGTTTGATGTTTCCACCCCATTGAGTACGAACGGGATGGTAAAACGATGGCCGGTAAAAGAATGTGTGTAATATTTCTGCAAGTACTACGTCCTCCTAAAGTTTCACTAGTTCTGGAGAAGTAATATCGGGACGATCCCTTGCGAGATAGTCCGAAGTCAGTGTACTTCGTTTCCGACGAAAAAGCTCGACTTGGTTATGACTGGTTATGAATAAGCGGCGCCGCGGAATCGCTAAACCGGCGGCAAACGACGTACGCACGTCGAATCGCAAGCTGTCTCCTTTACCATGCCACGTCCGAACGAAATTGTTTCCGCGCCGTCGAATTTTCACCGAGCAAGAACTCCTCGTCAAATAATGCGGTTGTCCCGAGGTTTGAGTTTCAGGAGACACACAGACACGGCAAGAGACACAGAGAAAGAAGGCCAGGGCCGGAGAGGAGAAGACAGCGTGCTGCGCGCCCCGTACGGGGGAGGGTGGGAGGGCGGCCGATGGTTTGGTTGTTTTTCAGTTTCGCATTTCCATACTGTCTGCAGGAGCCTGTATGGAAATTCGACGCGACCGGCACGCCTTCCGCGTACCAATATTGAGTTCGAACGAATACTGATGGGCGCATGCATTATCCTTCCGGAATAGATAAACGCGATACAAGGAACAACGAGGATGCGTCGCGCTCCGCTAACTCGAGACCGTCTCTCTGCACCAGGACCGACAATCGACGGGAATTACATCGCCCGTCCAGATTCGACGCAGCAAAGAGCCGCGTCATTTCAGCTAGACAACCGCTCGAACCATCCTTGACAGTGTCAACACTGCACCGATTGATTTTATTCATGCTCCGAAAGGGTAACCGAGTTCATTTTCAAGTCTCGACTGCGCCCATACCACGGGGGAAGAACTGTTTGTTCAGACTTAAAGCCTTACATTCCTTTATACGGTTCCAGAGTACGAGAAATACAACGATTTTTTAATACACATTAGGACCTCGATTGTCAAGGCGATCCATATTGTACCATTGTTTATTGTATTAGGTTGGCAACTAAATCCGCGACCTTTTGTTTCGTAATTCTTTTATTGTATTTGTTTATTTATTGTATTCGTCTTTTATTGTTATTGAAGCTCTGAATTTTGCGATTAATTCGATGTAAAATACTCGTGCTTATTAATTTTTATAGAATTTTCTTAGAAATGTAGCAATTAATTCGCCTAAGATCTTCTTCTCATCATCTTCTCTCGGATAACTCGTACGATATCTCACGAACGGCTCAATTATGTAACCTTAAACTTTTAAGGTATGTTCAGACTACGCATAGTTCACTCTGAAACAACGGAAAATTATGCGAGATTGTCGATTAGGTGCAGTACATACTTTAGATGCTTCACTCAAATGAGGCGCAACATTATGACTCTAATTTATCGATTCACGACAGAAAACTAAAAACATTCTTTATCTATATATTGATTAAAACATCGATACAGATCTACAAAATGTATTTTTCCAATGTACAATATAGGCCCCCAGAAAAAGGTTATGTTAGAAAAGTGATCGTCCTTTTAAAAGTGTCCAAATATTACTCTGATTCGCTGTAATCAGACGTACCTGTGCAATCGTTCTTTGCAATTAGGAATCGATCCTAATAGAGAAGGGCCATGCCGACCGCTAATGAAAAGAATGCGAGGACAGTTTGCGAGATAATGAAAGCAATTCGAGCGACAGAGGTTTTCAGGACGATCGCCGGTCCGCGTCGGCGATATCAGGACGCCGGATTTCAATTAGTCTTCGGGAGCGTTTGTGTCGTTTACCGGATATTTCCGGTGGCCGGCACGTGCACGCGCGTTTCGCCGTGGGTGAAACTGCAGCCGGGTCGTTAATTAAAATCATGATTGTGCTTCCGACGAAATAGAGTAATCTCCTCGGTATCTCGCGGGGAGGGTAGCCGGCGTTTACCGGTTCCGCTCGCATGCTCGCAGAATTTTCGTAGACTCGCCCCGTTCTTTGTCATTCTGTCCCGCGGCACAAACTGTTTCCACGTGGCTCTAACGAGCTTGTATTACATTCGCAATGAACGTCCGCGAGCTGCCAGATGGACGCCGGTTTGTTTTTATCGCGGACAAAGCGACACCGCGCCGAAACAAACGTTCACGCGCGGACTTTTATACAAAGAAAAATTCATTGACACGCCCACTGTAACGTTCACCTCGGCTACCCGAAGCACCGAGAGCCAGCTGTTTTCTATCCGACGTTAATTGTGATCGATTGCCGTCCGCCAACATGTTTCTCGCGGTACATCTTCTTCGATTCTTTTTCTCTTGATTTTCTAGCTGCGAAACTGACGGGCATTGTGGTGCTGTTTTACTAAAAAATATTTTGAAAGATTCCTCGGGAAGAATTTCTGCAAACAGAAAATCCGGAACCAGCGATTTTTCAGGCAGCAGTACGTTTTTGGTTAATGGATCGATGGACCGGCGTGTACGCGATGCACGAGTTAATTCCCCGTTTCTGTAAGGACATTGAGAAAAATGGAATCGAACTCTGGCAATTATCGTTGTTTCACTGGGAAAACGTGGCAAGTGGCGTTGTTAGTGTGTTAGTCTGTAGACATCCTGTGCAGAGAGTGATACTTTTGATATTTAAAATAATTACGATTTGGACCAATTATTCTCTGCCAGGGGTAGTCATATCATAGTATGACTATAAATATATTATGACTGCGGAACACAGAAAAAAACTGTGTACAGAAATTTTCATGAAAAAAATTGTAATGCTTTGTACAAAAGTTTCGCAAAACACACAAGTCAATTTTTAATATATTTTTGTAACAAATTAATTTATAAAAAATCGGTTTACACTAACAGATTCGTCATTCAAGGACGCGCAGATTGGATTTTGAAATTTTCGTGTAGGCCTAATAGTTTCTATTTAGACTATTTTTAGACGTATTTAAAAAACACGTGTCAAATACTTTTTTGAGTTCTACATCACCGCAAAATTTCATTAAACTCGGCGTGTTACGGTTGGGTAACGTCCCTCGTTAGAGCATTTTCATAATTACGGGCACGTATCAATTTCATATCCAGAAAATGGCAAAAATCATATACAGGAAATATTCTAGGTCCGGAAGAAATGTTTCATGTCCAACTTAAGCTAGCTCCGACTGCAAAGGGTTAAGTTCAAGAGAATGTTAGTTTTGGAATCTACGTGTCCACGGTTTGTAACAGTGTACTCGGAGTGTACCTAGCTAGTGATCGATATCATCTACACACCGGCGTACAAATGGAGAAGGTCTCGTCGTAAATTGAATTGCAGGTTGATGCGGGGTTTATGCTCCTAATGAATTGTTTGACTCGTCCACGTAAAACAAACTACAAGATTGGGAAAACGCTCCTGTGTACACTCGACCAATATGTCGGATTGAGTCGCATTGCTCGCTATAGGATTCTTGTACACGGCCAAGTTTGTTCGATTGTTTTACTGTAAAATTGTTAATACCGTGTTCCAAGCGCACACTCCATCGCCGATTAATCGAGGATCCTTTCAGTATATCAATGATTTTCATTATTTTAATTGCATATCGAAAATTCGATTCCGCGAAACGAAACATCATTGTAATTGAATAGCATTATGAACAATCCACATCAAAGTGCGAATATTCGACACCGCCAGCTAACTCTATAAATTATTATTATTGCTCGAAGCTTTTAACGTTTGATGATCAAGTCTTTGCACTCGTGTTCCCACTAATATTACTGTTTATTTCACGATGGAAATTATATACGATACGATTACAATACCCGCTGCTGTTAGGAAATCTCAACAGTTATTTTACAGCCGCAACAGTCGACGTAGTTGGACAATTTTGTAGCAGAAATATTTTTTCTTTGACGTGTGTCTACAACAACTGGGAATCATTTCTTTAGACCTGGACCAAATGATTGATGTGTAGAAGAAAGTTTGAAAAAACTACGAAGATAATGCTGAAATTTTAAAATTGTTGTGGATTTCGTGAACATTGTTGTGAGCTACACAAGTCATGTTTAAAAAATGTATAAAATATAAAAATGTTGTAAAATTCAACCTTCCGATCTCTCGGCACAACTTTCCAAATCTCTTTCAGACGTCTAGCAAAATTGATCTTTTTTAAGTAACTCTAGTCTTCCGGTTCAATTCCCGAAAAGCTATTCGCTTCTAAAAAATATCCGAACACAAATGGGAATTTTTCTATGGAACCACGCGCAGAAAAACGCGGCGAATCTCGATGCTCAGCATTGTTGCATTCGTTTCGGTGTCGGAAAGTTAGACGGTGTTCCCGAGATTGTGCCCGAGATAGAAGGGAATCCGGCGTGCAGAAATGCGTTACGGCATATTGGATTTTGTTGTGGAGTCCTTTGAATTTTGCGCTCGACGCCGGTTCGTTCATTAACTCCTGCTAGAGCGCCGACGATAATGGCTTTTCTACCTACCGGCCGATGAAAACCCGGTAAAATATTCGCGCCCGTAGTGTTCCACAATTAATTTTTGCACAAATATGTTCTGATAGCGGTATTCCGGCGCGCTAATAAAACTCGTTTCAGAGGGCATCCTTTGGTATCGGGTCCCGTCGAAACACGTTTACAAGCGTGTTAATTATGCGTGTCTGCACATTTTAATCAGAAATTGTAACGCGCCTCCCGCCGCCGCTGTTGTTCGACAGATTGAATAATTAATACGCTGCCGGGAAGTTAAGAAATTCACTGTGTTTACCGGGAACTCGGCATTGGTTATTCGCTCGGACGCTAGACATTGGCCAACTTTTACCATCAGCCGCAACCGAGAACGGACAAAACGCTGTGAAACATTATGCTTGTTACGAACAACACGTTTAATAATTATTACGTTGCATACAGAAGTCTATTTGCATCTCGCGCGCTCGTTAATGTCTAAATTCATGAAAATGTTTCAGGAATTGTTGCAAAGTGGAGACTTCAATCTCTAAATTTGTGGAAGAATCAAAAATGTTTTTGAAGTTGTTACAGTGGTTTCAATTTATATTATGTTTCAGAAAAATGGCCCTTCAGTTTTCTGTCCACTACATCACGTAAAAATATCGTAGTCTAAAATTAATCATGGCATGTAATAGTAGAGTCTTGAAGCTTTATAATGGGACAAGATTTATTGATTTACGATTATTTTTTATAAAACGATAACAGATTGGATATCGCGATCGTCTATTTCTCACGGGCATTGAACGGACATTTATCGTGAACGAGGAGACCGTATAAGATGAACGGGAAGATTACTTTAATTGGCGTTAATGAGCCGCGTACGAGTGATTACGATTACCGTCGCTTAAATACGAGGTATTGCTTCGAAGTGGAAATAATTGCCGAAATTTCCTCTTGTTTATGCATTCGCCGTTCCATCGCTGAAGCATGAACACACCACCGTACGTACACGGATCGGCCAAATGAACATGTCAAGAGCATAATGCACTTGTACTAATGCACATTGCGTGTTAGTGTTGAGGAGCACGCGCGTCAGGAACCATTCTCGTAAATTTGACGCCGCGCCGTCTGAAGTAACGATAATTGGTTAAACGTTAAACCACCAACGTCATCGCACGTTAAACTCACGAAACTACGAAATATCCAAATATCTGATAAATTATGTAGATCATTCTAACCGCAGGAATATATTGAAAGCCGTTAAAAAAGCAATGCGTCCGGCAAACAAAATCTGATACGAGAAAAATGTACTTTCCTGATTCTACAATAAAAACTACAAAAAATTGTCAATTATATACATAATTGTTAGACTGCGGATCTTTATGCATTTATAGCAAAATTGAGTAGATGAAATTAAAAATTGTAGGAATATTTTTAAAATTGAAGATGTGAATGTACTATTTCTCCACCCATTTCTTTTGCAATCGATGCAGACAATCTTTATTTTGCACAAAGATCCACAGTCTAATAATTGTATACGTACTCATTCTCAATTATTGTAAAAGAACTTGTTTAAAATGTACAACCGATGGAAATCGCGAATAAAATAATAATGATCGTCACCCTACGAGTTGTACATTTGTCATGCCTGTCGTCATTTAACTTTCCCAATGAAGCGGAGTCGTCTGGACCAATTTTCAAAAAGCCAATCTATTTGAAAGAACGTCCGAATGTGTCGATGCGACTCGCTGTCGCGAACATGTGCATCGGAATAAACATCACGCGACCGTTTGAATGCTCGAAAGGACTGCGCGCAGAAGAAAATCATTTTCGCAGTTACGCTCGGTCGTGTTTGCAAAAGGGGGCGAACGGATTGGCGGGGGTTGGGGAAAAAATCGTTTGATCGAGGAACTAGGTGGAATAGAGTATTTTCCGTTCGACGAGTCGCCGGTTTGCTTTACGCGCACTCGCTTGCCAAGAAAATCGCGTCACACGGTCGAGGCAGGAATCGCGAGCGAGCGTGTAACAGGAGGCGCGCGCACTCGCGCGTGAATCGCTCAAAGTCGCGGCAACAAACGCTTTCGAAAATTGCATTAAGAGCCGCGTTCCTACTTCACCACGTATCCCGCGTAGTCAGGTAGCGTTTGAGAAGTGCCGAATGTGAATGCGATTCTTGCGTACAAAGTACACGCGGTTTTTAAACACCCACGTAAAGGGCGCTCGCCTGGCGTTCGCGGGAGAGACCCTGGACAAACGGGGGTGAAACGGGGGTGAAACGGGGATGAGGGCGCGCGGCGCACACACACGCACACCTTTGAGGGAATAACTCGCTCGGCGGGTCGCCCGAACAAGGAAGAGCCTACTTCGTCCTCTTTCGCCTTTATATTCCTTTCTTCGTAGTTTCCGCGAGAACAACCAGCTACAGACGTTCTCGCTGGAACGTCGGCCATGATAATTGCGAAAAAGTTAATTAAGAACACCGCCACGAATCCACCAATTTACATTTACGCCCATCCGTTTGCTTTCATCTCGCTCCGGAGAGGAGCACACATCCCGTCCGCCGCGCGCTGCGAGAAGTCTACTGTATCGGCTTCGCCTACCGACCCTCCCTGCCTGCGTTTCTCTTTATTCCGCCCCCGTTCCGCCCTTTCCATTCCACCCCTTACACCTCCACCTTCTCCCGTGCCGACCCATTCGTGCTCTTTTACGTTCCCCATTAATCTTCCTTCCATTGTTAGCCACTCCGATGCTTATTATTTCGCCTACGACGACTCGATTTACTTCACCGGTCCTGGACGATACACCCACGCTTGACTTTATTCTACTGATGAGACTGTCAACGCTACCGCCACGCACAGACGACAGGGATAAGACGACGTGGGTAAGATTGATAGGTTTTAATAACTGGACATCTCATATTAAATCTTTGTCGGTGGCTATGATGTTAATATCAATAAATTGGATCACACAGCAGACAGCAAACACCTTGTTTCCACACAATCCTCTGCGGAGACAG
Organism: Lasioglossum malachurum; assembly: GCA_028455605.1. Lineage (NCBI taxonomy): Eukaryota > Metazoa > Arthropoda > Insecta > Hymenoptera > Halictidae > Lasioglossum > Lasioglossum malachurum. Next base: position 6,285,949 of record CM052312.1, read on the forward strand.
GAAGTTAGGTAGCCAAAGGAATGCGGGTCTGATTGGTATCTACTAACCTCGATTCGAGTTTAACAGCCTCACCACTTTAGAGTCTAATACCCTCGCAGCTGTTAGTCCTACGCCCCTATCGCTGTTTAGAGTCCCATAGCTCCATCCCCTATCACATATATTCTCTTTCAAAGGGAATATACTGAAACGACATCGGCTGATCTTAATGAAACTGTGAGAGCAAGTAGTGTCACGCACATTTTTTTTATCGGCCAGTTCGTATCGAGGGGCGAGAACAACCCCGAAAATTTATGGCTGGAACCGTATTTGGATGAATATCTTGGAAGCTGCTGGAGCTAGAGAGATGGCGCGTTGTACATCAAACGGCGAAGTTGTACATCTTTTAATAAGAAATCCAACTGTGGAAGTCAATTCTAGATGATTTTATTTATTCGTTTTGTTTGTGAAGCAACTTTGTATGTTTAATAAATCTTTTCAGGCTGTAATAGTATCTCTTGATTAGACTCCGGATCTTTATGAATTTAGTTAGATTTTTATTTATTTATGCAATTTTCAATTTTTGTAGACGAATTTTAAGAAAGTGGTACCAAACAAAATTCTATCTCTTCATTGGGGTAATGGCGTTTGTAGATTCAAACTTCTGTTAAATTTAATACTCCAGCAATTTTTGAAAATTTTTATAAAAGCCATAAGTGCATAAAAATTTCACATTTGAAACCATTTTTTAAAAATTTTTCTACAAAAATTGATAACTACGTAGACATCCGCAGTCGATTCTTGGTCAAAACGCTTCATAACATTTTCACGGTAATATCGGCCATTTCATACGCAACAACCTAATACATTCTCATGGTCCAATAAAAGTGAGCATTTTCCGCCGCGTAATTATCTGAGAAAAGAGCCGGTGAGCGCGGCTCATTTTCCTCGCCGTAGGGTGGCCTCCCCTTAAACTGATTTAACGAGGCGTTGAACACTGACCAACAGTTCTGAAGCATCCTGTATTTACAGAATACCTCACGCGTTCCCTCCTATTGGATCTCTTTCATACCACAATCCTAGCGCCTTTCCTCCTCATTTTCCCTCTTAATCTCCCATTACTCTTCGTCCTCCCGTTTGCACCCTGGCTCTCGACCGGGCATTCTTTTCCCTCCCGTTCATTCGGCGCGCGCGCGTGTTTCCTCTTAACCGCGTTCTTCCTCCCTTCCTCCTTCTCTCTCCCATACTCCCTTCCGCCCTCTGGTTTCCCTCCGGACCCTTCGCTCTCCGCTTCACCCTCGAACTCTTAAGTAAATTCCATTGCAGTTCGGTTGAGCGAGATTCCTCGCGCAGCGCCGACGTCTCCGTCGAGGAAAATCCCGGAAAGAGAGCAACCGTAGGAACCGGAAGGATGGTAAAAGAGCGGAGGGGAAGAGAGGGGAGCGAAAGGGAATCTTACCGCTCACCTTTTTGACTTTTGTTAGCGTGCCCATGCGTCGTCGGGCCGATGAAAGCGTCCTCGAAACCAACCCCTTTCCGACGGCAGCAGTTCCTTTTGACCATCAACGGTCCGCTTTTTAGACATTCGGCGCCCATTGTGCGACGCCAGCGCCAGGCCCTTTCGCTGCGACAACGTGCGCGTATCTTTGTCACAACTTACAGCTCTAACTCCGTAGACCGTGAATACACACCCACTCGTGCGTTGTGTTCATCTGGTTTATTTTTATTTCTTGTTAATATATTTGGTATCAAGAATTAATAATAGCACGTTCATAGAAAAGTTTAATACTACTGTGGAGTGTGGTATCGAGAATTTCTACGAATACACGCTTCGTGGAAATACCGTGTCGCCTTGAAAGTCCAATTTTCGAAATTTCGAAAAAGAACTTGTAACACATTCAAAATATCAGGTCGCTGAGCATGAAACATCATTATTTATTAAAACAATAAAACAAACATCCGCAGTTTGATTCTCAGATTAAACTAAAGTAATAAAATTAACGACATTTGGTAGAATCTATAGCAGAGCCAATCCATCATGCAACTAGAAAGTGTCCCATCATTAGATCAGGCGATCCGCATTGGAAAGCCGTATGGCAGAACAATGCCTCTCGAGAGCGAAACGAGTTCGAATTAGTTTCCAGGTGTATCGTCTAGGGAAAAACGGGCGAAGTCCGTAATGAGCTGGACAGTCCGTCGGTAACAAGGTAATTTATCGAAAACATAAACGCGTTTTACGCGTTATCCAGGGGCGTGCTCGCGCCACTTGTTATCGCCCAGAAAATATTGATGCAGCTCAAGCAACCGTGTTTACACGGTTGGGGTGGCCAACCCGATTGTAATTCGAGCCGCGGCCGTTATCGAGCCTCTTTAATACATTACAATTCGATAATATTGCCGGGGCGCGCGATGCGGTAAATTTCGATCCGTAAACTGGTCAGCACGTACCCGGTCCGCGCGGGCACAACGAGGTCCTGGACCGGGCACCTCGATCACACCGGTTACTGCCACCGTTGAATTTCGAAATTCCGTCCGCGCCGCGCAATGTTAATTGAGGCAAAAGCAAAATGCCAATCCGTCGATATTATGTTACGCGTCGTTATTCTCGCCGGGACACGCCGATCGACGTGCATTGTAACCAATCGCCTGCCCGTATACGCGTCTATCCATTAATCTGCTGGCAGCTCTCTCTCTCTCTCCGCCTCTCCACGGGTGAACAGCATGCACGACCGTGCACATTTCGACATCCGACCTGCATCCGCACCGTGACACACCTGTACACACGCGTGACCGTCCACGACGCTGGTCAATACGAACTGGACCGTGGAATTTGATCGGAACCGACACGGTCGACGTTCTCTGCGCGCCCCGAAACCGTTTCTTTGTCTTTCGTGCTCTCACCGCGGACACGTGACAGACCGACGCTGTTCCGGATCAGCCGAAATAGTCGGTAACAAATAGTAGTTTCATTCAGCTCGCGAAATAAACTGTTTTCTTCAGTTTCCTCACAAATTCTGCTCCAACTTCCACGTCTTGTTTAAGAAAATGCTTGGCATACCGTCTGTTCTACATATTTTCTATACTGGGACACCCTGTATATCCGTATTCGTACATATTCGTTGACAATTGTTACATTTAGTATATGTAACTTTATATAGGTCATGTTTCTTCTTGAAAAGTGAACAGGCGATATTGCACTATAAAGAATGTTACCGATCTGACAAGTGGAATGGGGCGGTCTATAATCAGACAAAGTGAAATGGGTACTGGATATTGTCAAGCAAGTAGAACAGGAATTATATATAGTCAGATATATGTATAAAATAATCGACTAGTACTTCCCTTAACCCTCATACGCTCCTCAAGAATAGTTGGCAGAAGAATATTTTCCAACAATTTTCAATTTCATCTACTCGGTAACTATTAAATAATAATATACGAAATATCCAATTTTATGTCGATAGATGTATTACACAGAATCCTGCAACACGAGATTTCTTCTTTAAAATCCGACCTTCGTGCTTTTAATTTAGGAAGGTAACCTTATTTCAGAGAGTGGAGTATATTTCTCTACGACCCAACGGGATTTTCGTTTAATTTTCTCGCGTCAGTAGCAAGAGATATTTGAAGCCAAAGATAAAAGTCTCAAACGCGAGCATCGTGGATCTTAAAAATATTGAAAAAGCTAGCAACTTCTTGAGGAAAATCTCTCTCTACAGAAATTCACTAAAGAAAGAAAAAAGTGGTCTATTTATCTCTTGCTTCTCGCAAATGATGCAGAGATATTTATTTTGCGTGAGGATCCACAGCCTACTGATATCTCTTCCGATCTGGAATAATTCCATTCTACATGATTTTTTTTCATTTGATGGATATGAAACTGATATAAAAGCTCATACAATACTTAAATGTTTAGTAATTGGTTAGATACCAACATATTCAATCATGTAAACAATATTTTGATTTTGATGAGTCGGGGACACCGTGAACACGTCGCATGAGCACGATCCGAAAATAATTGACTGGCTAGTGAGGTCAAAAAGCCTTCGAGAAATAATCCAAACAGTCGGCGCCAATTTGCCGAAGGCGTTAAAACCCGTGCACGAGTGTTTGACGTTAGAGGGTCCTCGAATAATTGTCCATTGAACATCGCACGAAATTTGCAGCGTTAATCGTCGCCTTTGTGACCCGTTTACCCGGAAAGCCGTCACCTGACATCGATTATGGTGCATCCGAGGCTGGTTCGAATTCGATCTGTACGCCAAACCCAATATAACGATCCGTTGGCGTTCGGCTAATGTGATAGATAGTTCTGTACAGCCTCATCCAGCATTGCGTTCCATCGTACGCTCGACGACTCGGTCAAACGAATGATCATAGCGAACACCGACCTACACACGATCATTTCCTTGCACGCGTTGAATATCTCATGCCTCCCAAGCATACTTCAAGCGTGTACCAGCCACGGTGAAACTGACGTATTCGATCGACCATTGCTAAACGCCTCTACTGCTAATGTTATTATAATACGGACGTGTCGCACCCTGACCCGTAATGTCGTCTCAGCTGTTCGAGAGTTTAATCCGCAAACAAAATCAATTATAACCGAGCTAATCTAAATGACTTTTAATACAGGGTCTCCAAAAATAGTTCGAGTTCCTTGAAAGGAGCGGTTAAGGAACTCGAATATTTTTCATTCATATTAAAAATTAAACTTTAACATCTAAGATAATTTACAGTAATTCCCGAAGTCAGAATGACTTTGTTATAAATGGATCAAACGACTTCGATTTATCTGCGCAGTTAGGCGAAGTTTGTTCGGTAAAAAATTTTAAAGTAAATGTTGAAATGTTGTAATTGATCTGTGATTTACACATGATTGAACGAGGCCACGGAAAATTCGTACAAATTCTACGTTTGCACACCTGAAATAGCACAAAAAATTATATTCGTTTCCTAAAAATCGAACGTTTATGAAGGGATGTTTGTTCCGCCTTTGCACCTTTGTGCGTCGGCCGTTGCCGCGCTTGTGGACAATTTAATTCGGGCTCGACTACGAAACGATCGATGAACGATTTTTAACTCCAGGCTATCGGGGAATTGCTTGGCCGTTGAAAGCGTATATTTCTATTTCAGGTGTATCCGATGCTGATACTCAAAACTTCCGCGTATTTACAGTGATGGGTGTAAATCCAACTTATTGTAGCTGCGAAGGATTTGCGCTTCGAATATTAACGAACATCAAGATTAGTAAAATCTAAATGCTTAATTATTAAATAATAATTAGTAAATCTAAAACTTAATATAATAGAAACACTTACTTCAAAAACATTTTACCAGGAAGTTTTACATTCCAGGAACCGAGATGAAAACGCTGTCTCTGTATAATTTCGTGGTTTCGGGCGATTATTTTCTCAAAAACTGACGCACGGTCTTTGCCTTTCCGGTAGGTTGAACGTTTAAAGTTAGGAGAACGGTCGTCCAGGAGTGGAATTGAAATTCAAATTAGACTTATGACGGGCCAGTGCCAAAAAGATTCCAGGACAAAATATACGGTGCTCCAAGCGAAATATTTTTTTTTCTCCCTTTTATTCTTGATCCTCGCATTAGACCCGGCCAGCCGTGATAATAATTCAAGACGAAAGCGAAGTTCCCGCGCGTGGATTCGATATTCGTGACACGATTCAGCGACAAGTTCCGAAAACTTTTCCAAAGGCTGTCATCGACCGGGTTCTTTTTCTTGGGATCCACGTACTTGACCCGTGTCAGGCTCAAATAATGACTCCGGGGATGCCCTCGAATAATAAGTTCCTTAGATTGGCTTGACTAGGAGCGGGGGAAACGATCGATTACATATTCAAGACTTTATGTGCACCGAAATTTGCATGAGCGTCCTCCGACTAATTATATCGGATCCTGTTAAAAATATCTTTCGTCGTGGCAGACAATATTCGCTCAAAATTCTCAATGGGATTGTTGAACGAATTGTATCAGCTTAGGTTGATTTACCAATTTCTGCCGTTGTCCTTTCTTCGATTTCGTCGATGCTCTTCAATTCTTTTAAACCTTTGCACCTAGAATAATTCCATTCCATATCAATTTTTTTCTTTCAATACTTAAATATTTAGTAATTGATTATGTGCCATCATATTTAATAATGTGAACAATATTTCGAATAATGATGCTAAATTTATGGAACTGGTTACGCGTGTAACCCTTTTACGTTCTTCATATCTCAATATAATTTAATTTATTCGACAACACCGCAATGAAACTTAATTCAATATATTTGGTCAAAGAACAGCAAGGTGCAGATAAGGCAAATGTTTTGAGGAGCGTAAATCTCGTTTAGAATCTCCATTTTCACTTTAGAAAAATATTTGGCTTCGAAAGGGTTAACCAGTATTCAAGGGAATTCAGGATTAACCCGAACGTTCGCTCTCATAATTTCCAGGAACCCGGAATTCCTCTATTTTCCGGGCATCTGCGAGCAAGGTAGCTTTCTCAGAATAACCACGCGTTCCGCGACCAATATCGAGTTAATAACCGGCGGAGCGGCGACCATTGAACGAGGCCTTTACAGTTACAAATTGACCGTAGCCCGGTAAAACTAATTAACTTGTTGGGAATGTATCAACGAGCCCTTTCAGCGGAGCCTGTCGCAGCGCGGGTAATCGCTAGGTCGCCGCATTCATTTTCGAGTCCGCAATCGTAAGAACCTTAGCCCTCCTTTTCCTCTCGAGCTTTACCCTGCGGAGGAGTTGCGGCCGATCCGCGCGGCGACGTTAATTACCGAATTCTTTGTAACGTTGGCTAGCAAACCGGCCAACGGCAGACTTTCCCTCTCCGAATTAAGTCTCGGTAATATTATCTTTTAATAAGTGAGATCCGACTGCGGTCTCAATAGCGGCGGGACCGGATAGTCTCGTTCCTCTTTCTCCCGCGGGGAAACCGCGCGGATCACGGCATGGTAATCCGACCGGTGAACGAAACGTTTCGTGCACGAACCGTTTATTATCGCTCGGCTCGCCCTTTCTTATTTCGTCCGACGGGAAAACTACGAATCAGGTGTAACCGAACTAGCGACGAGCGACAAGCATTTTAACAAATATTCGAGTGACAAATACGTTGGAGGAAGATAACTGGACTGCGAATCGAAGTTAAACGAAGATGTACACTCTTTTTAAATTATCTTAAAAAGTCGGAAATAATATGAAAATGTCCTTGGATTCTTCCGTGTGGACAGTTTTGTATTTGACCAATTCATTTTTATCGTAAGTGCACAAAATCAGCAGTCGAAATAAAAAAGAGGCGAAATAAAAGTCCATTTTCTTTCTTAACATGTTCAACTTCTAATGATTTGACTGTTTTAAATTACGCCTACTCACCTTTGTCAGAAATTCATAAAATCCATTGCGAATTCACACGGTCGACTGTAACATTCATCTAACGAGGGAAGTGTAGTACCGGCGAGTTATTGCTCTGCGGGAGAAAATGACGATTACGACAATAAATTCGTGGGAACCTATTGCACGCTGTTAAGACAGAAGTGCACGCGTGCGGTAACGAAGCTTGATGGAAAGTTACAAATAGAGTTAGGCGTGTTTGTCGTTCCAAAAACCGAAACCCGCAACAATACGCTCGCCACCGGAGCGTAAATGGCGGATTAGATGGGTGGGGTTTATTCATTTTCTCTGATGAATTCTGTATGCACGATGGAGTTCTCCTCGATAAACTTCCTACGTGACTGAATGCAAGTTGATGGGCGCGTAAGGTTTCCCGAGGGTCTGGCATGACGGAGATTGTCATACAAATTAATTCAAATATTTGACGTAGTCTGCTTTAATTCCCCCTCCTCGCCCTTTCGGCCCTTCCCGCGAAATCTTTGCACGCCGGGATAAATCCATCGAACGACATTGTTGCGAGACAGAAAATAAAATTCACATTCTTCTCGGAGGAATGTAATATTCCTGTTAATCGAAGTAGAATTCGCGTGCTTCGAATATAATCCAAATGAAATGCGCAATAAAATGAAACATGCGAATGGAAAACCGATGAATAAATTACCGAAGTAAATATTCAAACACGTCATGAATACCACGTTCGTGATGATCGTTGCTGCCTTTATACGCTCGAGGTTTTGTAAGCAGCAATGAAACGAAGTTTAGTGGTATGTTGGTAAACAATTTCAGACTGGGGTTCGATTTCGTGAAATTATGATATTCCGAACCTGATCAAACGTCGCGAATTTATTTAACAAAGGTATAGATAGTTTGAAACATGTACTTGCGTATTTCATAATATTTTGACTGGCCCGTAATTTTGAAAAAAAGAACTTTATACAACACGATTTCGACGTGATATCAAATTATTATTTGTTGCAACGTGTGTTTTGTTCCGCTCTGAAACCAAGGGGATTCAGCGCACGAAAACAATCGTTTTTTCGGATGTACAAAACGGATCCTGTCGCTTTTGTGCAATATTAATTACAGCAGAGGGGTTGTAAAAATCTCAATAATAAATCAACGGAACAATTTCGTTTGTAGTTGATGACGAGATTGCGGTTTTCGACTCCATTTCGGAAATTTCGAAAGTTATTTGCACCGCGGGGGATCGATGCACCCATTTCCAATTAAACGGGAATCTAAAAAGCGCAGTAATACACCGTAAACGACTGTCAAATGCAATCGGTATCCGGGCCGTATTGCGAACAACGGGAGCACACGAAAGAGAATAATTCATATCGGGCGTTGCGAACGGAACGGCGCGCGCTTTTCCATCAGTGTTTGATAGTAATACCGAGCCGGTGTCCCGACCCGCCGAGAATCCACTGTAAGCACAATTATTATTCATAGAACGCATTAAAAATAAATAATTCCCGTCGACGAAGTACAAATACCTAAAATTCATTCCGTTGGTAAATCTACGGCGCTAAATCAATAATAACGCGAAACCGGAATGCGACACGGAGGCAGAGTACAGGCGGCGACGGCGGCGGCCGAAGTGAACATTCAAAGTGCGATCGTGTCCGACCGAATTTAATTCCTACCGTTCTTTGTCGCGCACGGTTATAATCATACGAATAAATGAGTACCGGCGTATCGATGCGCGAAAACTCATAAATTACCCGATAATTGGCGAATTCGATTTTATCGACGGTTTAATCCTATCGGTTACCGAATCATTAACGCGAAACTTCTTTGTCGCGCGTTCGAACGGAATAAAAATCGCTGGAACTGCGTGAAACGCTTTTTGCGAGGTAGTTCGATTCATTACGTATTTACAAATACCGATACGTCGAATAGGTAAAAATTCGTTTATGAAATCGTTCTAGCTGCGAAAGAAAATTTGGTGTTTCACGTAATTGTACAGGGGCGAGTGATGCAATTGGTCTGATGATACTACTTTGACGATTCTAATTTGTTCAATAGTGTTCTTACGTACGAATAGCTTAATAGATCGTAAGTGAATTAGGAGAATTTATATTCGGAACAGTAGAATAGGATTGACCTATATTCATGAGAGAAGATCGGGTAATCTATAATCGATCAGGTAGAACAAGATGATTTATAGTCGGACGCGTGGACTAGGCATTATAGTAAGATTAATATTAATTGTAATGCTAAGTTGCATTTAGTCATATTATTAAAGGATTCCGAAAATTCTTGTCATTGACGAATCACGTTGCAATGTTTGATGGTCGTAACTGGACTGTGGATTTTATGCATTTATGGTAAATTCGCGTAAGTGAAATACAGAGCAGTATTAGAAGAAGAATTACATTTTTATTCAGCTTTCGTAGCTTCAAATATTGAGACCTACTTTTAAAATATTAAATAAAATGTGGAGATCTCTCACCGGACAAGTAGAATAGGCACCGGCCATAATCAAACAAGTGGAACAGGAAAATAGATACGGTCTATGATGAAACAAGTGCAGTAAAGGTGGTTTAGGGTGAAGTAATCAAATAGGGGCTACGTCAAACTGGGTTAATCGCATCGAGTGTCATTAGCTCACCCTTTCCGACTAGACTTTCGCGATGAATTTCATATTGGTCGACGTCCAACGAATATCGTCGTGAATTGCGACACCGTGAAATTCAAACATCGAATTGCAATATACGAAACGCGATAGTAATTAAGTCGTATTTAAACATAACATATTTGCAGGCATATCATAAATATGAAAGACACAAATAAATCATAAATATGTTCGGTATAGAAATAAATTCTATTCACGCGGTTCATAACACGCAGTACGGGTTTGGTGCACCGCAATAATAACACTTTTGAATAATTCGAGTAAACTAACAAAGAGCAGTTAAAAATCACGTTTCATGTTTTACTTTTACACTGAATATGAAAATTAAAACTTTCAAAAAAAAAAAACAATTACATTTTTATCTCACCCCAGTTTGTTGCTATCATTATTTTGCATAAAGATTTACTAAGATTTTTTTAGTAAGTTAAATATTTCCTTGTATGATGTACAGGGTGTCCCATTTGAAGTCCCAACTATAATTCACCAGGCTGTAACACTCTCATCCTTCAAGGCCATCCAAGGTCATCCAAGGTTATTTAGTGCGGTTCAACATTCATCTTAGCTAGACGGAAGTACATCCACCTGTAGAAGATTTGTGACGACCATAAGATGTCTTCCCGAATAATTGTGTGCGAAACTTGAAATGGGCCACCCCGTATACTCTGAAGCATTCCTTTCTTATCGACTGAAGAATATTTTCGTTGCGTTTGGGGAACATGTGCGACACGAATTTATACTCCCAGTTAGGAAGTTAATATTTATAGATACAAAGATTATCTCACGACGTTTCGCACACTTTCCCCGCATACCCATAAATACCGGTAGATATTTCGCCCCGGTGGCCGAACCCGCATAATCCGCACACACGCGACCAAGCAATAACAGAACTATAAACCGTGTTATGCCACTCAACCTGTACTACTCCCCCACCCTCAGAACCCAACCACCCACGATTCATCCTGATCGCGTGACTCGCTCGTGCGTTCATTCACCATTGAATATCTGTTCCGACCTGATACGGGTGATCCGATACGAAATCGGCGTACAAACGCAACGGTGCCGGGTGAAAGAAGCTCGAGAACTCCATTGATGTGGCGAGATCGGTTACTCCGAGTAGAAGTGGCCAGTGTTTAGCCAGACGGCTGGCTGGCATCCATTATTACCGCGAGCTCTATTCAGACGCCTAGGGTTTCTGGGATCGGACCGCCATTGGTTCTAGTCTCCGTCATAATTCCGCGATCATTTCTGAAGTCATTTCCGGTCCCGGTCGACAACGACCTAGGCGCATTCGAGCACCGAGAGCTGGTCGGATTCGTCGAAATCCTGGCCAAGATTGATACTTCCAATTTTATGGTACATTGCTAAGAAATAGGTAGATACTGTGGCTCCAGTTTTATATTTCTAAAATCTGATCCCTAATTCAAATTCATTAGAATTTTCGCTTAAAATGTAGATAGACTAATAAGGTTACACGTGCTAAAATACGGAAGTAAAAGAAAAATGATTTCTTTGTGTTGAATATAAGCATAAGTTATTCTTAAATCTCTTAGAAAAGTGAGAGAATAAATCATTCTATGAAACAGTACATTTTAATCAGAAACTGGAATTAAATTTGTAATCCAGGGAGTTAATATTAAACACTGCGCTTCAAATTTAGAAAGCTATTAAGAAGGTAAGAGAACGATCTTACTCATTAAATGTCACTAAAGATACACTTTGAGAATATTTGGGATTGTATTTGGAGAAGTATTGCATCAATCGAAAATAAAATAAAAAGCTACTTTCAATTAACAAAATAGTCGAAAGAGGTGTGAGAGATGAATGAATGTATGGTGCAAGCATCTTTTTGTTGTGAAAATTCTCTTTTTTTTTTTTCATCACCGCGAGGATAAAAACGCAGTGCGAACAACGAAAAAGTTGTATGCTGTTCACGGAGAAGAAATACCAAGCTGTGTAAATATCATTTCAAATGTAGGCGTCAAAAGTCGCATCACTAAATTCTTTGCCAAAAAGAACGGGAATTCGAGAGCATGGAATCTCCAAGTTGCCAGAAAGATGACAAAGGAATGGATGTAGGGCACAGGTCAGACTACAGAAATATCATACAACCCAATAATATAGGGTCTTATTTGGGAAGATTAGAGTTGTCAAAAAATTGTTAATTGTAGAAAAACACAGCATTTTTTTATAATTTAAAATAACACTCCTTAATAGAAGGCCCTTCATTATTGTTTCGTTGGATTTTTCACAATTTAGAAGAACTTTCACCCTATATGTCGTCTGCACTATTATTCGAATAATTTATTTGGACAAGGCCCAAGTCTGTTACAGAGTACGTCTGGTAGGCTAAGCGGTCGGGCAGTAATAATAGACGGCGAGGCAATAGCGTGTCCATTGATCGTCCAGGACATCTCGAAAATGAGTCTAGTATTACCGGTACAAAGGAACGGGAGAATAATCGATTGGCAAGAAAGGTACAGGCAGCCTCCGGCTTTTAGCGAGGAAAAATGCCGATTCGCCCGGGGATACGGTTTTATGGATCCGCGCGACGGCGCATACTTTGGCTATTTTAAAATAGCGGCTTCGGTATACGACTTTTGCTCTCCGGCGTTCATTGTTGTGTTGCGGCCGGATGCCTGTGTGCATACATAACTGCATCGCTTGGTAAAATTGCGAGCGGAGGAATTTCCGCGCTCTGCCCCTGCCTGCGCCACCCAGTGCCGTTCCTCCTCGCTCGCGCGTTTATGCTACCTTTTAACGGTATCCCGAATCATTCTGGTTTCCCGTCAACCTATCAGCGTTGCCCATCCACCGTTCAACGCGACAATCGAGCGTTTCTTTCTCTCGATGCTCAGTGTTGGTGACGTTACGCCTGTTCTATGTTCCGAAAGATTTCTTGGTTTTAGAAATTGATCCGTTTTGAGAGATTTATGAAATTAATCATTAGATTTGGAGAACTGCTTTCAGATATTAAAAGTGAACTTTCTGTTCAATTAAAAACCCCAGTTTTTACGAATTAGAATTTTATTCGGACCTGAATGAAGTAATGCGAGCAAGGAAAATAATCCCAATTTATTCCATCACTTTTAATCATCTGTGCAATCAAGAATACATAGTTGAAATCAATATATTCTGGAATGAACAGTATCGACAAATGTTGCTTTTACAATGCCGAACAAAATGGATTGTTATTGTGTAAATGTATAAACAAAAGAAGTTTTCCACGTACAGGTATTGTATTAAAATGAATCTTCATGAATCAGACTAATATTTGATATGAGAATACACAAATGTATTCCATTATGTTATTTTATGTGGTGGTTTGATCAATGCGAATATTGGACGATGACAATGCAAATGGCATATCCTGCAGAACCAGAATGTGGTTATTTTTCTTTTCATACGCTGAACGGTTGTACGAATTTTACACAGCGTTATGTTCTATTTTGTTACAGTTTCCTGCTTCTCGGGAAACAGAAGATTTCGTAACTAAATACATATTCTGTTATTTTCGTTATATTTGGCCCACTTTTTCATAAAACTGGCTTTCGGAAAGTTCGTTTTTGTATAAGCCCAAGTATTTTACGGCGCACAGTGGACGAAAAATGCTGAAATCCCGTTCAAAAATAAAATTCGACGAAAACTCATGGCTTATGAAACGTCCATGCGTCACATTTTGGATTTTAAACAATCCAGCTAGTCTACCGATGCGAATTCACACGACACTCTCAACTGATATTTACGTCAGTTTAATTAATGTAAGTGAATTATTAAAGCTGCAGCGAATAAAAATGTAGAACACAAATATCTTAGGCAAATTGTGTGTGTGTGTAAATTAGAGCTGAGAGTTTCCTCTGCAAGCCAGACATGGGAGTGATTAGTGAGCCTCTGTTATGCGAACTCATTATTCCAACGAAACGATCTGCGAATGTGATTTTTTCCTCATTTTCGCGAACGCAGGTGGTCCTCCACCCGTTTTCCTCGACTTCGTTCGAGGTCAAGATGTTACAGTTGACTTGTTTGTCGTAGCGGAGCGCCGGTAATCAAAGCCGTTCGCAGAAGAGACCGCAGTAATCAGTTATTAATTTTAATAAGACCAGTTGGTTAGAGTATTAACGGGAGAAATGTGCTCGGCGAAATCGGAATCTCCGAATGACTCGGCCGCTGCGAAGTCCGGAAGAAAAATTGCGGCGGAATTGTATAATTCCCCAGCAATTGCATGGCACGATAATTACAGACGCGTCACGGCCCCATCCTTACAATAATGGCTGCGGAGCTGCGTTAAATCGCGCAACGTTTTTGTCACATTAAATCCGCGTTAACGCTGTTAAACGGGTCCGCGATTCTTTCGCGATGTCCCTCTGTCATTCACCGTTGACATTCGCGCCTGCAGCGTTCGAAATGGAATTTAATTCGAGTAAGAGTCGAGAATAAATGATTCGGTATTCGATCATTTGAGTCATTCGTGTTATTATAGTATAGTTCTTACTGCATCTTCTATCTATTTTCTATTTTATTAGGTATAATTGAATTTTAGGGGGTTGATGCTGTTTATGATGGGTTTAGAGTTATCGTCATGGCAAATATTTTCTCCATATGTTGTCGCGTGCAGAGAATTTCTCTCCTCTCGCAGCTCTTTCTCTTTTTCTCCTATTTTCGACACGCATCGGCTGATGTCCCCGTTTCGCATTCCGTTTTTTCAACGTCACTTCAGCGTTTTCAACTGACCCCTTTGAGCGCGATTACAAGCCCCTTTAGATCCCTGCGCTCATTGAATCCGTACACGTACTATCCACCGACAAAGTGGATAATATGGACTTTACCATTATATGAACAGCCATTAACGTTTAAAAAGAAATCGCAGCCACGATACCGCAGTTCATTAAATTGTATGAGCACACGGAAACACTGCTCCTGAACTTTAGATTCTATACGTTTATGGTATAATTTGCTTTAGCATTGGCACGGTATTATTATTTAACACTATGTCGGTCGTACATGACCATACATAGCAAACTTGAAAATCAATATTTGATCCCACGCGAGGTGTGAGAGTGAGGTAAGATTTTGTCTTTTCTGGTCATCTTCTCTATCTTCGTCTAAAGTTTAAAAAGTTCCACATTGAAATCCCGATTCGAAGTTGATGCATTAACTTTGTCAAATTAATTCTGAAGTGCACTTAAAATTGTTGAATCGCAAAAAAAATAGTACGTCATTTGTGACTGGTTTCTTAGAATTTCTCAACAGTCTAAAGAAACAATTCACTTTTATCTGCAATAGCTTTACGCGATAACGTAATATAACCTTCCCACGAGCAATTGCAGCTGCATTTATTAATAAAAATATAGACAAAGATCAGCACCTTACTCGTGCACCGGAGAGTTAATGAAATTTTATAGTTTAATATTTATTTAATGGACCCCCGCACGGAAGTGTTCGTACACGAGCATGAATTTCTTTCCATTTAATTTTGTTGGTATTTTAATAGCGTTCGTATATACTATAATTACAAGCGTTTAAAGTGAAGTCCGTAATCACTGAATTTTCTTATCAAAGTGTTTTTCTTACATTTTTTAATTCTGTTGGAAAATCAATAGACTTAATATGGAAAAAATTTATTTATAAAAATCAGGTGCCGCAAATCAATTGTTAAGGAATTCAAAATCTTATTTGTTATATTCTGCAAAAAGGTGAATTTTACTTGTAAGATGGTGAATTTGAAGTGCAAAACCTGTAACACCAGTGGAATGCCGAAAAAAATCGAAACTTTAGAATTCATTTCATCTATTTTATAAGAGCGGCTTACTGTGCGACGGGGCGGTGTTTAGTTAATCCAACATCTCATTTCCTGCGGAATCGCGACTCATCGACGCGCGAACCAGCAGAATCCGAAAAAAAGAACCGCAAGTCACAGAAATTCCCAATTTCCGTGTCTGAACGCATCGGTGCGCTTTCGCGCGCGCGGTCCTGTTTCATGCTTCACGCTCATCAAATATAAAACCCCGAAACTGAAAATCCGTCGCCGCGGCTTGGAACCTGCAAATTCGCTATTCCGCGTCGAGGAGCCCGTGGCGTGGAATCTCGGTTAACGGCAAATTATGACAGCCGGACAACCACTGCCCGCGAGAACGCCATCGAACGAGTATTAAAGACGTCCCGTGGCTCGTAAAAGATTAACTCGTTAAACTTTTACGGCAGCGACTTGCTCGGAAACGAAGAAGGTTCATTGTTCCGCGATAGTGTACTCCTTCGACGCCCCCGCGACCCTAAACTCGGAAGCGGCGTCTTAAACCGATCTTACGCGACTCATGAGAAACGGGGATCTTTAATTGGCCGGGTAGTGAACAATGTAACTTGATGCCTTTCATTGGATGATAACATTCTGAAGATAACACAACGCTCGTTTCCTCTCGATTATTAAAGAGTTATTTGCGGAATAACGTTCCTGTGCCCGCTTTTATAGTGAAAATAAAGAAAATTGATGAAATGGTATAGAATCATTGTTAGAAATTATGATTAGTAAATTCGGTATTTTAAGGTGAAACAGAGAGCCCAATTTTTTATTCAAGCAATGAGCTTTAATGAATAAGATATTTTCCCTTTTGTTCGATGATCATTTTCCAAGAAGAATAAATAAGAAATTATTTTACTGATTAAAGTTCATCGCTTGAATAAAAAAATGCGGTTTTATTTCACCTTAGAAAATACCGAAATTTCTCTTTGTTGCTACACTTTGAAATAACAGTTTCGTTAATCAATTATTTCTTAATGAACGAAGAACGAGCACGATATGATCACACGAGCATCTCTTCCAATAGCATGGCAATTTTGCGTGACGCTTTAGAGGCATTATTCGAGATCAAAGGGTTAAGGGCCAGACGCCTGTGTGCTAGTATCGTGCGAAAGCTCGTTAGAATCGCAGTCGGCCAGTGGGTGTCGTTCCCTTGTAAGCTGACCTATAGCCGTCCTCCTTTTTACCACGTTTTTCTGAAATCAGCTTGCACGATTGCTGGAAGCCCACCAAAGACAATATCGGCGTGGCAGCGAGCAGATGAAGCAAGAACACGTACGAGGCGAGCGCCTGGTACACAGACCGACCGGTGGAAACGGGATTGCATCTCTCCACGCCGGGTGTCGAAACCGTAATTCGTTTCCGGGGTGAAATAAAAAAGGGGGAAAAAATTACGCGACGATGCACGTGGCTGACGCCACGAATTTTCTTCGAGGTCGTCGACCCCGAGAAGATACATATATCTATATATATATATATATATATATATCGAAAATCCAAATTCTGCGGAGGGCAAAGATGATCAGTTTCCCTCGCCTCTGCCCTTTATCGGGCTTCCGTAATCCTTAGGCTCTTCGCCCTCGAAACTTTCTAGGCTCGATAAAACGCCCGGCGATTATGAGAGCTCCACTCTCTCTCTCTCCTCTTTTATCACTAGCTCTGTCTCCCATTCCGTTCGCGAGGATCAATCAATAAATTACACCTTTGTTTCGAGTGCTAGTTAGTTGTTATATCAGAATCGAGTAAAAATACAAGAATCAAATTCAAACCAGAACGAAATTGAACCTTCATAGTTTTTTAACAGTTTTTTCCCTAACTGTATATCTCCGTCAGAGTTGTGCAGAATTACAATTGAATTACTCCAGGAATTATAAATACAAAGTAATTGAATTATATTGTAATTCAGTCATATTGTAATTTATAATTCAGATCAATTGGAGTACAATTATAAAATAGAAATATTATATTTCACCTGGCCAATTTCTTCATAAATGCATAAAAATCCGCAGTCTAATAAATCGTTCTAATTCTGTAAATATATAGTTCTTGAATCGCGTCATAAGGCAGTCTATTAGTATTGAACTTTTTGTAGATTTCTAGCACATAGCGTGCGCGAATAAATAGATTTACTTTGCAACGCGTGACAGATGGTAATTTTAACGTTAATTAGATGTGTACGGTTCTAGAACGAGGTGATGATGTCAGCAGGTATTGGAAATCATTTGTCTTCGTCCGAAGTAGCACAGAAAGTGCAACAATGCGAACGCGCCTTCTCGAATACGTGAAACGTCTTCGTAAAACGTACACACCGTACATATCTTAATGAAACATGAAATATGGCTTTGCACGAATGATCGAGAATTGTTTCGCCACCGCGGTGCGCGGTGCAGGCTCAATTATAATTTCAAATTCCCGTCGAAAACACAAGAACACGTGAAGACAGGTGTGACGTGTGATTAAGATGAATCACACTAACCATGTGGCCCAGATATTTCCTATGCATCAACCGAATCGAAAAATTGCAAGTCAGTCGGGATCACCAGGACCGCGTGTCGCGTCAGAAAAATTCTCTCGTAACAAATCAACCTTCGCCAGTCTGACGCTGCGTGTTTTCACAAAATTCGGTGGCGATAGCCGACGTGTGATTCTACGGGATAATGCGCAAAGCGAGGAGCAGAATGTGGCACAAGCTATTTTGATTTGGTGCTCTACTTTCAAGAAAATTATTCAAAAGTTCAGTAGGTTTTCATGCACATTTACGTGTAGAAATTAACTACAAAGAAAATATAAAAGATCTGAGAATATTGTTATGTTTTCAACGAATCGGACTCGTCATGGAGATTGTAACAGAGCCTAACAAATATGAATGCTACGCGTTTCTTTATCGATGAAATAAAATTTGATTCGTTAGTAATTAACTAAACGTAGCCATGCAAAAATATAAATTTACTTCTCCCTTTTCTACGGCATTTTTGGTTAACGGTTGAAATGAATTTTTATTTACCTACTGTTTCGCACGATCGATGCAGAACACTATTGTTTTGCGTAATGATCCGCAGTCGAATGATCAGACACGATTAAATGGGATCTGACAACAATGAGAATTCATCTTGGCGAAAAGAAACACACAGAAAAATGAGATGTAATAAAGCAAATGTTATCGATCGTTTTACCGCACGACCGAATGATATTCGCGGAGAAGACGGTCCTCGTCAGGGTGCCTTATAATCTCGGAGGGTGCGGCTGGTGAATGCAAACCATTTTCACGAATCAGTGCCAAGACAGAGCATTCCGAATCGATTCGGGGATCGATTCCTCGGGTGGTATCCCCTAAATAGGGGTCGAGCTCCAGTGACTTCGAGAACGACGGCTCCTGGATCCCTTTCACTCACGCCAGTCAGTCCGGATCCTGTAATCTGTTATCGTAAAAATCCTGCTCGCTCACTGCTGCGCCACTGGTTTTAAAGGCAGAGAGGAACGTGCTGTATGAGACACGAGTCGGTGTCTGGCTCTCCGGGATGGAAGAGGGGAGCAGGAACCGACAGAGAGAGAGAGATAGAGAGAAAGAAAGGGCGAAAAAGGGTGGGAGACGTCACCCCTCAAGAGATGGAGGAGTATCAATATCACGCCTCACTGCTATCTCCGCTCAAATCCCTTCCCAGCCGTCTCTTTTCGCCCGTCCCTTATTATCGGCTTGGAAAAATAATCTTCGAGTACGAATACTCGCTCACGGGAAACGCGACCAGCGAAAAAACGGCCGGTCTCTTCGACGCTTCCCTCGAATCCAAAACAAAAACGCGCGCGCCACCGAATTCGATTTCTCGAACGACCGAACTCAAAACCGATCCGCCGCCACCTCCAACCCACCCAGTTTTCGCGAATCGCGGAAGCTGCGATTTATCTGCCGCGCGAGTATGCGAGACGATAAATCATCCCTTTGTTCGAACGAGAATTGCAGCGGGAATAAAAAATGAGCCGGTGCACGCGTTGCTAAACTCGTCCGTGTACACGGAACAATCGATATCAGCTTGTGACTCGAGAATGGAGCGATGAATAAAGAAGTTACTGTAAGCATGTGTTCTTAAGTGGATCCTTCGGGGGGTGTTACAGAGAAACTCCGCGGGCGATGATTTCTTAACCGGGACTTTCGGAAGTTCCTCCTGGTTGAGTCTTTATTAATAAATTTTGCCGCTCGGCTGAGGAACTTGAGCGGGAACATCGAATCGCTATGACTTTCAAGAATTTATGTTTCGAATCAGATTTTAGGAAGAAATTTCAAGCTCTACGGTAAATGTACCAATATCATACGCATATTTTTATAATCTCAGGATTTGAAAAAACATTCTTCATAAAAGGTAAAAGTAAGTAGGTTTTTTGATTTATTTCTGAATATTTTTTTCACGTTGTATTAGGTTTCGAGGGCCACCAATTTTTTGTATTCAGAACACATCATTCCTCCGTAAAATGGTTACACACGTTATTATTTCATGATGAATTAGGAATAGTATTAAAATAAAGTTCGATATGTAACTATTTCTTACCAAACCTAATTTTCAGAAGAATCCAACAAGATAAATATCCGGCCTTGGGGCTCAACCTTGGTTCTCTACTTCTCCGTTGAACGTGTTAAAATAATCTGGACGGATTCGGTGTCCCCCGTAAAAACATTTCGAAATCTGTCCTCCGCGTGATAAATAGTATCAGGGAAAATAGTTCCGGGGCTTGCCGGTAATTCGGTGGGAGCGGCCGTTTCGATAACTTTTTTTACGCGGTCCCTAACCGCGTTTGAAAGGGTGACAAAGTGCGTGCTACGCGTATATCGCCAGCTTGAAATATCGCCCCGAGGAATTGTTCGGAATTATACGGTGTCAGGCTGCTCGGACTCGGGAGGAAGAAAAATATCTTTTCTGAACGGATTCTGTCCACGTTCCCCTCCAGTTTCGTCCTAAACAATTTTCAGCATCAAACACACTATAAGAACCTATCGCTCGCCATTCATTTTCGGGCCATACCCTTCAAAACGTTAGAATAGATCAGCACTTTCGCGTAAACGGACTCGAATAATCGTGCATTCAAATCTACAATGAATTAAAAAGTATTTGGACACTAACTCTCTTTAGAAACTGTCCATCTTCGAACCAATAAAAAATTTCGGCGAGGAAATAGCAATTGTAAAACCGAGGACATGTTTTTTTTCGAAAATATTACGAACTTTTTGAATGAATCTATTACAGATTTGAGAAGATTGAGTGTTCCCCTTTACAACGACTGCTTAAAACTTAATCTACGCTCTTTTTACGGTTCTATAGAACGAAAATGAGAAACAAAAGTTCAGTAGATCGGCTAGAGAAAATCGTAGATCGAGTTTTAAGCATTCGTTGTAAAGGGGAAGCTTCAATCTTCAAATCTGCAGTGGTTTCGGGCACGAGAAAAATGTTTCAATGTTTTGACTGACGTTTTTACCGAAAAAGTGTCTTCAGTTTCCCAGTCGCTGAACCGCGAAAAGGTATCTTAGATAAAAATGAACGATGGATTGGTCAGAGGAATAAAGAAAACAACTTGTATGTTCTTGATCCCCATTTTTCTGTGTCAAGAGTGAATGGAGCTTTTTGAAAGCGGCTTCCGGGAGCAGGTATCTGCAATTTATTTTCTAAAACACACTTTTCCGATCGAAGAAGATTATATAGTCTGAAGTCCGAGATCAAAATAAGACCACGAATCGACAATCATGATGTAGTGGCAAGGTGTGACGGATTCGTGCTCGAAGTCTAGTCGGCGTACCCAAGCGGCAGCTCTAATAGCCTCTAAACGGTGTCGTTAATTTAAACAGACTCAAGGAGAAGCTGTAAGACAATATTTCCAAGGTGGAGAGAGCATGCCCAGGTCCCAAGTCACCAATTAAGCGAGGACGCGACCATGGAACGCGTACCCGTCAAGATCAACACGACGACACTTTTCCAAGTACAGGTTCCCTTGTTTGCCGATTTTCCCCCCACCCTTTACCCTCTCTCTCTCTTTATTTACTCCCGTCACTTACCATCGTCTCCCTCGAATTCTTCTACGAAAGTCGATTCGCGAGGGGATCCCGTGCAAACTGCGCCGTCGATGCTGTTCCCCACCCCCATAAATTGCATAATGTTAGTTTAAGACGGTGCTTCTGAGTTGGGGGTCGAGTTGCTATCGTGGAGACCAAGAACGGTCACATTTTAATACAAACTTCGTTGATAACACAATCAAGCGAGACCACCTATCCCCCTTCGAGTGTTGAAGGGTTCAGAATCTCTGCGACTCTAATTTTTGATAATTGTAGTGGCTTAGTTTTACTTCTCTTTTGCGGTGGGTGTACCAATTCATTCGTACCCCCTCCTTCAGAACTTGTTGATTAGAGTGCAGTCTATATTCTCGCAAATAGTCTCTTTAGAAATTCAGAAATTAATAAATCTCTAAATAGTCGAGAATATATGTAGTACTCCTATACAATCTCGCAAATTTTGAACATTTTTGGAACATATAAAAGTGTGTAATAAATTGTCTTAATAAATGTCCCATTGCATCATCTACACACATATAACAGAATATGTATGAAAAATCCTAAACAGTCGTCTAAATTTATCAACTTTATTTTATCCGTAATACCTTAAAAATCTTCAACAATATATGATTTCATTGGTTCCTATCTTCCTGAATGAATATCAACAAGATGGGTCTGTACGTAAAAATTAATATCGGAGCCGACGTGTTTCTTAAGGACCTTGATATGTTGAGTACCTAATAATTCATCTCGAGCAAAAGCAGCCAGAGTTTTATTACGGTTCCATTAAGCTCGTCACGTTTCCGCGCGTGTTCGGATAACAGAGGTACCCCTGTAATAAAGTGATGTTCAAGGTCCTAGGGTGTTCGTGACCCCAGTATACTTAATTCGCGTCGCAGCGCAAATAGATACGCGCCAGCAGAAAATACAGCTTTGAATGTTATTTATAGCCACCCCCGCAGTAAACTGGTATACGTCGGCACGCTCGCGTTTAATAAGTTAATTTAGAGGCTCTTGTCTCTACGACTTAATTGCACGCACGTTCGAAGCATAGTCGGCCATACTAATCTCCATACGAAAAGAAGTTCGTCGACGGTATCGCAGGATCCGACCACCTCGAGGCCTCCATCCTTCCGAACGACGAACGTTTCTCTAAATTATATTTATTGTGAACTAACGATGTGAAAAAACTCTGTATTTTTAGAAGAACTTCGGAGAACCGACGCTAACAATCTAACGCTTCTCATTATTATCGTAATTTTTATTTTCGTACTTGAAAAATTTTGTTAACGCTGAGGTAATGGAACGAGTACCTAAAAATTCCGATATTTTACCGATATTTGTAATACCCCCAATATTTGTAGTACCGCTCGATATTTTTAATTCCCCCAATTTGAAAAAATTTTTTTAACACCGAGGTAATAGAACGAGTACCTAAAAATTCCGATATTTCACAGATATTTGTAATACCGGATCGATATCTGATTTATTTCGCTCATTTGCCAACTACTTGGCCATTCAGCTGTTCCGGAAACTTATAATGAGTACGGATCGAGTTCGAAACTGCATTAATTAATACTTTGAAATATACGTTCATAATACATCTACATATGGATCATTCCTGTGGCACATATCCATTACTAACGGCAGATCTCGAAGGATTAAAATAATTTCAACAAGTACAATATTTTTCTATGGACTCATTCGTTCCTTCAAGTTTCACTATCCATTACATTCGACGAGGATTAAATATTCTTCTCGATATTGAAGTTACCATCTGAACTTCCTGTTCGATTATTGCGAAATATACTGTCCTAACAGGTCCCGTCAAATAAATTATTTCGTTTGACATAAATTCGAAATGAATTCATGGATACGGATAAATTACCATCGAACTAATTACTTTAGAACAATAAATAACGTGCAAATGATTTACACATTGCTAGCGATATACCTCAATTAACTGAAATCGTGTTGGAAATGTTAATTAGGAGATTCGAGACAAAATCTGAACAAATCTAATTTTTGATAAATATTATTTTTTCTATCGGCAAGTTACCTTTTTGAAATGGTATAAATCATCTTCTGACTATCGTTAACGCGTCACGTGTCAATAGTCAAAGATAAAAATGGAACTCTGATCATTTATTTTAAAAACGTCTATTTTCTACTTTTGTTTTCGACATCGAGCTACATGAAAACGCAATTTAGGTAACATCCTCTCACCCGCAATGCTCTTAAACAATCGTAACAATTCATCAATTTTTTAGGTTCGTGACCGTTCGTTGAAACAGTCAAAAAGGTATACACTGATGCAAATGAAGAATAAGAGCACCGTGTATTTCCTAAATATCCTTAAATTAAATCGATCGCGCGCGTCGTGACACAATAAATAAGAAGAAATTATCGCAAGAGGCAACGACACGATTCGAAAAAAATTTTTAATCAGTGAGACATACATAGTTCACATAGTCACAGAATTAATTTAAAAAATCATGAAAGTCTAAATAAATAATTTCGACATTTATCGAGAGGACATGAACCAAGAAAACGGTATTTACTCACCGCGTAACGGTCGCCATATTGCGTCGCCCACCTACAAATGACGCAGCTGACACGGTCACTCATATACTCTCACATGCGTTTACTTTCACTCTCATTATACTAATAACACCGCGGCGCCGATACCTTGGGTCCGCGGAGGTCGCAGGTATTTACGGCGGAGCGGTGGGGTGGCTGCCCTCGCGAATCTTTTATTGGTGGAGAGGGGAGAGAGACCCGAACAGAGTCCCCGACGATCGGCGATTGCCCCCGAATTGGGACCGGAGTGGAGGGGAGGGGAGGCGATTGGTCCATCGCCCCGTCGATCAAGTATGGCGGGGACCTTTCGCACGATCGAGAACGCGGGTTCATACCTCTTGCACCAAAAATTCCCTTCGAGACATCACTTTCCGAAAACTGCCCACTAACGTACCAAAATTTTCACGTCAATTGTAGTATGCATTCTTATATTGGAATTTTGGGACGTTTGAGGGCTCGAATTAATGGTGGAGGATCGCACTTTGTGATATAAAATTAATATAAATTTAAGTATGTAAAACTATTGCTATATACAATTAAAAATTAGAAAATTCTGTCGTGTGTTTTAAAAAGAAAACATTTAAATCAATTTATAAAAATATATGTAACCGCTGCGTTTTACCATCAGATCGGACATGAACTTCTGCAAATAATTCAATTCGAATGAACCCTTAATAGGAAGGTCACACGAATCCTCTTGGTGGTCGATACAAATTCGATGGGAAAAAAAGATCAGGAGAACCCGGAGAATCGACGCAGCAACGATATAGTCGGTGTAACGAAAGCGGCTCGAATTCGACGATAGAATTTCGGGCGTTTTCGTCGGCCGGTTAGTAAACTGGGTTCGGAAATACGCGAACCGAGGTTTGGGGTTGTATTGATCGAAGCCGGCTGCGCGGGGTAGTGACTGGAACAGTAGGTACCTCTAGTCACCGAGCTAACAAACGAAATTTGGCCGATTTCGGACAGGAACGATCGCGACATCTCGCCGAGCCTGGTCGCGAAGACAAAAGAACAGAACCGTTACACGATTTTTATGGACAAAAGATTATTCTCAGCGAGCTCTGGTGCGCGTGTACGGACGAAATGCACCGAGTCGCCAAACTGTAATTAAATGGCATTCGAGGCGATGAGGATTTCACGCATTTATCACAAAAATGGAAACATCAGATGAATTGAACGATGTTAAAACTATCAGAAGAGCGAATGCACTTTTATCTCACCTCTCTTACCAGCAATTGACCTGGACCATTTTTTACCACGCTTATATTAACTTGCCGTGTTGTTGCTGTTGTATGCGTCAAATCTTGTAATCGAATTTTAAATCTCTTCGCATAGTCCAATCTTGGTGAAACTTTGTATACACACTTGCTTCCGATGTGTGACAACCAAAGTAGAAAATAAAATATATAAAAGAACTTTTTAAAAACCACGCTTATATTAAAATGCACTGAAAAGGAGAAAATAATTTTTTCCTGGTGCTTCATAAAATACCGAATCCAGTTGAATTACTAATAATATTTTTCTCCAAAATTTTAAGCAATCAGTTCAAAATTTCATATGTTATAAAATTAGTGTCGGAATAGATAGAACAATTTAATATTTTAAATAAAATCACGACATTAGTGACTATAAAAATAAAAGCGTGAAAAGCGCCCACGAATATTGCGTCAATATAATTTATCGCGCTCATGGAGAGAACCAGGAAAAAAATTATTTTCTCCTTTTTAGTGCATTTTAATATGAGCGTGGTTTTTAAAAAGTGTTTTATATATTTTTTGGCATACGGATCCGCAGTCTCCTAATGAGTATCGTGAAGGAAGTCTGATGCGTAAAGTAGTGGAATTTTTTGCAGACGTGATTCGTTAATTGGTTCCTCGTTTTTCTTATGCAGTATAATTGTTACCCATCCAAGTATATAGACTTAAAATACTCTACTTTGATCGTACAGTGTGTAATGTGATTGTATAATGAGGTTGCTAATGACTAGACAGCGGATTTTATGGATTTAAGAGAGAAAATTAATTACTGTGGGACTCCAGTTGGTTGCAAATCAGGTAGAAAATTTTTATTTTGCATAAAGATCCGCTGTTTACTAATGACCTAGATGTTAACGCGACTCTTATAAATAGAAAATGTATAAAACGAAAAGAGTTTAAGTTGCTAATAAAAAATATTTTCCTGATTCCTCGGGGCGCAACTTACTAGGTGTCACCTTCATGAATACGTAAAAGTTTCAAGGTTACTGCAATGTCAAATAAATGCAGTCATCACGTGCTCCCTTCAATATCCCGCAGTTTTCGTCTGAAACGTTTATCCGTGTATACTTTTCGAGTAATGAAATTTTTTGTCCAGAAACCGGGACGCACTGTGCGTCGCGGCGAAACCGCGTCGGTCGGGGACGAGGAGATTCCGTGCACGTACGCGTTATTACCGGCGATACGGCGGAATGCATCGAAGTATAAAATCGAAAGCACGCCGGCATGGCAGAGGACACGCGGAATTGTAACTTGGAAAAAGCGGACGCGCAACGACCACGTAAGCGGGTCGCGTATCGCGTAGCGATCGGACGGCACAGATTAAGTAATCTCGAACGGTTCAGCTTACCCGTGTACGTTTACGAGCCCGACTGTAATCGAATTAAAACGTGCCATGGACAAACCCGGACGAGCACGGACGAGAAGAACCACCCTCCGCGCGCAACGCCACAGGAGAAATACGGTGAAAGATTACACGCCTCGCGATACCCGGACTTGCGGGGGTTGGGAAACACCGACGCAGGGAGGCGCGATAACCCGCGATTACCAGAAAACCCGAGGGTGCGAAAGAATCGGATCGATGCTCATCGGCCCGGCCAATTAATCCGCGAACCCCCGGAAAGACGGGCTCGATCGACGTTGCAATTGCCACCACCTTTTCGAATAGCACCTTCCCTGGATAATCTATTAGTAGACAGCGGTTGCATGGAGACGAAGCTAAACAAAGATTTATTTTTGGTGTACGTAACTGATTTTAACCGATCGAAAGTAACTTCAAATACATGAAAAAATATAATAGTTTATTTTTGTTCCATTCCCAGTTGTTTAGAAATGAACAATATTAGAAACATTTCCATAATAATTCGCTTAAATTAATATTGTACTCTGGTATTGGACACAGTAAAATGGAGTACATACTAATGATAATTTGCAACGATCGAAATATCGAGGGCACATTTTTGCAGTACATTTCCTAAAGAAAGTGTATTAGCAAATCAGTGGTTCATTTCTAAAATTTGTTCTTCAACCTTTTTGCTTACTATTCATGTTTCTTCGCTATGTTTTCCCGTCGACAATAGAAAATTGTGATCAATTAACAGAGGAAAGTGGAAATTCAAATAGAAGAGGAAGAGGGACTAGTCGCAGGAATGAAGAGAGAGTGGGAGAAGAAGAGTGAATCGGCAGGATTGCAGTTCAGAGCATTACCTGCAGTGCAGATAAGGGCCTTCGGTCCCTCGAGAGCGTCGCGCCGATGTCTCTGTATGCATCCATACCTCCGTACGCGACCAATAAAACAATAATATACTCAGATTCTGAAAGTTACATCTAGCTCACACAAGCACTACGAAACGTCTTACAAGAAGCTGGCGTGTAAAATTGCTATATCGTCTATCCACTTGCACTAGACTGCATGTATAATTACCAATTATTTATTTAAAAAGCCAGTAACACTATATTTTCAAAAATTTTCAAACTTCAGACTCGATCCGCGACCGGAAAGTGTCGCCGCACAACTTTTTCCGAAATCCTTTACAATCAGGTATTCTCTTCGGTATTCTCTGCTGGCGTAGGATCATCCCCATAAATTTCCGACAGGCGCACGGGACGGCCGGGGTAATTAATAATATCGCTCGGCGACAGCGTAGATCAAATTGCCAGGTTTTTCTGGCGATTCGTCTGATCGGGGAGCGGTTGTTCTTCCTGGTTGGAGGCGAGCTGAAGCGTCCGGTGGCCGCTAAGGACCTTTAATCCAGCTTTTATCGTGATCGTTCGCGGATACGTGATCGCGGCCGAGGATTTACCGCAGCTTGGGGCGGTTCTCCTTTTCCAACGGCAACGAAGGCGGCCGTGGGGGTGTTGGTGGCAGCGGCGAGTAATCGGTTAGCTTTACAACAACGGTGTAGTTACCTTTACCGGAGTACGGTCAACGTACGGTTGATTGCGGCATTAGAGGTAGGTGGTTTAAATGAGCGCCACGTCGCCGGTTTGGTAAAAGCTACGAAACCGGAGCGGATCGGAGCGGACTCCGGCGGAGAGGAGCAAAGCGGAGCAACGCGACGTCCGGTGTTATTCGGCGCAACGCGGCGTGCCGCGATGTCGAAATAATGGCTCCTTTGAAACACGATTGCCTTTACACTGTAACGACGCCTACGTGTCAATGAGTCGGTCACGATGTACCCGAGGCTACTGCGGAGCCTAGACGTGTCCACGCCGCATCTGTATGCTTGACAGCAACAGTGGTCATACACGTTCCTCCGGTGAACACGTTACCGCAGAATATTAGTCCAGTTTAGGCTCTTGGTTAATTGGGAACCTTAGAGCAGTGCTCGGCAAAGTCATTAGTGGACTGCGGATCTTTACGCATTTATGGAGAAATTAGCTAGGTGAAATGTCAAACAATGAAATATTAGAAAAATCTAAGAGATGCCATTAAGGGATGAAATGAATCTTTATTTAACTACTGCTTCCCGCAAATGATGCGGAGCATTTGTATTTTGCATAAACATCCACAGTCTACTTAATAATCAAAAGAGACAAATATCATTCTGGGAGCCAGATTCCCTTGCACGAACCCAGTTTTAATTTCGGTATTTTAAAGCGAAATAAAAAACCCATTTTTTTATTCCAGCAATGAACTTCCGGAACGTTTTTGGCCGATAAGGACCGGAAATTTTATGAACGCAGAATTGTGAAGCTACCAGGAAGATGGCAAAAGATCAACGAACAAAAAAAAAAATAGGTTTTATTGCACCTTAAAATAGCGAAATTACTTTCTTGCCAACCCAACAGATACGCTGAATTAAAGTGAAAATTTATTTTCATTAATTATATTTGATTAAAATACTATCACATTAAAATAAAAACTGTTTATTTCAACCACGTAATTTGTGGAAGAGGTAGGACCAACTTGTGACGAAAAACTGGAGACTTGATGTTTCAAATTGCTTTCATTTTTAACAAGAGTATACGATCTTTTCGGGACACACTTATAGAGTTCGTTCTTTCGAAAGAATTTACTTCCAGCAACCAAGAGACAGGTGGAAAGATCACGAACGCGTTCGCGACCATAACCCGGGAGTACCGTAACCAAAGAGACACACCTTCCGGTGAAGAAGTAAGGACCAGGGGAAACGATCGAGGAATAAAGTATTGATGGCAGCTCGATGTTAAGAATGCAAAAGAATTGTGGCGGGAGTATATAGCGTACAGCGTCGTGTATTGTGCGGGATACCATGAGCACAAATTGAACTCGACTACCAGCGAGAGTAGATGAATTTAGTATTGCGAGGGTGATCGTAGCCTGTGTAGCTGAGGGAAACGTTCTACGATGAAAAGATCCTCCAGTTTCATTATCTGCCGGTGTTTATGTTGGCTAGTTGAGCAATTCGCGCAACACGGTGTCCGTTACTACGTCAATCCGGAAGCTGCGTTCGTGGCATCCGTTACGTCTTCCTCGAAACGTATATTTACTGTAGGTTGCTTCTATCGAACAATTACAGACTCGAAGGAAAATGTTCACTTCTAAATTCGAATGGAAACGCAGAGGTATTTGGTACTAGAATACTGCGAATTTTTATGCGAAATAAAAAGTGCCTGTGTCAATTGTAAGAAGTAGAAATTAGGTAGAAATGTATTTCTTCTTTTAATAATTGTGATAAGTTATAAGTAGACAGCGGATCTTTATGCATTTTTATAGCAAAACTGAGTAGATGAAATTCAAAATTGTGATTTCTCATCTATTCAAATTATTAAGGGAGGAAATAACATTAAATATGGATTCTATTGCTTGCAATTTACGCAGACAATTTTTATTTTGCATAAAGATCTACAAGAAAATAGTTTATGCGAGGCCTCACCTCTCATCTCAAGTAGGAGAACTCAATCCGAAGCTCTAACAACTGGAAGATCTACTTCTACATTGTTATTTAATTTTATTTGTGGTATCTTTATTGTTGCAGGTCGGGTTACCCTGCCCAGTTTAATTTACGTTCATCAACGGCTAGGTTACTTATTAATCCAGTAATTCAGCTAATTAGTTTCGAAATACGTCGGCTGAATGGGTCAGCTGTGATCAACTCCGAGGAGATTCTACAAACTTCGGACATCTGAACCGCTATTCATCACTGTCAGTCTACCGTGATGCCGTAGAAGAGCAATTACGGTGTACGATACATGAATTATTATTCACCTTCGTGATCCACTGGAACCGAATAACAAGCTGATGGAATTGCAAACGTTTCTTAACATGTTCTTTTAATTTTACGAATTCTTTTCAGACGATATAACAATTACAGTTCAATATTACGATTCCTGAATATTGCTGCAGCTGCAGTTGCCCGTCCCTACGATATTCTAAATATACCGCAAATATTTAAATTGAAGCTATCGCTGCGATCGAACGAATTCAATTTCCGGATCGATATTGTGGTTTCCGGTCAACAGGAGTGGTTGTTCACCGGAAGAAGATCAAGCGGCGCAACTCAAACGTCGACGAGGATAGATATACAGGGTATCCCAAAAAATGTACTTCTCTGAAAGGGATACTTCTTCAGGCCACGTTTGAAATAACTTTTTCCTTTAGGAAAATGTTCTCCGCGGTTCCATTAAGGAGTTATTCACGAAAAAACACGGACCAATCATCATCACAGTATAAAATCATTTCAGATGACGTCAAGAACCATTACTTTCAAAGAAGTACATTTTTGAGTCTCTCCACTGTTCTCGTTAACTCGCTGTCGAATGATTACATATTTAATGAAAGAATCTCCGTTCGCGTTAATTTGCAGCAGGACATTAGTGTTCCCATTATCATGAATAAATAGTTTCACATCCCCCTCTTCTAACAATACGTTCGCCAGCAAGAAGAGCTCGACGGGTTCGCTGCGACGCTAAGGATATCTGAAAGTGGATGGCAGAAGTCGGCTTTATCGGAGACGGAGGCCGACATATTATACAAAGGTGTTCCACATCCTCGACCTCTTTTTCATGTAAAATCATCGTCTCCGGCGTTGCATCGGCGATCGAGTGGCACAAAGGGCGACTGAGAGGAACCGGTGAGAGCGAAGAACATTCGTAGCAATCTCATTTATGCATTATCCAGTTTTATTATTATTTTGAAAGAACGGTTTCATTTCTTGGTTTCCTGAAACCGTGCTGGGTAGTCAGTAGTAAATGGTGAAATGTTTTCATGAATGGTGCAATAGCTGTATAAAGTGTTGTTAAATTTCTTTGTCCAAGCACATATTGTAATAAAAATTGCGCAAAATCTGAATAAATAGAGCCTCGTCGTTTTTGCAAGCTAAAACATTTTCATCGCTTTTAGTGCTCGGTAGTTTTAGTGTTAACTGCAGCTGCAAAAAAGTTCTAAGCACTGAAACCATGAAATAACTCGTAGGGCAAGGGGTTAAACTGTTAATCTTATGCCGCCGGAAAGTAGCAGAAAAAATCGGACGAGTCTTTGGGATTTCGCGTTAAATTCTAGAGCAGGTTACGAGCAGATATTGTCACGAACAAGAAATGCGTTTCGGCGATTTACCATTGTGCGTGGCGGCGTGTCGGCGGACAGGGAAGCGCGGAAAGTCGAGGATCGTCGAGGATCGTCGCGTGGCGTATAATGGCGAGCAGAAGTTTCCGCAGCGTGTTCGGCGGCCGCGTCCTCTCGCAGGAATAAATATTAAATCTGTACCTCGGGGGTATTCGTGTCCGTCAGACCCCGAACCCGACAGTTCTTCTTCCCGCTCCTTCCGACGTCGTTGGGGAACAGAGCGAAAGAGAGCAATAGAGGGCAGACGCGAGGGCAGGAGAGAGAAAGAAAAAGAAACGCACAGCGCGGCTCATATGCAAAAAGCAGAACAGTGTCTGGGATAACGGGAGAACATTAAAGTGGGCTGGGCAGGGCCGCTACACGGAATGAATATTTAAAGGAAACCTCGGTTCCATCCTGGCCTGTGCCCTGCAAAGACCGGAGGACGTCGTGGTCTGCACGTGAGGTGGATGGCGCGGGTCGAGAAGGCGTTGGAAGAAGGCGGTCGTGTGCTATGGCTCTGTACAATTTTCATGTTCGCCGGACGACAGAGTTTCCAGCGCCCGTACCACCCCCTCCGCACCTCCTTTCAAGGTACAACCGCCACCGAAGGCCGGCTGCCATTATACTCTGGTTTCTAAGCGCTGGGACACTTATCGAATTCGAAAACGATTTCGAAAGCATTTTTCAGATATTGGCCGCCTCACAGGTTCTTCAGAGTTTACGGAAGAACTCTGGGAGTTTCGAAAAATACGTCGCACGATATTTCCAAAGAAAATTCCAGGAATGGTTCTTCGTAATGGACAGCGGAGGAAGCGGAACGAACAAGTTCGAAGTGGCGCGGGACTGTGTTCCTCCCGGAAGATCTCGCCGCCCCTATCGAATTTCGAGCGCGTGATATATGTAAAAGCATCCCTGCCGATGGATGCACGCGTCCATAAAGAAGGGTGCGTTAAAGTTATAGTGACGCTTCGGGGACGCCGATTCGCCTCTGTTCCAGTTTGCTACGTCGAGGACACGAGGCGGGGGTGGACCAGACGTGTTCTCGAAGTCCGAGAAACACCTCGTGTTAATATTCACGGGCTCCGAGCAGCTGGAACGGTTCGTTTACTGTTCGATAACGTGACGCCGAATTTCGTGTGTATTCATCGCCGATTTCGCAAACATTTGGGACGCCGGGAAAGTTAACGCGTGGCGTTCAAATCGGAAAGTTGGGAATTCTGGGGCGGTTGCGCTCCGTGGATTTAGCACTGGGCCTCGAAAATTCATAAAATGCAAATAAAGTCGCTTGCTGAACGATGCCTGCTGGCATACGACATTGCTTAAACACTGAACCTGGCACCGCCGGTCGAGTGTCTTAGGTTTTTCATTTTGCAAATGAATATTATAAAGATGCAGAAATAAATTTCTGTGTTCAAGAATATATACTAACAATTATATAAAATCAAATATAAAATCTTGTGATTTAAGAAGGTAATACGTGTAATTTATTTTTATTGTCTGTCCCACTTGTACGATTTTATTCCAAATATGGTTTTTATTAAATTACATAGGCTATTCAGTTTTAACTCCGTGACTAAATTAATTAACGTATAACTTGCTAAAATTATAGCGAATTAATTTGTGCTTTTCAAATTAAAAGTGTGTTTATACTAGCACGGGCGTATCCACCAAATTAACTTAGCCCATTGCCGAGCAAGAGAGATAATTAATTAAGAACTCTTGCCTCCTATAATTTCGCGTTCCCGCGATACAATGCCCAAAAATGCCATTTGCGAAATGAGGTCCTCGTTACACTCCGCGCAGACGGTCGCAGACACATGTGAACGTATGGGTACGTTAATGAGTACTTCTTAAGGGGCAGTTTCCTACATTTTGCATGCAGCTTGCGTTCTTCTGCTTGCGAATGTGTAATGCAGAGGCTTCCTTACCGCCGAAAGTGCAACTACTAAGCGCAGCCTCATAGATCGTACCCGAACTGGCGTTCTTGCGGCTGTGCATTATTATACCAACGAGTAATTAAAACTTATCACTATTATTTATCCAGGCCGATGCACTGTTGCTCCAAATTTGTAAAGAGAGAGCCGTGTGCTTCGATCAAGCAATAATAATTCAAATTACAGTTCTTCATTAATCATATTAATATTGTTTCTTTGTCATTCGTGAATACAATTAAACAAGGAATGAATCCTATTTCACAGAATCAGTGAGATCAATTTAGAAGATCGATAGATCCTCCAATAATAATCTTCGACGCTTTACAACTAGCCCACTTATCTGTCAAAATATCTTTTCTGAAATTGCTCAAACATATCCAGATTATACTCAAATCTTTACTTCCAATCATATTCCAGATAATCGTGAAATATTAAATTACAAAATTGTTGTTCAATTTTCTTCTGTGAGGGCTAAGCAATGTTATCCGCTGTGAAATCCATTATCAATGTCAATGAATCAAAATACCTACATCATTTTCTCTGATTCCATGCGCATCGAATTCGTTTCGTTACTTCAAACTGCCATCATCCGCGCATCCCTTCTAGCGTTCGAGGTTTCGTGATTTGTATAGTTTAATTAACGGGACAAGAACGAACGCACATGTTCGTGATCGCAATTGCCTAAAAGGAGACGACGTTCCCGGGGTTCCGGCTCGAAAATTCGAGTGTTCTCGATGTCATTGCCAGGTTCGCCGATCCTCGACTTCTTACCTCTTTCCAGCCCCACTGGCACTACCCCATCGGAATCCATTGCAACGAGAGATTCGCGCGTTTCATCGTTCCGGAATTCGCGGGATCGCGGGACCCCGCCCCGTCCCCCGATATTGCCGATCATTTCGCGGAAATTAATGCAGCGTTATCGTCCCGTAATAATGGTAATGAGCGCGCTTTATATCTCCGCGCGATGCTCGCGAAAGCGTGGAAAAGCTAGACGGCAATTGCACCTCGCCCAGGCGAAATAGCCGGGGCCGATTACGCTGGAAATACGAAGCACTTTCTGAACGCGTAACGCCTAACGCCGCGCACGTGCGACCCGTCCTCTACCCCGGAAAATTGCGCATGTAAATCGCGCCATCTTTTTTCTTTTCACAACGCGCTCCTATGTTCGACGGTGTCTTTGTTGGAAGAAGATTGCGGATTTTATGCAAAATAAATTACGAATTAAAGGATAATAGACAGCGTAAGATACAATGACCAAATTGCAGTTATTTAAGGAAAGATGATCTATAGATTGCGGATGTTACGTCGAAAGTGGCCTCTGTTCCTCGTAATTGATGCAGACAATTCTAATTTTGCATAAAAATCCGCAGTCCAGTAATCTATGTTTCAGTGCAGGAAAGCCGGATGAGATTCACAAGATAGATTCAGAGAACGTAAGAAACATTGCAGCTGATAGCGCATTCACACGGACACGGTGGATCTCTCGGAGCGGCGAAGTATTAGGAGTTTACGCTAATGGGTTGGGCAAAACGGGTACGTAACGTCTCATCAAAAGGAGGATTCACAGAAGAAGCGAAACGTCGGGAGAAGAAACGGTTTCCATCGTATGAAAAGCCGGTGAGATTAAAAGAGCCAGAAGTCGAGGAAGCCGAAGAAACGAATAAGGCGAACGTGGAAGAGAAAGAAGTGGACGGTGCATACATAGTTGCAAATGAGGCCACAGATGCGCCGGGTGATAAGGGATGATGGAAAGTAGTTCCTGAAAAGAGCCATCACGCCAGCTATTCACAATAGCGGAGACTGTTGTAGTTAAAGCTGGAAGCCGCCGCTACTTGCCACGAATAAATATTTTGCCGGAAGGTGAAAGGGTACGGGCTTGCAAAAAAAAAATATCTGACGATCACTTAATTTCACGAACACAGCAATTTTCTAATTAACTCGATGCCTCTTCATCAGCGAAAGCGATCGGCTCAAATCAGACGGAAAGAATCTGTAATTTATTTCCCAATTAGTACCATATAATTAATACCATGTCATTCGATAATTAAGAGCCCCACAGATTCGCGAAGCTCGAGTTATGAGACTCACTCTAACATCCTGAGACAAGGCTCTCCTCGAGATTCAGACATTAGAGACACTGCTGATCCTCAGGATCACCCGAACCTCCGAGGCTACCTGCAAGCGTATCCTGTGAGCGAACACTCTCTGAGAATTCGCGTGTTAAATACTCTTTCACCTTGGAACGATCAAAGGCTCCTAAAACTGTCGAGTCTACAGAAACTCCTGAAATTTCAAAGACTTCCGGAACTTCGAAAGGGTCTGAAACTCCCGAGACCTCCGAGCCCTCTGAAACTCTTGGGACCAGCCGAGCTTTCAGAGACTCCTCGAATTGTCGAAGCCATCTGAGGCTCTCAAGCTTTCGCGCACTTTGCTGGATCTTGGGAACTATGTTGTTCTATGGTGTCCAGAGTATTTGTCTCTTAGCTCCGGGACGCGTTCTGCCAGATTGCTTGTGTTCAGGGTGTATTACGTCGAATCGCCCAATTTTGCTCCAGTCTGATTCCATCGATATTCTTTAGCAAGTTAACTCCTTGGGTGTAAAATATTGTAACAGACTCGTGACGAAGATTCCGAACAGTCTAATAAATATGTTATTAATAGACTGCGGATCTTTATGCATTTATAGAAATATTGAGAAGATGAAATTCCAAAAGTTATTAATTTCCTCTAAACCGAAATAAAATTCCCTTGTGGATTTATCTTTAACTTTGGCCAGAAGAAGTTACTTTGCAAACCACTTGGCACTGTTAGCACAATTTTCCAAACATTTTGCTAACAAAAGTTGATCGGTATTCACGCTTCTCTAATATCTCGATATAAAAATTTAAAATATTTTTTTAGGTATTAATATATGTTTAATTTCATAATATTCTAGTTGTCTAGTTAAACTTCTGACCAGAAGAAACGAGTTTCCAGTGCACCGTGGGACGCCTCGGAAGGCTTCCACATTTCAGCACATTCCGAGATGTTTGGACATTGTAATGGAACACGATATACATTCTAGCGTGGATCGGTGTCCGCCAATCCTTCATGGATTAACGATGAAGGAAGAGGGTGAACAGCGAGGATTTGCTGTTCGGGTAATTGAAAGCTGACGTGAGCCTCAAGGCGCAGAACGTTTAATAGCCAAAGTTAGTCGCGTTTCTATGCAAATTAAATGCTTATAGCCATTGAGAGGTAGGCCTTGGTGGAAGGGCGACGATGGTGGTAGTGGCCGTTCCCCCTTGTTGTTTATCTACGGGGGGTGGTTCTTGGTCGACTCGTAACGCAAGTAGTTAGTGCCTGTGGGCTGCGACGAACGGCCAACGTGTGCGGAATAACGATAAGCTCCTAATGCCGCCGAACGGGGGCCATATTTATGTGTCTCGCATGTTCCCCGTTTTTCTTCGTCCGTTATTGCCACTGAAAGTGATCCACGGGTCCCTGAGCTTTTCTGCTCCGGCGTTTCCGTATGCGCGTCACAGTCTCGAAAATATCGAATAGAATCTAACAAACTCGGATAAGCTCGGCTTCGACGCCGGGCTCCCGTACGGCTCTGTTTATATTGTATTAAGACAAGGGCACGGCGGCTGAACCCCTGAGCCTGATGCACATAATTCTGTTCGGTCGACTAGTCCGCCGACCATGAAACGTTGCACGCGAACAGGATGGTTATTTGCTGTTCAGGATGATTAGAAACCCGGCATTCTCCGAATATCAAAACTCCTCAATCATCATTTTAGTCAAAAAAGAACCTAGTCTCAAAATTTTATCCAATTCTTATCATGGACGTATTCGGAAGTTTATCTTGTTGACAATTGGGTTTTAATTAAAAACCGAAGCTGTTTTTAATTATCGCGATATGGTACCAATCACAAATTCGATTGGTATGGAATACTAGCGAGTAGACTACGGATCTTTATGCAAAATAAAAATTGCATTCTTCTATAAATCCATAAAATCCGCAGTCTAATGAGAATTTATCAATAAACGTGGGAGAGTTTAATAGAAATTTCGAGCAGAGAGCGTACTAGAATAATTGAGGAAGCCGAAACAGGAGCATTTGTTTGCGAACACGGAAAAGGGATTGTACTTGAAGGTGGCGGCATCAGGGCGTCCTCGGAGGGTAAGGAAAGGGTTTAAAGTTCCGTGGTCGTTTCCCGTAAATCCGGGCCGAGCCCTTAGCCAGTCGTCGACGATTAACGCATGAACACCCTCTGACACGCATGTCACACAACACCGGAACGGACGGACGACAGACGACGAATGAGACGAAGACGACACACGAGAGAAAGGCGTAACCCCATCCGGAGCGTAGGGTGGTCCCACCGAAGGAGGGGGCTGCTGTTTACACTTAACTTTATTGCTTTCCGGGCAAATGCGTGCCGCTGACTCAGCTCGGAATTAAAACCCCTTTCGTGAGGCGCGGCTATCAGTTGTCGCTGATCAGCTTCGATGAGGAAACGAAGAAGTTTCTTGTTAGGGTGAGATAGAGCGAGAGAGGGATTCAGAACCCGAGGAAAGGGTGACCATGGCACCATCACACTCCACGGTGGATACGGACCGTGTGCGTAGGTTAAAGCTCGCTGCACACTGTGTCTGCCAGACGAAATTTCTTTCTGCTCTTTTGATTAATTTCTTTCTTGCTTTATCGATTTTAATAAGCTGAAACTGTATTCTTAAATTCCTTTAATTTTTCCCTACTGCTTTAAACTGCATCTAGTCGGTCTTGTCACGAATACATAAAATAAATCTTTGTTCAGAAAGTAATTCTGGAAGAATTGATTGAAATTTTCTCACCTGCAACTCATAAATAAATCGTAGAACAAAATCAAAATCCATTCTCTTCGGGTGTGCAGTCAATTGAAATTTACTTTGAGGACGTGTCTCGTACACGACCGGATAGTGCATATCTAGCCTAAGGATCCAGCCCTCAGATATGAGCATAGCAGCCCTTCGAACACGTGCGGACGAGTAATATTCGTTTCTCCGCAGGCGGTGGCAGGGACCACCGATAAGAATCTCGCTCGCTCACGGTGCCATTCTCACTCTTTCGATCGATAATGCGCTCGATCTACGACATCGACCCTGGCTATCGCGAAGGTACGACACCGGGCGATAGGTCGGACCTTCGCGCCGCAAAGTATCGCATCATGCTCGTGAGGGAACGGCCCCAATAAGGAGAAACCGAATTTTCCGAAAATTGGTATGTTCGTGTAAGGAACGTGGTTTGACTATTTCTTTTGTGTCGCATGAAATTGTTATGGCTAGCTCACTATAGTGATGTTCGACATGGTCATTGACGACTAGACAGCTGATCTTTACGCAAAATAAAAATTTCCTACCCGAATCACGACAAACTGGAATGAAATAGAAATTAATGTTCTTTCTTAACACGTTTAATAGGTCGAAAACAAGCGGCACATCCTGTGAATCAAATTGAAGAAAAATCAAGTACCGCTCGTTAGAACGTTTCCCTCGTTAGACGCGAGCCGGCCCCCTCGAACTCGGAAACTTCAGGAATTGTTCGGATCTAGATACGCGGACCGGAATGCGCGGCGACGACGGTAAACTGCGTTTTATATACCCAATTTGCCGGCCATTACGGCCAGTTTGCCGAAATTTTGGTTTGATGCGACGGCCATTCGTTACGCCGCCGTGAGGGGACCCTCGTCAACTGAGAATTTAATGCGGTTGATACACGGCAAGATGCACTCCCCGCGAGACAGCGTTATTAATGAAAGGTAGACGCAATTAAATCCGAATAATTAAAGCGCTGCCGAGTCGAGATTTTTTTTTAAAAAGACACTTCGAAACCCGGCTTTGTCTATTTTCATGCGGAAAAGAACTTCTCGATGTAAGCATCGTTTCACAATCGTCTAATTCGCTCGATGAGACGCTCAATTCCGAGCAGTCCATTTGCATCTCTTTAATTGAATGCACATTAACCTGTGCGTACTCTCCACGTCCATCTGCTGCAATTGATAGATTCGCGAACGTGACGACGAAAATAGGATGAACTGCATGTACTTATCCACTCTGAAATTAATTATTCTCATTTCTTGTTCATGAAGAGTGACGTTTTCGGTTGTTGGTTCGTCTCGAACGGGAAGAGAGTTGTCTGTAAAAATAATATTTTAATCCTGCAGCTACTATTATGCATTTAACAACTGTCTAGAACATTTCCAATAAATCATTTAAGAACTGATTGAAAGATTGATTGAGTATACCAATGCTTTTGAACAATTTAATAACTTTGTAAATTG
The DNA here is from genome assembly GCA_028455605.1 of Lasioglossum malachurum. Lineage (NCBI taxonomy): Eukaryota > Metazoa > Arthropoda > Insecta > Hymenoptera > Halictidae > Lasioglossum > Lasioglossum malachurum. Next base: position 6,326,392 of record CM052312.1, read on the forward strand.
ATATTTCTAGAAGAGACTAGAGGACATCTAGAGATGTCTCACGATTTCAGCATTTCTTGGGGAAATTCGTTAATTTTTGGGTTTCCAAGGCGACAGTCGCGCAACAATTAGATTCGGTAACGGCATGTGCAAGATCAAAAGGAATTGATATGCCTAACGAGATAGGGTGAATGTAACCTCCTGCGAGCAGGGAGGCAGGATCCGGGGAACGATAATCTGGAGGCTTATGTGGGCACGATTGCTCGTTTCGTCACTATGTTGATTTGGCTATGTAAAGCAGCACTTCTATTATTGATAGCTCGCAGATGATAACGCGCACGGCGCCGCTGGCTTGTTGTAACTGACTCTGATAATCACAGTTGCAGCTAGCGAAATCCCACGGAACGATCGTGTATTTCCAATGCTGACAATTGCGAGGCGAAATTGACAAATACCAATATTCTGCAGCCTTGCTAGCTAACGGTGTAAAAATTAACTGGAATTGATTCCCGACGACTCCGCCGTTGAACAAAAATCGCGAACATAAAACTTGAAAAGTCTCTCCGATTTCATAAACTAATCGCAATAGTTTCAATAGTTGCAATAGTAAAAAATTAATGGACACAATACAAATTTGAAACACATTAAAATTATGCAGAAATGAGTTTTATTAATTTGATGCTTTAAAAAAATGCAGGAAAATTAATTTCATAATCGAATAAATAAGTAAATAAATCAATGTGCATGCATATGACCGATTTCAAAGTGAAATAAGCTTATTCGTGAATTTAGTTTTCTTTTCTGTGCCAGTACGCTATGATAGTCGTTCGAGCGGAGGAAATGCACTGATCGAGAAAGGATATTTATATGAAACATTTATGGAGGAAGAAATGTGTACTGCAGCGAATAATGTCTATTATTTGCCAGGACTGTCACGGGATACGAGCAAAAAGGAGCCGCGTTATATTCGCGAAACTTGGCACTCTCGATCTCGTAGTATGTGGGAACTCTTTGTACAATCATCGGGCTGGTTAAACTTTCTTCGCCGGTAAAAGTAATATCGCGGTCTATTGTGCGTTCTGTGCTTGAATTGTAAATTTTCCCGTTGAATAAAAATATTCATTTCTCCATCTCTGTTCCCAGCGCCCTTCCCTCTTTGTCCGCCACCTTTATAATTCTTATCGTCAGTTTTTGTTATTCAAGCACGATTCTTTACTTTTGCTCTTGTTTCTCCTCTCGAAACTTTCGTCCCTGCTGCCTCCCTCGTGATAACTAAGCCCCTCGTGACTTTACTTTTATTCGATGGCGGGTTGTTCGTTAACTTTGTTAACCTCTGATCGCGGGTCGTGTACTTTTTTCTTCCCGTCACTCGATTTTACATTGCCCATTAAAAATTGAACTTTCCGCTCGTCGGGCACGAGCATATTTCTATATTTTAATTGGGTTCGCTGGTGTACGTAAGAAGTTACGTCAACTTTTAAAGTCGAACGCCGGGAATATCTCGATAAGCTATTATCGCATTCTTTGGAACAATTATACGCGTTTAGGTCAACATGCAGTTATGTTTTAAACACTAATAAGACTCGAATCAAAGACCTTCGTTTGCTAGACTAGTCAGTGAAAAAATTACATTAAAAGTGCACTACGGCTGAGACAATATCAACGAAAGAGTTAAAACACACACCAGTGGTACTTTTTGTTACAGTTCAAACCTTTGTCTCCCCATTTTTCTACATTTCAATTCTCGCACCTACAAATATTGAAATTAAAACGGAAAGGTTCGTTCTTCAGCGCTTGCAAAATTTCTCGTATTTTTCCAAAGAATTCTTACGTCCATGAAATTTTTAAAATGTTCAAATTAACACAGTGCAACCTGAATTCTTCTGTTTTATCTCTAGAGCCCACATTGTTATTATGAACGCAGGTTTAAGGCCATATTTCAGGTTATTTGGAATTTTGTACTTCGCGCACCGACCAAAGAAAAGAATTAATATTTCACCGAGCAATTTTACGGCGCGCAATTACTAAAATTACCTGTTCACTTCACCAGAATAACTTTGGACAAATTTATAAGCCACCGTAAAAAAAAAAGTCGACTACATTAATTTCTGCCCCCGCTCTCAACAACACACTGCTAACATTTGCAACGCCATCCCCTCAGCCGTTTGAATCACTGCCAACGAAAAAAAAAACAATTAGAAAAGTCCTTAAACACGCCGTTTTATCATCGCGCGGAATTAATTTCGCCGCAAAAGGATTAAACGCGCGGGACAATTTAGCGAAAAATAAATTACGGTTATTGGCCGGCAATACGTTAATCCCTCAGCGAGCGTTACCGCACGCATAAAACGGCGTCTTTTGTTTTATTTTTTTCAACGAGGAACCGCAACCGCTCTGGTCGTTCTTCGTGAAACATGTTCTCCATACGTGTATGGAGATTATTTGTCATTTTCACGTTTCGGAAAAGCCGCAGATTAATACAAATATTCAAAGTGAGAAATCGCAGATCTACGCAAATATTCGAAGCGATGTGGTCGCAAGAGATGTCAAGATTTTAATAAAACACGATTTAAAATACTGATAAACCAAAATAGGACAATGACTTTCCCGGATTTACGTGGACGTTCCTGCAACGAAGAAATGAAATCGCAGATCGACGCAAATATTCAAAGTGAAGGCCGCCAGGATTTCAAGAATTTTTAATATAAAACATTTTAAAATACTGATAAAATCGGATATTTCAGATGTTAAATGCTGATATACAATGAGTTTCCCGGATTTACGTCGACGACCTGCAACGAAGAAATGAAATTGCAGATCGAAGCGAAGGCCGCAAGAGTTGTCAAGATTTGAATAAAACACGATTTAAAATACGATAAATCGAAGTAGGACGATGACTTTCCCGGATTTACGCAGATCGACGTAAATATTCGAAGCGAAGGCCGCAAGAGATGTCAAGATTTTAATAAAACACGATTTAAAATACTGATAAACCAAAATAGGACAATGGCTTTCCCGGATTTACGTGGACGGGGCCCTGCAACGAAGAACTGAAATTGCAGTTCCGCGTGCCCGAGGGCGAAAAGGTGAAGGGTTAGGCGCGAGGAGGGAGGCGGACGAGTAGAATGGACGAGCAACAAGGCGAAATCGCGGAAAACGCGCGAGCCAGTTTTTCCTCACCGGCGGGGAAAAAGCCGCGGAATCTCATTTGGCCGTTTTACCCGGCGATCGGTTAAACAGGCAGCTCTCGTTCGAGGCCGTTCAATCGAATCGGAATCAGCCGTTTCGATGGAACTTTCAGCGGCGGTGGCTGGCGTGCAATACTTTCGGACTCGCGGTTCACTTTCCGGCTCGGCATCAAACGATTGCTCGCCGGACCGGACTCATCGTAAACTCGTAATCCGAGGACCGGCTCGATGGGCCGATCGGGATCGTAATTATCGAATAGAGGAGGGCGGGGAATGGCGGTGAGCTTCTAAATTGAAATCGTTATCAGAGTTATTATTAGTGGGAAATTTGATTCACTCCGCGTAGCCGGCTCGGCCGACCGTCGCTAATTACAACGACGCACTCCGTGCCCCTGTCGTCGAAGCTCTTATTCGACTAATGACGAATGAAATCGTTACGGCCGAACAAATTGGCTAATGAAAAACATCGGATACCCCCGGCACACTGTCGACGCGCGGAGAACTTTTGGCGATTTTCGACGTACCACTGCACGCTACAATCATCGATCGATGATTTTTACGTATGTGTTCGCGTGCGCGAGCGACGAAACGGCCGGCTTAATAAAGTGAGAGCTGATAAAGTGTTAGTTTTAGTTTTGTGCGGTTTCGATGCCCGTTCGCCGCAGATTTAGAATTGGTTTTTTTCATTTCGATTTCGTAGAACAACGGAACAATCCGGGAAAATGTACAAAAATATCTGTAGATAGCGTTCGAGCGAAGATTTATTCTATTCTCTATTCGAATGGACCCGAAATAACTATTTCCAGATTTTCCATTTCGATGAAGTTGTTCTGGCCGCGGCAAATTCGATACATAGTTTTCTAGCATTCAACGGTTATATCAACAGGATGTTCACTTCTCTCAGCGACGAAAATGGGAAACGCTTCGAAGCTGCGAGGGCCAGAAGAATAGTGAAATCAATTATTTTTTAAATCTAAAAATATCATATACCGTTGTGTTTCGATTTAAACATGTGTAGCTCTAATTTGATGACTTGATATGCGAAATTTGTTGCTTATCGTCGAATATAATCAATCAGCTAGTAAGTTATACAATAAAACGGGTGAAGCGTTGTAGGAAAGGTACCGGCACAGAATCTGGTATTTCTTTGTTGTCCCGGACAGTTTGAAATAGCTGCACGGAAGTTTTTTCCCGCGAATTCCGTTCTCGCATCGAACTACTTTCCGAGAGGTGCACTTTGAAACTTCGCATCTGGAAAAATCCTTCTCTTTTGCACACACGGGGGTCGAGTGTATGCATTTTCCCGGGGAAACTGGGATTGTTAGCACAGCGGAGATACCTGAGATAGTACAGACATAGAGAGAGGGAGCACGCATAAAGAATTACTTGATTCTCACGGTGCGCGACCTTCCAGCTGCTCCTTTTTACCTGATCCAACATACGTTTCCCGGAAGCCAAGAGCCTGCTTTGCTGCTTCTGCCGTTGCCGTTGCTGCTGCCAGTGCTTCCACTGCAGCCGTTGCTTTCAAAACACAGAGCAAACAGCGTTAGCGGAATGGCAAATAAAACGAACAATCCTGACAGGATTTTATTTATCCTGAGAAGCTTAAAATTCGTCGAAATTGTATCTCGGAATAATATAGGAAGGCGGGATTAACTAGAAAGGTACAATCGCTGAAAGAAAAGACCTCGGTATGCTCCGCGTACATCCTTCTGAAGAAACGCGAAGAATACTTATTCTTAGCTCGAACAAAAATCACGTCTTCATTTAGGACAATGTAACTGGGTCCCTTGTTGCTCGTGGGTACCACACATTTACTGAGAACCTGATGGCCATGCCAATATTCAATGGTTCGTGCATCGGAAAATAAAGTTTCAAGTAGAAACAGTCAACTATGGTCAGACACTAGTCAATCCTACCAAGAATTTTCGTCGTGTGTATTTCAAAGAAAACATTTGAATCAATTTATAAAAATACATGTTCAATATTATTTAATGATATAATTTGCACTATTTATAACAACTTGTTGCCATCTTTCACCATCTCCAACCTAATAAATGTTCTCTGTGCCATCAGAAAACGTTTCGCAATGTCTTCATTTGTTTTTGGTGTCCCAAAAACGTTGTGTTGCCTCGAAGTGGGTGATTCTATTCTGAATTTATTTACAAACAATTATGTTTGTAATCGCCGAGTACACCAAGTACATAAATCAATTTGTCATGAACAGGCAATCTAATTGGTCGTGCCGGATGCTCCGACGCTGATTAACGAGTGCCATTATGATAATGTTCCGCGAATGAGTAGGGAAACGGAGTTGACGAGTTGTTAAGAATATTTCTCGGCTCTCATGAGAGATCGAACGATAAACCGTGGCATTGTTAATGTTAATAAATCAAGGGAATTTCCATGGAATTAAATTGAATTCGTTCCCGGCCAGTCTCCCAAGCAAATGAGCGATACTTCGGCCGCGTTCTTTCGGCGGAGGAGCAGCTTCAGTCGATTAGGAAATATTTAATAGCAGCTCGAACGAACGAGCTCTCGAACGAACCCCTTTTGTATGCAAATGCACGCGACTGCAACTGGTAACAAGGGGCGTGTAATACGCCTCTACATCTGTCTTGGTCCGTTGACTCTCCCTACACATTCTTCCAGAGCTGTGTGTCTCCCTCCCCCTCACTCACTCTCGATCTCGTCAACCAATGTCGGAATTCAATTTACCCCGCGATAAAATCGTCCGTTTTTCTAAATGTCCGTGTCTATGTGCAACCTTCGCACAGGGAGCGTAAATGTTCAGGCTATTTGAGATCTCCGCGAAAAAAGGGGCCGCCGCTATTCGTACAGCTGACAGTCTCGAAAGGATAGTCGCTTCTCTGCTGAATTCCGCGATAGAATTATCCAACGACGCAGGAGAATTTAATTAATTGTCAAACGAACATTTTCAGTCAGTTTATTACCCTGGTTTCCGTATACGATTAATCAAATCTCTATTTGCACTGTTTTCATGCATTTCTGAAGAAATGGGAAGAATATAAAACACAGTGAAGTTATTTAAAAAATTTTTAAATACGGGTGGAGTCTTTTCAATTCAACTACATTACTTTTCGATTGAATTACCAACTACATTTTGACATAGTTTACAATTTTCCTTTGTTTCAGATCGAAAGAATATTCTTTAATATAAATTAGAATTAAACATTGACATATTCACGGTAAATAAACCTAGAGGCAAGAGTAAATCCTGTCGTTAAAATCACGGTGTACCGAAAGAAATACACGCACGAAAATGAGGCAAAATGTTTCGATAAACGTGAATGCTAGCGAACGAACCTTTCAGCACGCGGCTCTCTTTGGAACCACGTAAAAAAGCGCAACGTTTTAGTTGAAATCTCATAAGTATAAAAGGCCGCGAAAAATTACGAGCCACGAGATTTAACAGAATTTACCATAACACCACTATTTGACGATTTTTATTTTCACGAACACACAGGAAAATTTCATTTAGTTTCGCTTTCATTCAGTTTGTCTCGGAACTGTAAATTCGTGTGGACTTTCCCAGTCTGTTCATAAATACGTCAGCTTATTGAAACAACCTGCAGTTGCAGTCTAAAGACATTTTTTTAAACGCGCTGCGAAATGTTATATTTCAGCGGAGCTGTACAATGAACCTTGATGAACTTGTTTCGCTTAAGAAGGTACGTCAGCGTAAACCTTTAGAAAATCGATTTCTATTCATTTTATTGAAAAACGTAGTTTTAAAAATACAGGGTGTTCCATTTTAAATAGTGTTTCTTTAAATTATAAAAAGCGTAAATTTTTTTTCCAATTTACAATTTTTCACGAAGCTACATTAATTTCTACAATAAATCTCGCCTCTATTAAAATCATTAAGGGAAGAAATAACAGATGCAGACAATTTTTATTTTACATAAAGATCCGCAGTCTAGTCCGATAATAAAGAATTTAAATAACAAATGCCCAGATAATTGATATTATGACTTCTCTTATTTCAGATAAGCAGAATAGCGAAAATGTGGGACGCGTGAAATATCTTGTTCCTTCGCTCTCGTCTTGAAGAGAAGAAGAATATGTTGTCGTAATTATGTTCGTGAGAATGTATATCACCGTTCGCTGTATCACGGGTAGCCGTGACGAATGCCGGGCTTTTCTATTCGAAGCGACGAAGTTGAATAAAGGACCTCCATTCGATTCACGAGGATTTCTGTTATCGAGTTATATAAATGATTGATACGCTACCGATAGGGCAGAAGTGTCCACTTTGTCTACAATCCGCCTGTATATCAATCATCTTCGAGTGGCCGAGGAGAATCGAATAAATGTTACGCTGGTTTCACGATGGAAATGTAAATCCGACGAGAGAAAGAGAGAGTAAATACCGGACAGGATTTTCAAAGAATGCAAGTGATCTCGCAATCGAAAAATCGTCCTCCGATAAAACCAATTATTCGCTTAAATATTCAATTGCCAAAGCTAGACGCGGCGATCGGAAAATGATCGTCGACAACGGTGTTTATTTTATTTATTCATCGGTAAGAGGATTAAACGTTCGGTCGGAAGATACATTTTTTAGAGCGAGAGGATTAAAATGAACGTCGATACGAATATCAAAAAGTGACGTACAACAAGAGAACGTAACAGCTTCGTCGTGTCCGACGCGACAAGCAACGGATCAACTATTTCGCAAACGGGCGGAAATGAAATTTCGCGGAATTTAGAATAACGTGGAAGTTAGGCGCGCCGGTTGGTCCTGGCTTTTTGGAACATCCTGTCGCCGGTCTTCCTGGCGGACGCTCAACTTTCCCGTAAATCTCGGAACGACACGAACACTTTCCGAAACTTACAGCCCTCGAAATTCAAACATGGAATTTAATTAAAAGCCTCTTCAACAGTCTGGCTGTTTCGAAACGCAAAAACATGGGAACATCATATTCCAAGACGTTCTTTAAACACTCGGTCCGACCCTCGATGATGTCACGAGTATGAAAATATAAGTTAATAACATTCTGGACACCGTGATGACCGCCTATCCTAACAAAATAATTTGGAACAGTTCCTGGAAAACAGTTCTCAGATATAGTACGAATGTACTATAGTATAAACCGCACGAGGACTTTATTTTCAACCGAGCTTAATTAGCGTACCAGACTATGGGCTATGGACTATGCGTACTGAACTGGGACACGACTGACTCTGAAACTACACAGTTCTCTTAAAAATAGCTTTCTCTAGTCACGTACACCATAAATCGTGTCCAGCCGTTCGCACGCTTAGTTACCTTGTAAGGACTTCGAATTTCCTCGACTAGTCCTTACAGTTTATATTGCAGGCTAGGGATGAACGTCAAACGGAACAGTCTGCAGCTCATTTCATTTCCTCAGAATTCATTCGAAATAATTTTTCAATAACTTCACAATCTACTGACAGTGGGGATTCAATCAGAAAATAATAGTACTTCATAACAAAGCACCCTGAAATTATAATAACTTTCATAAGCCCCATCATTTCGAATCGCATCGATATAAATCAAGGATTCGAAAAGAAATCAATTCAACAACATTTATCGAGTACAGAGCGATTTAGGAAAAAGAAAGAACGAGGGAGAGAGAATGAGAAGAAAATAAAGAAACGTAAAATGAAACTGTCAGCAGCTTATTTCATTTTCCCAGAATAAAGATCGTCGCCCATTTAACAGCAGAACACCTCGCAGTACACGTCAGGCCAACATCAACATATTGGCACCTCTCAAAAGAATGAAAAAGGGAAAAAGAGGAGTGTCGATGTTGTGATGCTGTCATTAAGTGGACGCGCTTTTATTAAAGTACATGTAAATAACGTGAACACGTCGACGTCATTTTAGCGTCGTGCTGTTAAATGGTCGGCAACCTCTAATCGAAGTACGTCCATTTTTCAAAGCAATTGTGCTTATTTCATCTTATGCACTCCGAAATATTATTCAATTTTGTTGCGAACAATTCCATAGTATTTTAAGTGTTCTATTTGAAATTTACTTCAAAGGACAGTTCGTTTATTATAATTCCTTTGTTACAATTATATTAAATATAGCTCTTAAACTTTGTTGTTATTCATATTCGTGAAACTTATATTAGTTTTTAACTAAAAAATAAGAATACATATAGAAACCCGTTCCCTTTAAATTTTCGACAAAGGAGTGCAAAGGGTTAAGTCTTACATTATAAGAAAGAGTATATCCATAAGTATGAGTGAAAATTGGTGCGTACGTGTAAAACGCATGTAAGAAAAAAAGAAGAGTGCGATATGACTAGTGCAATATCGATTGTACCGTCATACGGTATGAATTTATGTAACGAGCTGGATGCGTCCAGGAGCAATCCATGTTGTATAATTACGAATACATTATTATTAACTAGTCCTTCATGATACCTGCATACAGGGTGTTCCAAAACTGTGCTTCGCCGAATGTGCTGATGCCTGAGATCGTTCGAAGTAAATTTTCCCTTTACGAAAATATTCTCCGCGGCTCTGTTAAGGAGTTATTAACAAGAAACACGGACCAATCAGAGCGCGACTGAAGCAGAGTGGGCGTTGCCGTTGGCTGAGCGGCGCTGTGATTCGCCCGTGTTTTTCGTTAATAGAGAAAAGAGAGTTCAGAAGAAAGCCGAACGTAGAGAAGG